>VWZN01000700.1:134687-153101 GCA_013396955.1 Regulus satrapa | reverse complement strand
AAAAAAAAAAAAAGGAATATATATGGGGGAATTGGTAGACAGCTATTTAGATGTAAATAATTTTCAGACTTGAGCTGCATGGGTTTTGCTCTGTCATTCATTTAAACAGAAATGTCCTATGCTCTGAACAAATGCACTACAAGTATTTTGAGACCAACTTCATGCAATCTCATAGCATATGCAACTCTTTCTCTAAAGTGCTTGGATAACATGGAAATTAATACCAAAGAAACACTTATAAAAAACAGCAGTCTAGCTTCTTAGACAAGCTGAATTTTAAGGCTTTATTGTGACATAAATTTGAGTAACATTGTAAGTAGTTCTGAGAAATGTTAGCCTCAGTTTATCAAAATTGTTTAAAATGAACAGTCTTTTGCCTTTCATATTTCATCTATAATTGCCTCTAGAGCTGTTGCAGGTTTTCTGGTTATTGGTTCAGGGATCAAAATTAACTACTTACCTACTGAAATGTGGCCAAAAGGCTGAAGAGTCTTTGCATATTTTAGCAGAGGAGCAATTGTAAAGAATCTATAGCAGTGTTACCTGTATCAGAGGACAATCTTTACTGGAATAAGACACAGGACAGGGAGACACATTCTTGATCATAGTCACACTTATTACAACCAGCCACGTCATCCTCATCCATCTCTGATGATCCATCTTAAATTAGGTATTTTCTCCTTTATACTGCTGAAAGCAGTGCCCACTTCCAATTCACTTAAGATCACTCAGCCTTTTGGTATGATATCCTATTGCTCACAGTTCAAGGAAATGTATAAAGAGTGGAGGAAAGGAGGAAAAAAAAAGAGAGAGAGAGAGAGACTGGATTTCAATATGTTTTACAATGCTAACGTGGGGGTATGACTGCAAAAATATCTCACATGGCCAGGATGGACAGGTTAATTTGAGAAACTATTTTGTTCATAATTAAGTTTCATTTGGTTACTACTGGAGGTCAGAAGAGGACTGTGTGAGATGGTTTGACTAAGCAGGTTGTGTGTATGCTATCCAACATCAGCAAGCAAGCTGGCGACAGAGCAAGTCCCTGACTGAGGAAACTATCCCAGGCCACGAGAGCTGTATGGTATTTGTGATGTTTGCTCCAGACAGGCAGATGTAGATATTCAATGGCCAAAATGGGAAGGAAATTATAGTTTTTTCCCCTCAGCTCCAGGCATAAGTCCCATGAGTTTCTGGAACTTCAGAGAGGGTTCAGCGAGACGGATGTGCAGGATGTGAGCCAGCAGTGCGCAGATGCCTGGCCCTCTCCTGAAGCATATCCCTGAAAAAGCAGGCTGTTGTATTCCTACCAGCACCACAATCCTCCTCCCGCCAGCACTGCTCCAGCACATGAGGAATCTGCTTGCTCTACCCTCCAGAGACCCCTTCAAAGGCTCTCCCAGAGGGCTCATTAATGAACCTTTTCCTTACTGTGGGTGCTGCTGGACAGGCGCCAGAGGCCCTGTCCACAGAGATACCCTGGGAAGATAATTTTCCCTACCCTCAGGATCTTGGGATACATTTCTGACTTACAGCTAGGAAAAAACTGTGTTAGTCCCACTACTACTCACACATAAAAAACTAAACCATAGACCATCAGTCAAGCTAAGAAGTTTTTTGTAGGTCAGGCTTTTACACAAGTTTTATGTTTTTTCCTTCAAATTCCACTGTCCCCTAATGCCTGCTCTGCTTTCTTTACCTGCTGCAAGTCCAAACAGGAACGGGAAGAGATCAGGGAACAACATTCTGATCTTCTTCTCATGTAGTCATATGAAGATTTCTGACATGTATACATATACATTTATACATATGATTAGTTTCTGTTCCAAAGGAAATGGGCAGCCAATCAGAGAGTGTTCTGAGTTCACATGGGTACGATGTATTCAAAAATTAGCACAAAAAATAGTCTCAAAGTAACGTGAAAAGACGTGGAGAAGAGTACCAGTGGAACTGGCAACCTCTGGCTATGCCAGCAGAAGCTTCCCTTTCCTGGTAAATGGATGACTGGTCCTGTCAGAAGTCAAATATTATTATCTACAGCAGGGACAATTTCAAGTCTCATTCTTCAGAAACACTCTTTTTTATTTTTTTTCTTTTCCCTTGTCCTGATAATTCCACATTATTCAACTTTGCAAACTGTGGATTTTCTTTTGTTGCCATCAAGGATTTCCTATGACCATCAGACAAAGTGCTTTATTTAAGTTAAAATAAATTAATCTACTGCATCATCTGGCTTGAAAAAGCTCTTAGCAATACAAAGGTATTTAAAAAGACTAAGAGCTCTACCTATGGTAGTCAACTTCTTATTAGACTTTATATCTGTGTTGTTTTTCTTTAAAATCTCTTTCAAGAGTTTATAAAATGATGGTTCAAAATAAGACATCTCTACTTTCTTAAGTAAATGACTAATACTCCTAAAATAAAAGATTCAGGAAAAAGGAAAAAAAAAAAAAAAAAAGGAAGACCCACACATTGATTTTGCCAGCTTCTGAAATTTCTTTTACCAAATGTTTTCACGGTCTATGACAGAGGTTAGCAAAACTATCCAGTATTACATGCATTGTAACGCAACCCAAAAATCTTTTCTGATAAGCTTAAGCAAGGTCATTTAAACTATTGCTCTATCCTAAACTACTGTTCTATCTTCTTTCAAAATTTATAAGTAGTTTGGAAAAGCCAATCCTTTTTTTTTTTTTCTTTCTAAGGAGGTTTTTCAAGGATTATTCTCATAAAGCTTGGAAAATTATAAACTTCCCTGTAAGTCTGAATTCTATAATTTTTTTCATCATTTTGTTCATAAATGTAGCTTTGAAACTCTGTCTTTAATTCTCATAGAACCCTAGACAGGGTTGGATTAGAAAAAACCTTCAAGACCATCTTGCCTCAACCTCCCTGCCATGGACAGGGACGCCTTCCACTAGAGCAGCTTGGTCAAAGGGCCCACTTCTCAACCCTGTCCAGGTCCCTCTGGATGGCATCCCTCCCTTTCCATGTGTTGATCACACCACACAGCTTGGTGTTCTCAGCATACTTGCTGAAGATGAACTCAATCCCAACTGCCAATGTCACAGACAAAAATGATAAACAGAGCTGGTCCCAAAACCTGCCCCTGAGGACTCATCACTGATCTCCACTTGGGCATTGAACAGTGGTCTGTAAGTCTTTAAATGTATCCTTCCAATTCCTTGCCCACCAAGAAGTCTATTATCTGGCTCAGTCTTTCCTTTTTGATGCCTCCCTTGCAGATTCAGTGTATTTTCTCTCCGAACTTCTCGGCATATGTTGACAATAGTTTTTAAATGGTCACAATCTGAGAGGAACAATTCTGAAATGCAATTCAGTTGATTGTTAATAGTAGTCATCAGAATACTTTGTAATTATTCTTGTGAGAATACTTTTATAGATTACATGAAAGGATGATTGCAGAGGAAAATAATGGCTGTCTTGAGCGCCTGTTATTTATCTGGAAAGCATTTTTTAATAAAGGAAAAGTTTCTGGCATATATTATGTAAATGTTGCATTGTTTCAAGTCCTTGTTCTTAGCTTCTCTTCTGTCTAATTTTCTAAAATACTTGCCTTTGTTTTTGAGTGCCACTACATCTAGAAATGCAGAACTATAACAATTTGTGACAACTAGCTCTACTGGAGAAAGCATGACCATGTGATCTGGGAACTTTTCATACGCATACTATTTGTCTTGTTTCTTGCCATAAACTAAATAGAAGTGAATTTTTTTCATGTTTCAGTCTGGCATATTGCCATGGTTTCACCCCAGCCAGCAACCAAGTACCATGCACCTGCTTGCTCACTCCCCCACCAGCAGGATCATGGAGAGACTTGGAAGGGTAAAGGCTTCAAAATTAATGAGTTGAGATCAAGATAGTTTAATAGGGAAAGCAAAAGCTCTACAGAGAACCAAAACAAAATGAGGAATTATTTCGCTGCTTCCCATGGGCAGGCAGGTGTTCAGCCACCTCAGGAGAGCGCAGTCTCATCCCATGTAATGCTTACTTGTTTTCCCAAGTTTTACCATTCTAAGCATCACACCTCCCTCCACCCTTCATCCTTCTTCCCCCAGTTTATATACTGGGAATGATATTGTATGGTATGGAATATGCTTTTGATCAGTTTGGTCTCTTGTCCATCTGTGTCTTCCTCCAACCTCCCATGCATGCCCAACTTCCTTGCCAGCCTGGTAGTAGGAAAAGCAGAAAAGGCTTTGACTCTGTGTAAGCTCTGCTCAGCAATAACAAAACCATCTCTTTATTATTAACTCTCTGTTCAGCAAAAATCAAAAGCACAGGCCTATACCAACCACTGTGAAGAAAGTTAACTCTACCCCAGCCAAAACCAGCAAACATACTAACATATATTTCCATACAACACCCTAGCACCGACCTAAATGCTAGGCGGCAAAATGAGTCAGTGAGCTAGTACAGAAATTTTCAAATATTTTTTACTTACTCAACTTAAGGCTAAAAATGAAAATACTTATTACACATTTTGTTATTGCAACATGACCTAGTAGTACTTTTTTTTTCCAGAAAAGCTCTAGAACAATGGCATAATCCTAAAAAAAACTCCATTGTACTTCATCTCTATTACTGTCTGACTAAGGAGTGAGATTGTTAATGACCTGCCATGCATATTAAGCCAGTAGGAAGTTCCCTGCAATGTTCTGTGTTGTTCTTCTATCCAGTTTCCTTTGGCCTAAAGAGAGCTCATCAATGGCTTTCTCCTGAACAGAGATATGTCTATTTCTCTCAAAATTTACCAGTTCTTCCTTATATAACTGGTCATATTCAGTTGCTGGGGTCCACTAGAATTAACAATTATAAGGGAAATATTATTATTTCTCTTGATAGGAAAGAACTGGCTTATAGTCACAATTTCTATCCTGGAACATTTTATCACTGAATAAATCAGGTTTGCTGCAGCCAGCAAAGAACTCAGACTTCCTCAAGGCTAAATGAACTGCACATGAGAGCCTTACTTATCCTTAAAACATGGGGATTTTCCAGCTACACAAAAATCTCTTTCAGTTTCTCCTCCTTTGCTCACTGTAAAGTGAACAAACAATAAAATCATAGAGAGGTTTGGGTTGGAAGGAACCCAAAGCCAGATCTGCATGCCTGTGTGTATGTGCTAGAATGAAGGAAGGGGGGAGGAGGGGAATGGGACAGTCACCTAAGCCTGTCCTTAGGAAAATGTCACCCTACTCTGGTCTACTGCAATTCCCCTGACTTATTCAAGAGTCTAGCTAAACACTAATAGGTCCTTAGTAGGTCCTGTAGCCTTGGAGAAATGTTATCTCTGTGTCCTACTTTAATTCAAGGACAGAGTAAATTTTTTGAAATGGCCATGAGAGGGTGGAGCCTGGAGCTGTGTGGGCTATTCCATCACTATTCTATCCCATCTGATGTCATGGCCAGGGGGCAGGACAAAGAGAGTGGTGGCGAGGTAATGATGGTCCAGACTGGAGGGTCTGTCCCCCACTGCTCTATCATAAACACAGATCACTCCCTGACAAGCCTGATGCAAAACAGACCTTCCCCTACCTCCAAACAAAGATTAAATTCCCATCAGAAAAAAGAAAACCTCTTCTTTATATGGGTGAATTATGCCCACGCTCCTTTCTCGACAGTGAGAGGAAAAGTGTGTTCAAGCTCCTCAAATATGACACTGACTATTCTATTCTAACTTGTTTTATAAGCTTTTTAAAGATGTGCATCGCTGGGTAACAGAATTTTTTGATGGTTTTTATGTATATAGAGTAATAAAGTCTAGGTCTAATTTCAAGAAATTGCTGGAAGAGCTTGAGACCAGGTCTCTTTTTTTCCTATCTGAGGGGTAGGAAAAAATTCAGCACAAATAAAATTTAACCTTCCAATCTCACAATAATGTAGAAAGGACAGATTAATTCCCTGGATTTCACAAATAAAATTATGGAATCAGAGCAGTCCATTACTCTGTGAAGGATTAATCTAAACCTTTATTTAAATATAGTATGAATAATCCAGTTCAATGGAATTATCATCTGTGTCTGCAAATAATTATCCTCTGAAGTTTTTGTACTTCCTTTCTGGATATGTCTGCTTTCAGCTTCAGGTAATCAGATTTTTTTTCCCCTTATTTGCCTGTGCTGCCAAATATTTCTTTTCCACTTAGCTATAAGAGCACTTACCAAGTGACTGCTTTGCAAGGCACTTGCTTAGGGGATGACAAGACCTGAGCCCATCAGCCGTGGGGCTCCTGCCTCCTCTTGACACCACTTAGGGCACCTGCACTGGCCCCTTTGCCTGGCCAATGTGACTGACTGTGAGTCAGAGCAAAGAGCCACCTGAGCAGAGGCAGAGAGGAGAAGCAAGAGGAAGTGCACCTGCAAAGAGGCTTTGCCTGGTGGAGAAACCCATGCTGCATTTCTTCCCTGAGACACTACTATGTCCTATGCTCTCTCTGCCCACCACAGGCCCAGACAGGCACGGGGAGAGATCATGGTACCCTGTGTCTTCTCTTTCCTCCTTCAGGCATATGGGGGTTTCTGACACTTTCCAGTAGGTTGTCAGCAGTCCAAGCATGAGGAAACACATTCAGCACCAGCATGTTCTCTGTATAGTGGTCTGACAGATAGCTATAAGGTCTCCAGCAACTGTTAGAAAATGGCTCCTCTCCTCAATATCTGCCAGAAACTTTTCTCAAAATGCAGTTGCCAATTCATGGGCCTTTGGTCAGTCCTTTCCAGAAATCTGCCTGGGAGTTTTTACTTTCCCAGGCACATTTTTTCCTGAAGTTTGGCATTTTATTTGTGTTCACTTTGCTGAAGTAATTCCTTGGCACAAGGAAGATGGCTTTAACTAAGAAAAGTCTTACAAACAGACAGAAAAACTCGACAGTTTCTGAAAAATAGAATAAATGTTATTTTTAACATTTGCAATTTTATTTTCTGTTTCCTATTGCAAGTTTTTCAAATTATTAGTAGCCAAACCCATGAATCTGATAGTAGTACATACATCCTGGAATTAAGAGAAAATCACAAAAGAGAAGTGTGGTCATGAATCACTTATTTAATATCTGTGATATTTCCTTAATAGCAATTTAATGTTTTGACAGGTCTATAATAAACACATTAACGAATATAGAGATGTCTTGGGTTTGTTTTTCTTTTTTTTTTTTTTTTTTTTTTTTTAAGGTCTGTACAATANTGGCTGTAGTCTTTTTGGAGTGACAGATGTAATTCTGTTGAAGCAGTGATCCTGTAGAAGGGTGCAGTCCTCCTCCAAAGATCCAGTGGGAGTGTAGAAGGGCCTGCTCTTCCTCTGGGGATCCAGTGAAAAGGCTGGCTGCTGTGTTCTAAATATCAGATTTTATTCAGTTGGAAATGCCTGGCTCCTCCCTCTGAGTGGAACGTTTCACAATGGGATGATGTAATTTTATCAGTCACTCAATGTCCCATTAAACAGAAGATATCTTCCTGGAGAAGGATGGATCATGGAAGATATAAAGAACACTGCCCCAAATGGGTTCAGCAGATGGTGATAGGATACACACCCCTGGCCACATCCTGCATTGCAGCCCAAGACAGGAGAACAACTGTGGGACCAAGACCATTCTGAATTGGCAACATGTCATGTACTTCATGATGGTTCTCATCTTCTTCCAATTTGTATACAATCTGTAACATGAGGCTTGATAATTCCTCCCCTTTCTGAACTACAGCCTGAAAATCAGCCTGTAACAAAATCTAGATTGATTCATGCTATTTTTTTTTTTTTTTTGGGGAGGAGGGGGGAATCAAAACTAATTTCCCCAACAGTTCTGTGCCTGAAATCTCAAAACATGGAGACATAAATAGAAAAGAATAAATTTGTCTTGAAACTCACAAAAACTTTTTTAAAGCAAAACTTTCTTTTTTGTTTTGAGTCAGATATTTAATCAGTGTCAAAAAGTGAGGACTGCAATCAAACATCAGTTCTGTACAACATTACACTCTGAGAAGCTAAAGATCCACATCCAGCTTGGCATCCCATGTCTGTTTCAGGGCCCTTATCGGTGACTTTCAGATGTATTAAAATGCTGGCCTTGGTTGATCTTGGCTGTGAAACAGCAGTTAAATACTTAGTCATTATGAAATGAATGTGATGAGGAATTGTAATCCAAGCAAATCATAGAACGGAAATAAACAGAACAGAAAAAAAAAAAGGTGAAAGATACAAGGAGTTTGTTTGATAATGGCTGTGAATTGCTGATGTCCATCCAAAGGAGTATACAGCAGTGCTGCAGAATAGTTAGCAAGCCAGCAGAGGAAGATAAAAATAAATGAGACTTAAAATAGATAAATGTAAAGTAGCATATTTATGGAGAATAAAATAATTGGCAGGGATAGAAAACTGGAAATTACTGTTTAGAAAAGCAGTAATGGAGAAAACCAAGCCCAGAGCTATAATAAATATATTAAAAAGGAGCTCACAGTGGATTGTCATTGCAATATAAATAAGTGCCAATCTGTGCTGCAAATAATTGAAAAGGATCCCTCCTAAAACAAAATAGGTAATCATAATTCTGCTCAGTCCTCTCCAACTGGAAGCTACTTAAAATAATTTCATTTTATAACTATTAGACACCTGAGTATATCATATAAACTAATAGAACTCTTGCTGTCTTTAAAAAGACTGACTAGTGCCATATCTATGTATATATTTATGCATTTATGTACTCAATAAGTTGGCAGAAGAAAAAGGCAGGTACAATTGCAAGCACTTCTTTAGCAACATGCAGAGGTACCTGTGACAGACTCGTTTTGAGGGACAGTGGTATTTTTTTCCTGCAAAAATTCCACCAGAATCACCATACTAAATCCTTGTTTAACATAAGAACCTGTAGCAGACAGTCAAGGAACTAGTGATATTTAGGCTTTCTATTCAATAGTTCTGCTTCACTGTCCTGATAAACTGAGTTGAGCCAGTCAGTCAAAGACATAGCTAGAATACTTTGCTATTCAGTTTCCCAGATGTGATTAGAGGGCAAAGATATTCACAGTAAGCTCCTGAGATTTCATGCATTCCCTGTGGTATCTAAGATTGGGATGAGTGCATAATCACAATGAGCAATCCTGCCAAAAGCATTTGTAAGACACACTCCAAAGAAAAGAATCCTGAGGTCAAACTATTATTTGACCTTGGATAGAAGATCACTGTGAGTACAGAGATTCACAGGTGAGGACCCAAGGTCTCTTCTCTTTGCACAGTCTGATCACAAAATGTGTTTGGGATCTGTTCCCAGGAGGTTGCTTCCCAAGGAAAGTTGTTCTTGCTCTAGGGATACCATCCCCAATATTGACTTTTTTCTGGACTCCTATATGCACAGCTGGTACTTGCTGGTGCTTTGTTTAAAAGAAAGAGGAATGTTGTGACCAGAGAAGGGAGGGACGGTGAGTGCAAACTCTTCTTTCCTTTACCTTTGTAAGGAAAAACCTTATGGAGTCGACACCACCTGAAGACATGGGCATGAGGAGAAGAGAGAAGGAGAGATGCAGGGCATAGTGAAGCTTCATCAAGTGGTATGGCACAAGTAGAGAAGAGCTGTACTGCCAGCAGTGTGAAATACAAGAATCCCCATTATAATTTCATGCATTTATAACTATCAATAGAGAGACCCATTCAAAAACCAGAACCAAACCCACATGAATTTACTTTTATATAAAAGCTTTGAAAATATACATCAACAAACATATCTAGACCCACCATCCCCCACTGAACCTGGAGTATATAAAGCCATAGCAGCCCATGTTTAATTCACCGGGTCTTTTTTTTCTCTAGTCTCAAATGTTTACACACGATGATTCAATTCATGTTCCCCCTAACTCTCCCATTCCAGATTAAACCATAAGTTATCTGCAACTATTACAGAAAATATGTGACACTTTCTTCCCTCTGTAAGAAATTACAGTGGAATCTCATATGAAGACTTTTCTAAAAGCAACATTTGAGTAGCTACACCAAACACTCTGAAACTGGAATTTTTTGAGAAAAACATCTTTAAAAAACCCCAAGCACACCACAAAAAAAAAGTCATTTAAGTAGCAATATGCCTATATCTCCTCCTACTGAATTTCCTATTAAAAGCATAATTTCTGTGCTTTAGTTGATTCAGTGTCTATAGATTTTTTTTAAAACTCAGTAAACTTTGCATGGAGTATAAATGAAATCTGCAGCTTAATAAAGATGAGGCATGAAATATGAGAAATTGGAATTTTCTCTATTGCTCTTAATATATGTAGATATCTCTGGTTGATTCGTCTAGATTTTATCATATTGCTCTCCTACTTGTTCTACCTAAAAATCTATTCAATAAAAATGAAGCAGATATAGAATAAATATTCTTATAAGAGCTACATGACTATAAAGTCTATTTCTGTAAAAGTATGAAATATCACTGCAGTGCTAATGCATCTATTAGATAGACATCTCGTGACTTTACCTCTAAGGTCACTTGATTTTCCAGAAGACTTTTATCATTTTCTATTAATATTTAAAGCATAAAGTCACAGATATTCCCCTCTCAGATATGGCATTTTGTTGTAGTCTCAGATATCCCCCCTGCAGTTTTAACTCTCTTTTCTTTACATTATATTTTTTTTAAAATAATAGGTCTGCAATGAGAAGCAGGAGCAGTATAGGAACAATCTCCGTCAAGTGAGGGATTTTGCTCTTTTTGTATCTCCTCTGCTGTGAAGTATCCATCTGAACATCTGAAAATCTTGTGTCTCACCTTCCCTGCAAACATGTCCAGCAGTGTCTTAGAACAACACATAAGTAGGCAAAAGCACAGCATTCTTACCATCAGGATGTCAAAGAGGTGAGTGAACTCAGCTCAAAGAGATGTGTAGGCAATTATTTAGCTGAGGTGCAGGGGTCTGACCTCAAGTGGACAGACAAAAGCACTTTTGTCCAAGGTCTTAGTTAAGTACCTGCACTCAAGAGAGAGCAGGAGTTCAAATGCATCTCAGCTATTTAGTGTGAGGATGTTTCAGACTGTCTTTTCAAGATATATGCCTATTCCACATTGTACCCTTGGTGGGGAATCTCTGATCATCTTGCTTCAAACTCCAATCTTGAGTACCAATGACAACAGTTATTTTTGTGAGCCTTGATCTTCCCAGGCCTTTAAATGCTTGGGAAGATCTAGGGTCATAAAAATAACTATGGTCATCACCATTTTCAGTGGATCTTTATTACTTCATTTTTACAAATCTTGTTTCCAAAACACCCTTTTAGATTCATGAGTTGTTTCTTTTCCTGCATTTGTTAGTGCTTACTGCAGTTTTGACATGAAAGATGGGCTAATTGCAGAATGCCCACAGTAATAACATCTCGTCTAAGCCAGTCACCCTCATTTCTCTTTATAATTAGTGATATGAAATAGGGTCCTGCTGAGGCAAGATTTATCTGCTTTGTTTGCACAGCTACTTGAGAAGGAAAGGAGTGACAGTCCAGAAGCACTCACTTTTGTAACAAGAGCCTAACACATAATTTAGGTGGACATGTGCACATTAGGTCAGATGGATCTCACTTCACAGTGTGCTTCTGCTACTTTGTATGGACATAGACACAACACTGGGACTGATACTTTATAAATTTAAACACAGAAAAAAAATAAATTAACAATTGATTGTTCTTCCTAGAAGCATGTGCACTTAAAGTTTCCTCACAGGGCTCCATATGACTGAGCTGTGGTGCTTTGTGTCGGTGATGGCATTTTCAGTGTCAGGAGGATATCCATATCAGATGACAAATGATATGCTACAAATATGTAATAACTCAAGACTTGTGATTGTGTGCACTTACCCTTTGTTAAACAGAACTTGCAGAACTGCTGTAACAGTGCCATTTGTCAGCTACTAAAATTAGGAGTTGTATTTTATTTCTGCTGTTTTCCTCCTCTATTTTGTGTGTTCCTTGCAAAAGCATATCCAATGTTTATTCCTCCTTAGAGTGTATTTGATTTATTATTTTATAAGAGGCCAGTTTTTAATCTGTTCTCTTTTTGTCAATCCTTATGCTGGCCATAGGAGAATTGATGTGAGTATACCCTAATCTGTATGTGTAGGTTCAAAAAGCTTAAACATTACATTTAGAATTAATAATTTTATGGATAAAAAATATCTCTCACCTTCAGAACAAAGACTTATTTTCAAAAGGATAAGGACATGTGAAAAAGAAAGATGGGTACACATTTCAGAATGAAGTTTTTTACTGTTCTCAATAAAAATAAGTATTTTCTGTGTCAAACTTTGGGTTAAGGCATAGACGTTCCACATTCTAGAAAGGTAAGAAACTTTGAGTTATTATCTTCAAAATGCCATTCTTTTTTTTCAAATTTAAGTGCCTATCTGTTTTTTCTGTTATGTGTGAGATTAATATTCCACTTTGAAAATAGCACTTGTAACAGTGAATGGAATTTTAAGCTAAGCCATCTCAATTTTGATACTCTAAAATTTCTGAATATATTTACAAAATACAGCAACAATGTTTTGTGTCTTTTTAAATTTCCTTTTTGAAACATAGAATAATGGAAATCATATTTTAATATCATAGCAATTAACACTCCATTGTAGCTAATTATACTGGAATCAGCTGTGTTTCTCATATTCTGGCATAACTTTGAATTCTTTAGTTTTAAAACAAATAATACCTATCCCCTTTTGCTACACAGAGATATCTGACTCTTCTGAGTAAATTATCATAAACTGACAAATAAATAATACTTTATTTCTAGGTATACCAAAGAAGAATTCTTTCCAGACATCTCCAGTATATTAGTCAGCTTTTCCTGTCAGTTTGTAAATTGTGTTTGCAATCTGAGTGATGCTAGAGAGGCAACAGGGATGTATGAGTGGATGTCCTGGTGAAATTAGGTGTTTCTTCTCTTGTGCAAGAATTGCAAAGCCAAATGTGCCATAGAATGTAATTGCTTTAAAGTTCTGTACTTTCAGAATTGCATGCTCCCCTAAGTGTATATTGCCAAGCATCTGGACATTGAAATGTGTTTGATGTGAATGTCAAATAGATTAAGTGTATAAACTTCCTAAGAAAAGTTATCTTTGGTGTTGCATATAATTAAGATAATGCATAACCTTAGAAGGACACTAGACCAGTATTTTTGTAAGCACAAACCACTTTTCTGATATCAGCTGAGACCCATTTGTATTAGTCACTACTTCACTCATATCCTTGAAATTGTAAACTTTTTCTAGCAGAACCTGTCACTGTGTTTATTTACATAGCATGAAGCCTATCTTATGGCTTATCTCCACTGATAATATTTAATATTAATATTTAGTTTCAGCCATCTAAGAACTAGTTGACCTCTTGTTATTGTTCTCAGAGCCTTTTTGTAATCAGTAGAGAGAGCTGATACTTTCAAGGAGAACTCTCCTTATTTAAGTTTGTGAGGAATTGCTCTCTGAATGTGTCTCCACTGACTGTGGAAGGAGACAAAGATTGATTAAAACTATGTGGGGTATACTGACCACTGAATTTCATGGGGATTTTGCAGAAAATACAGTCCATTCTTAGAAGCTCACTACAAATTCAGAGCCAGGCTTTCTGGTGATTGAGAGAAAAGTCAGACACAGCACAGCTTGCCAATCACTAGAGTAACTTTCTTGATTTCCTACTGGTCATGTCTATCTGCAAAGAGAGGCTCAAATGAGCTCAAGGAGTCTTCTCATTACCTGGAGTCCAGAGAAATTGCCTAGAAGAGCACACTAAACAGAGCTCATGAGTCACTACTGAACATTAGTTCTCCACCTACTATTTCTGTCACCACTTCAGGAAAGTTTCATAACTGTTTAACCGTAGTAGGCACAAGGAATAATTATTATATGCAAAGATGGCTAAACTAAGGAAGTTGCATTTGCTAGTGAAAACTGAACAGAAGATGAGTGCAGGTAAAGCAGGAAAAGCAGCTACTGGGGTCAAAAGACCATTACTAGACTGAGAGAAAGAACTGGAAAATTTTTAAGAGTTGATAAGAATGAAAAGCCTGGGGCCACTGTCAACATTTTAATCCTTTGAACTGAAAGAAGCAGAATCTGCAAGAGGCTTGATGTTTAGCAGGTACCAGAGAGCCCAAGAAAATCTGGTGAAGTTTTGTTTAGGAGTACTAAAAATCACTGGGTTTTTTTTTCACAGTGGTGTATGTATCCAGTGGAGCTTTTAGAGGACAGACTGTCTTTGTCTCAGCTGCTGATTGCTCAACTGCTTGCTGCCCTGATTTATCACTTTGGCAACAGTGTGCACACTGAAGAGTTACCCAAGCATTGGTTATGTGCTCACGGTTCCCATTTTCCCTTCCCTCGTTTAATTTACAAAACCACTTGAAATAACTTAGCTCAGCTGGATAAAGGTGATTTTTTCTGTCATTTGATGAGATGTATGGGCCTGGTCTTTTAAAAAAAGCTTCCATGACAAGCACTGGCGGTGGCTCAAATGCAGTTTTGTGTTTAGCCCTTCAGTCCTCAGGGTCTATTTTGCCATCCCCCAAAGCTTTCAAACCAGTGAGCCAAAGTCCATGAGTCATGGTTCAGGTATCTGCAGCTTGACTCTCTTCCAAGAAGGATGTACATCATGGAGAGAGAGACTACTGCACAAAGAATATATGGGATTTTTGTGATCATCAGCAATTTTAAGAATCATACCACTCTCTTCACTCATTCTGTTAGACTTATTTGCAGTTTTCTTTGATTAAAGAAATATTTTAATTGAGGTAATCACAATAAGCAGACAATTTTCATATAATGTTGTGGTGGGTTTTGATAACTTGGAAGCCATTTTAGGTACTCTGAGAGGATTCAAACTGCTTGGAATGGACATACTTTGTAAGCTGAGGTTTTTTCTTAATTATTTTCCTACATTTTTCATATATGTGAATTAATAAACACTCTTATTTCTTTATGTTATATACCTGAGGTGCCACAGAGTATGATAGTCTGTCCTTTAGCTTGCAGGGTAGATTGCAAATTCAAAGGGAATTACTCAGGTCACAGCCTACCACACTTCAAGTAGGCTATTAACTGGGCTGCCAACTGAAATTAATTTTTTTTCCCCTCAGAGTCCAGAATTTGAGGTTAAACAATCTGTGAGTTGCATAGGCTGAAAGGCACTAAGAGTTGTGTTGTTATGTTATGTTATATGTTATGTTATGTTATGTTATGTTATGCTATGTTACAGTGTTAAGTTATGTTATCCTGTGCTGTGTTATAACACCAGTTGGATAACAGTTCTGCAAAGGCAATCTGTAGGGTTTTTCTGATCCATGAGAATGAATTGAAAATTAACAATAAAATTTCATCTGAGGTGCTAGTAGATTAGCATCCTATACAAAAATCAATGCTCTCACAAAATTAAAGTAGGTAAATTCATGGTAATCCATACAGTTTATTGAGATGCATGCAGTTGTTTAATTACTAATTAAATTACATCTTGTCACCTCTCAAATACTTTATTTCATTATTCCAGTGAGATTAAATAATAGGAGGCAAATGCTTGTTTTATCGTAAGATTTCTATCCTAGAAATTCTGAAGGAAAATAGGAGCGACACTATTTTGTCTGAGAATCATCTGAGGTATCTGATCTGGTCACCTTAAGTTCCCACACGAGACAGGTAGGAAAGCCTGTAGTGCTCAGGGGTGAACCTTTGAACTCAAGTGTATGTCTCCATAACTGCTCTGGATATTTGTGCCCCAGTGCAAATTTCACTCCATTTGCTATCAAGGATCTCAGATCTATATGTTTGTAGTTGATACATAGCTAAGAGGAATGAACTCTACAGTATATTGATGCCACACAGGTCAAACACCAGTGAGGTTCAACTCTGATAGTGTTTTCCTGCTCAGTTCTTCTATGGGAAGATGTATCTTTGCCCACCAATTATAGATACAGTTGGTTTTGAAAACTGCATGTATGCCAAGCTAATTTCTATAAAAACCACTTGCTTCTTGTTACTTGAATTGTAGTAATTTTTTAATACTTCTTGACAAATGAGTCCAAAGAATAAGCTCAGAAACAAAGTGATGTTCCTGAAGCAAGCTACCATGAATAAGTAGAAAATAATCCTCCACCATATTCTGCACATTTGTGTTTGCTGACTTACTGTGTGAGTAATAACCTGCTGAGAATTGGAAACATCTGTGACTCTTAAGACAGAAATATGAATTCACTTGTGTCATACTGAGCAAAAAGGAGTAGGATGGAAATTTTATTTATTTTAATTTAGACTGCTTTATATTGTTATTGCCTATTTCCACTTTGTATCGTGTTTTTTGGAAGGAGAGAGAAATTTCACAGCTCAACCAAAGATGAAATGTTATCTCCTTTCACCCTTCAGTGTTTCTTCATTTCTCCCTTGTTCTGGCCTTATGTACACTTTCACTGAAAAAGTATTGCTACTGACCTTTTGCACTTCTCCTATTTAGGAAAAAGGAAATATAGCAGGTCAATATAATTGTTTGAGAATATATAATATGCCAAAATCTCACCTAGTCCTGTGAGCTTGCAGAGAGTCAAAAGTTGCATTTAGAAAGCCAAGAATTCATTTCTGCATAGCATATGAAAAGTGGCTTCACATTCACAGAGTTATTTGCAGAGCTGGTGCTACCCCTGCCTGTCCCATGGCAGTGTGCTCAGCAGATAGTAGTCATGGGTGAGCTTTTCCCTCACAGATGAATGCCAAGTACAGTGGCATATAATTTCCATCTGACCATGTAACTGTGTCATCATTCTAAATTTATAGCCAATGGACTTGCTCCAAAAACATTCACCTGAGTCATAAGCAAGACTCAGAGATCAGATTGTATATCTGTGTGACTGTGGCTGAGCTGAGTGAGTTTCACTTTGTGCTCCATAAAACCTTTTCCAGTCCCACCACATGGACATACTTCACAGAATAAGAGGATGCTGACGTTTGGAAGGTACCTGGATCTGGAGATCATCTAGTCCCACACCCTGCCCAAGCAGGTGCAACAGTTGTTCCCTAGTCCCCTATCACAGAAGGGGTAAATCTTTCTTTGGTAGATTGAAACATTTCAGGGCAACAAGGACAGAAAAAAGTTAAAATGTAAAAACCCAACTGAAATTGTGTAAATATCTAAAGTTTCAGGTTGAAGATATGGAACAAAACTTTCAAAGAGAGAGTAGCACTATCTTCATATTTTAAAGTATTTTTCAAAGGCTGGATGAAACTTCTGTTTAGCTAAAAATACCAGCTCTACAATTCAGGGGAAAATAATGGAATCACAGAATGGGTAGGGTTTGAAGGGATCACAGTAGATTATCTGGTTCAACCTCCATGCTCAAGCAAGGCTGTCCTAAGTCACTTTTAATGCAGCCCAGACACAGCTGATTTTCTTGGCTGTGAGTGCAGTGACAGATCAAGTTGAGCTTCTCATTAAGCCACACCTCCAGTCTTTCTCCTCAGAGCTGCTCTCAATCCTAATCCTCTGTCCAGCCCATACTCACGTTTGGGATTGTCCTCAACCACATGCAGGATCTTGGCCTTGTTGAATTTCATGAGGTTTGCACTGGTCCCCCTCCCAAGTGTCTCAAGTGTAGTGTCTGTGTTACTCAGAAGCCAGACCCGGTGATCTAATGATGCCCTGTGGCTTTAACTATTTATAACTGACACTGAGTTCTTGCTGATTTGGATTCATTAGTACTGTCAATGCTTCAGAATTTCCCTAAACTACAAAGACCACTACTCACGCCTTTTCGTATTCTCCCTCACCTTTATGAAAAAAAGAAAAAAAAAAAGTTCTTCACATGTCTGAAAGAAAAAAATAATTCCGTGGGGAAAGGAAATTGTGAGTAAGAATATCCATACACTGCTAAATTCTCCCTTGATTGATTCAGAGATAAAAACCTGATTTTATATTCATTGGAATCCCTAATACCAGATAAAAGAGAGGTTTTCAGCATTTTCATTATGCATGTATAATATGTGTTACAGCAAAGGTAATGAAATTATTTCAGGGGAGAAAAAAAAAAACAAAAAAATAACCTATTTTGATTTGTTCCAACTTGTCTTCTTAGTTATGCTATGGCTAATATTGACTAATTCCAGCCAGTTGTTTTGCTTCTGTTTTAAGGCACTGACATGAAAGTAAATGCAAAATTTGTACATTCAGAACATAACACATACACCTATAAAAACCAGGTCCACAGTGAGTTGCTAATGTTCATATTGTATTTCTTCTTATGCTTCTTGAACTTCAAAGTTCTTATCTTTTGTAAGAGATATGTCCTATCCTATCCTGGCATGACATCGAATATGTAAAAAATCAGTAACAGAAATTGTCTTTTGCCAACTGCAATAAGATTGATAGCCTGCTGTTTTCACACACACACACACACACACA
>VWZN01000700.1:47133-134628 GCA_013396955.1 Regulus satrapa | reverse complement strand
AAAGAAGAGAAAAAGAAAAGAAAGAAAAAAACCCCCAATCTCAGTTTTCATTTAGCAGGGAGAACAATTAAAGTAGTTGAAGTTATTGTGCTTCATTTTACTGTATTAGAGTGGAATCTGAAATATTTAGTAGAGTTTGCTAGAGTGGACCACTTGAATGAATAATGTTTATTGTCATCCTTTGAATGAATGTGCACTATTTGGATCAGATTTATCACCTGAGGCTGCAATACATAAATATATTTCCAGTCAGTTTTATACTTCCAAAAATAGAAATGCTAATAAAGATACTTGAAAAGTAGTGAAAGAAAAAAGATGCAACACCCATTGCAAATATCCATATTCACCAGAAGTGCCCCTTTACAAGTTTGTATAAATTCTGCTTGCCTGGAACATTCACAAGAAGTATATAATTTGCAGAAATTCACCATCTAGGCACATAATATTGAAGCGGTACAAATTATTAACAAACAGCATGCAGCCAGATGCTGAAATTCTCACAACATAGATTACTTCAGTGATAAAAATCTAAGCTGATAGCAGTCTAATCTTTTGACAGATGCTGTAAGAACACAAGCTTCCAGGAAAACCCCTCTTGACATTTAAGAAAAAATAACAGGTATACTACCAAGCACAGTTTGAGTTCTGTGGACAGTTTGTTTAGTCCAAAAAGGGTTTGAACAGAGAGCTTCCCAGAATTGTGATAATAATGTCAGAAGCCTTTGGAGATTAACTGTTTAAAATAACTCATGCATGCTAGGATTGAGAGTATGACTCAACAGAAAATCAAGGCCTTGATAAAATCAGTGGTAACAACAGACTCTGTTTTTCTCCATTCTTTACTATTGTTGTTGCTGTTGTTATTATGTGTAATAAGTTTTCCAATGAGGACTAGGCACCAAAAAGCCAAATGTGAAAGGCTGTTGCCAGGAGAGGATTTGCCTGTCGGAGGGCACAGAGCAGAGAGGTTTCCAGGAGGAGGAGGAGGTTCCTGCCTGCTGCCTAGCAGGCAGTGTGGTGAGGACCAAGCAAGCCCTGACTAGAGCCAGCTAAAATTCTGCAATTCTTCTCATTCCTAGTGATACCCAACACTGAACAGAATGGAAAGGAAGCTGCTTTATTGCACAACTGCTACTGCACTGCTGCGGAAGTCCCTGGCTCAGTAGCACTTGGGTGATTAAGCTGAGCAAAAATCCCTGAAAAGAACAAATCTTTCCGCAGTGTTGACAATTCAAGTGTCAACAAATTCAAAGCCTCCAAGAATAAAGCTTTTGGCCTACAAAGTTTTTTCACTTCCCCATGCTCTTGATCAAGCCACTGAAGCTGCCAGTCAAACAAAGCTTGAGGCAGTTTTGCAATGCAGATCCTTAGTGATGGAAATTAATGTCTTCTTGGGAAAAACCAACAGTCTGAAATGTTGATTGCAATATTTATTCTTTCACCAACAAAACAGATGCTGTAAGCAGCATAAAATTGTCCCTTAATTGTTTAATTTAAATCAGCTGTACAGGGACATATAAAGGAGGCATCTGTTCTAACTTCTAGTAGTCTTAGAAGGTGCGAGCTGTCATGTGAATGGGTAGAAGTGATTAATTGCAAATATCTGCAGAATGACCTAATTTTAAATGGGTAACAAAAGAATTTTATATTTTCCAAAGAGGAATATGATAGCAATATATGTTGTATTTACAGCTGGAAATACCTCTGAAGGATGCACTGGTGTTCTGATGCAGATTGGTCTGAAGAATTTTTTTCCTCTTCTGTTTAAACATTGAACACAACCTTATATAGTATTTCAGTACTTTCTGGGGCTAAGAAATCAGAAATAAAAACATCTTCCCATAATACAACATTTTTAATGGGAAAATGAGGCAAAAAACCCTATCAACATAGAATGTATTCTTTTTCTAAGTAAGCAATCTAACTAAATCAGAGTTTTCAGATTTTCTCTCTGTCTTAACATTTCAGCTTCCTTTTCCTCTTAATAGTTTTTATATGCTTCCACTCTCCTTCCTGCAGTATGGATGCCTTGTGCCAAAATATAGAACCAAACAGAAATCTTCCTCAGTGTACATTAAGAGAGACAAAACAGGAAGACCACTTAATTCACTTGTCCCGTGAAATGCCCAGAGTTGCACAATGCCCTTGTGACCTGCCTTCCCCCATGGCAGGGCTGCTTTAGGGAGCTGCCAAAGGTATGATATTCACAGCACCATAAATCTTGTCATAGTAAACATCTCTGTTGTCTGAAAAGTCTGATTCAAAGCATGATGTGCCACACAGTTAATCTTAGAAACTTTGTGAGACAAAACGTGCACTGAGCAACCTTGACTGGCATATTCTCAGAAAGTTGCAGCACTCACTTGTCTCTTGGAGTAGAATAGTAAGATTTCTGTTTGACACTGTGTCGCTTGAAGGTAGTAAAAATATTTGAGTGATGTCACTTTGGCATGAGACCTACCTTCCACCCCTTCTTGTTGCCAACAGTATTTTTTTTTGTTTTGTTTCTTCTAAGCAAGAGACAATTTAAATATTTCTATAATTCTGTAATATTTTAAAACCTTCCTTGTATACGGAAGAAGACTGCACAAGGTGTTGAAGATGATTTGAGGATCTTAAAAAGGTCCAGGTAATCCTTAATTGTCCATTGATATTTTTATTTTCTTTAAAACTGTGTTATGCCTTTCCCTCCTATGTTTCTTGGTTGAATGATTAAGGTCAGCCACTTTTCAGCCCCAAAGGCTCAAAGCAATATTTTTGCTGTTGTTCAGTTAATGTCAGAGTTTGGGTTTTTTTAGTTCATTGACTTTTTTTTTTTTTTTAATTTGGTTGCACTAACACTCTCCCTGCCAGCAGACTAAACATCCTAAGTAAGTCTATGCACAAAATCTATTTTTTCTGTCTAAATGATAACAAAGTAGTGAAGACATTCTTTCTGTTAGCTTCAATCCAGAACAGATTTCTCTGAGCAGGTATTGATTGTGGGAAGTTTTAATCCAGATTCAGACTCATTCTGTTTTCTGAAAGGTGATGTGAAGCATTTTCTCATAAAGACTGTCAGATTCTCCCTTTACAGAATCTTGTATTTTGCAACTGAAATTAACAGATCCATTGGGGGGAAAAAATAGACTTCCTTGCTTTTGCTGAGATGTCTGTATTTTCATTCCTCAGTTCTGTTAGTAAGTTTGTGTAACCACAAGATCCTTGTCTTGGATGGCCACACTATTGTTTACCTGCATTACAAAGTCTTTCTCAATTTTAACAAGTATTTACAGAAAGCACTACAGCAATATTGAGAACCAGCTAGCTGGACTTTTTAAGCATTCTTTAACACATGTGGGATGTCCAAGCAAGGAGGTGATCACTAGAAAAAAACCACAGGTAACCCAGAAAAGCATATGCCATTTTGCCTTTCTAATTTTTAGTTAAATTGCAAAAATATTGCTGTTTAATTAAGTTGTATTTAGAATTTTTTTTATTTTTCCCCCTAAGAATATTTTACTAGCAAGTCTCACGGAAACACATATCTTTTAAGGATACAAAACAGAAAAAAATGGACTATGAAGATGAAAATCAAAATGAGGCACTTAAAAATTAACCAAGTAATTTAAAATTCAAGTACTCAGTGTGACAATCTCCGCATATCACTCACACTTCAAGGTTACTGTCTTAGCATAAGGCAGCTTTTAGGTTAAAAAAAATAAGATAGCATGTACATGAACTTTTACTAAAGTTAATGTGATGTTCTGTGGGAGTGGTAGTTAAATGGACTGGTGCCTGTCGATTGTGCTATCACTTCAGTCCATAAAACCAATTTGCTTGCAAGCAGTCCATATGTCATTAGCATTATAAGTGCTACAAGAAAATAATTAGCTTCTACAATATTAGTGTACTCTAGCTAAATCACTGGAGCAAAAATGATCAATAAAATAGTCAATAGCAAATCATTTTGTCCTATTTTATTAATGCTGTTAAAATTCATGCACTTTCCAATCTGGTTTATCTTCACATTGAGAGATATTTCATGTCATACTACAATTTTCCCACAATGACACTGATCACACAGCTATGCAATATAGTTGATAGAGGCCAGCTGTTGAAATCAGTAGGTGTCTGGGAAATCAGTAATCTTTTACATATGTAAAATTTACTCACAGAATGTTATGAGGTGTTTAGCTAACAGATCTGGATCAGACTAGACAGAAGTCAGAAGGGGAAAATGAGGGAGTTTAAAAGCAGGTACCAGAAGTTTTATAATACATGACAGAATATTCACAGAATCATAGAATGTTTTGGGTTGGATGGTACATTATAGATTATCTAGTTTCAACATACCTAACCAACCAACCTTTACACTAAATCAATTGGTTGAAGCCCTATCCAACATGACCTTGAGCACTTCCATAGATGGGGCATCCTTAATTTCTCTGGGCAAACTGTTCCAGTGCCTCACCACTGTCACAGTAAAGAATTTCTTCTTCATTTATAATCTAAACCCAGCCTTTTCAATTTGGGAGCCATTCCCCCTTGTTTTATCATTATCTCTTCTTGCCAAAATCCCACTACAATTTCCTTACAGCCTCCCTTTTGGTCTTGGAAGGTGCTATACTATCTCCCCAAAACCTTCTCTTCTCCAGGCTGAAGAGCCCCAACTCTCAGCCTGTCTACAGAGGAGGCATGTTTCAGCCCTGTGATTTTTTTTGTGTCCCTCCTCTGGACTGATTTTAACGCAAGATCTCGGAGTCTCCAGTGATGGACACAGCACTACAGAGGCATCTCACAGTCAGGCAGGATCACCTCCCTTGTCTTGCTGGCCTCTCAGCTTCTGAAGCAGCACAGGACACAGTTGTCATTCTGGGCTGTGAGTGCACATTGCTGGCTCATGTTGAGCTTCTTGTCCATCAAGACCTTCTACTCAGGGCTGTTCTCAGTCCACTCTCTATCCAGTATGTATCTGCACTTGTGGTTTCATGTGTAGGACCTTGTGCTTAGTCTCATTAAACCTCATGAGATTTGCACAGGCCCATCTGTCAAGCCTATTCAAGTCCATCTGGATGGCATCCCATCCATACATCATGTCTGGAGGTCAGTGTGGCTGTGGTTGCACTCAGTTCCATTGTCCATGTCACCAACAAATGTGTTCAAGAACATTGCACCCAATGCCAAGCCCTCAGGAACATCCCTGGTCAGCATTCTCCACGTGGACATCTAACCATTAACAGCAGCTCTTTGAGGGTGACATCCATCCAATTCCTTATCCAAAGAGTGCTTCATCTGTCAAATATGTGTCTCAGTTTAAAGACAAGAATGTCATGCTGGACAGTGTCAAATACTTTGCCCAATCCAGGCAGATGACACCAGTTGCTCTTCGCTTATCCACAGTGTGACCCTGTCATAGGCCACCAAATTTACCAGGCACCATTTGCATGTAATGAAGCCATGTTGGCTGTCACAAATCACAACCTTATTTCCCATTTGCCTCAGCACAGATCTCTGCTGAGTATCTGCTCCATGATCTTGCTAGGCACCAATGTGAAACTGACTGACTTGTAGTTCCCCAGGTCTTCCTTCCTTCCCTTTTAAAAAATAGGGGTTATGTTTCCCCTTTAACCAGTCATGGGGACTTCACTAGACTGCCATGATTTATTAAATATGTTAGATAATGGCTTAGTCACTTCTTCAGCCAGTTTTCTCAGGACCCACAGATGTTTTGCATAAGGTCCCATGGACTTGTGAAACTTCCAGTTCCTTACATGGTCTCGGACCAGACCTTCTCCTACAGCAGGTGGTTCTTCATTCTCCCAGTCCCTGCCTTTGTCCCCTGCAACTTGGGTGACCGGAACACTTGGTTAGTGAAGACCAAGGCAAAAATGTCATTGATTACCTCCGTTTTCTTCATACCCCAGGGAATCAGGTCTGAAGTAACCCCCTTTGTCCCTCCCGAATAATCCTGGCTAGCTCTGTCGAGGGGAGGGCAGGGGAGCACCTCACGACTAAGATAAAAGACCAAAGGGCTGCTTCTCCCTCGGGTATACCGTTGTATGTTTATTCAGGCTGGAATCCAGGAGGATAAAGAGAGGGAGGAAACATTTCCCAGGTACTTTCAAACCTCGGGAGAGGGGCGGGGAGACATACAACACCAACCAATGGGATAACATTCCAGGGACAAGGAGGGGAATGGATGTCACACTTGCAGGGAGGAATTACACAGAAGCTATAGATCACAGGTATGTGGACTGCTACACAGGTCCACCATTTCTTTCAAGAAAGGACCAACATTTGGCCTAGTTCTCCTTTTATTATCAGCATAAATACAGAAGCCTTTCTTGTTGCCTCTGACACTCCTGGACAGATTTAATTCTCTCAGAATTTTGGCTTTCTTAACCTGGTTCCTGGATACTTGGACAATATGTCTTCTTCTTGCAGGATACCTGTCCTTGCTTCTACCCCATGTAGGCTTATTTTTTGTGTTTGAGTTTGTCCAGGAACTCCATATTCATCCATGAAAGCCAGTGTTTGTCTAACTACCAATTAGACTACCACTACTCTTTCTTGGGATGCATTGCTCCTGATTTGGAGGAGGTGATCCTTGAATATTAGCCAGCTTTCTTGGGCCCATCTTCTCTCCTGGGCTTTATCCCTCAGCACTCTACTGAACAGCTTTCTGAAGAGACCAAAATCTTCTCTTCTGAAGTCCAGGTCAGTGAGCTTGTTATGCACCATCCTGGCTTCCCTAAGGATCTTAAACTCCACCATTTCATGGTCACTACAGCAAAGGCTGCCCTTGAAGTTCACATTCCACACCACCACCTTCTTTTTGGTGAGAACCAGTTCCAGCATAGCATCTCTTCTCACTCCTCTCCTCTATCACTTTGAGAAGGAAGTTAGAGCAACACTGCCCATGAAACTTCTGCATTGCTTATGCCCTGTTGTTTTGCCTGTCCTTTAGATACTTGGGTCATTGAAGTCTCCTACACGGATCAGAGTTTGTGAATATGAGGCTGCTCACATCTGTCTGTGGAGGGCCTCATCTGCTCAGTCTTCTTTGTTTGGTGGCCTGTAGCAGACCCCCAGTACAATGTCACCTATCCTTGCCCTGTCTTTAATCCTGACCCATAAAGTTTTGGTCCGTTCCCCATCCATCTGCAGGCAGAGTTCCATGTACTCTGGCTGGTCACTGACATAGAGGGTGACACCCTCTTCTCATCTCCCCCTCCTGTCCTTTCTAAAGAGCCTGTATCCTTCCATCCCAGCTCTTCATTCATAGGAGCCATCCCACCATGTCTCCATGATGCCAATAAGATCATAGCCCTGCAGGGATGCACATCTATAACTCCTCTTGTTTATTCCCTATATTGTTTATTCCCCAAGCCATTTGTATAGGGGCATTGAAATTGGGATCCTGATGACTCTGACTTAGTGGCTGGAGCTGCTGGAATTCCTTTGTGCTGCAAAGGAATGATGTATCTCAGGATTACTATGAGGCATGAAGACTCTGTAGTCAGCAATCCTGTGGCATCCAGAATTACTGCCGTCACATTCTATCTTTGTTGGCGCTGTGGAGGTCAGATATGCTGGTGACCCTCTTTTCTTTGTTTAATGGCTCCACTGTTCATGGTTTTCTTCCAACAGAATCACATTGATTGGAATCGGAGGAAATAAGATTGCACACATAAGTCTGCACATTGCCTCTATTTGTATAAATTTGCATTTTCATTATATTTGCATCTAGGGAGAGCCCACATACTATATATTTCACATGCAGCTGCAATATCTTTGGAGCCTGGGTGCAGTGGTTGAACATACGTTATTCGGTGCCAGACTAGTTTAGCACTTTTTAAATCATCAGGAACTGACTAGTGGATTAATTAAATGCTGCAGTGTTTATTTGTAATTCTAACACTTCCTCTTCTTCTTGTTGAACCATCATTTTATAGTAAGATTGAAATCCTAATTTTAGCTGCATTTATAGGCAAAGCATTCATTTGAGAAAACAGATTTTAAGCATCTAAATATGACTGGCCAAAAGGGTGTCAGAATAGTTAGGTAAAAGGAGCAGATGATAAACAACATGAGTATATGGTGAGTATTTCAAGAGATAGAAGACACTTAGATAAGGACATAACAAGGTACCACTTCTTTGGTGATGGAAAGAGAACTAGTGAAAGGCAGCTGAAGTATAACCAATAGCAACACCAAAAAAAAAAAAGGCAGTATGCAAAAGCAAGCTGAACACACATTTTAAATGTGCTGAATGATTCTATCAAACTTAAAGATGAGAGGAGCCAGCCTGCAAAAATAATTGTTTTGTGGAAATGAGTGTTAGGAGGATTCAAGCAGTCACAACAGGGAGCTGCTGCAACTTTTACCCTACTCTTAATCATTAGATTTAGTCTAAATGACTATGAAAACCTAGGTAAGAAAATCTCTTATGTCTGTATTTTCACCAAGAAAACATGCAAATGTCATTCTTAGTATCAGTGGAATCAAATTGAGTAGAAGATATACTATTAAGGAACAAAGATTTTAAGAGATAATCCCAAAAATTCTCCTCTCAGATAGAACTAGACAAAAAGAGATTTCCATTACATACTTTCCAGATTACTAATGTTTTTGCAAATAGGAGCAACCAATTGGAGAAACATCATGTTCTTTTGTCTCTGATGAATAAAATTAATTTACAAAATCTAATAAAAATGTAATATTGCCTGGGAAATATCTTCAAACTTTACCATGTCTTTACCAAGGGCTTTCTGAAGCTAATTATCTATAGTGTAGCAACTTTCTGTCTTTAACTCAGTAAAGGCTCTTGCTTTTTGGTTATTTCTAATGAACACTCTTCATTCTAGTTTATGTCAATTATTAAACACCAAAAAAGCACCATATTCTCAATTGCAAGCCACTTTGAGAAACACGTGGGTTTTTTACCATATTAGACTCACTGGAAACAAATTCACAGTTCATCAAAATTCTAACAGACCAAAGGCTGGTGTAAAGGTAGAATAACTCGCAATTCTGAAATTATCTGAACATAATAATACGTCATTGTAGCCACTTATCTGCATCTTCATATATTGGTATTAGGTACATGTTCTAATCACTCATTACTGATGCTCATTGCCTGGCTTGATGCAGGCTTGTCACCACCTCCTGAGATGGGACAGTCCCTGCTTACTTACTGCTGCTTGACTCCCTCCTCTCATTCCTGGCAGCCTTCCAACCCTGCAGGAACCTGTGTCCGAGGGAGCATCAGAAGGAGTAGTGGGTTCTTTGTATCTCAGATTATTCTGTGTGATCTTCTCCCATAATTTCATTTGATAACTTATTAAAGAACTGTAAGCTAGTACCTTCAGTACTTTGTTGTAATCCTTGGTTTAACCATATATTAACTGAAAAGTCACTTCCTTTTCACTCTTGAAGTTGGCTTCTGCTGGCTTACTTGAAGGCTATATGATTCTTCCTCTGGAATTTTTTTCCATACCCCCGACCCATGCCAGTGAATATTTTATAGACCTGCATCATATACCTCTGGTCAGTTGTCTCTGTTTCAGGCTGAGCAGTCTCTAGCTATTTAAGTTACTGCCTACATAGCAGCTCTTCTGGAAGCTTTGATCATGTTTTATGTGCACTGATTTTCACCCGCTATTTTATCATCCACACCATGTCATTAGAATCTTCTGCCACTCTTTATTATCCTTTTACCTAGCTTTGCCATTAACTTTTTCACCCTAAACAGCTTTTGTCACTGATTACTTCTTTGAATACAGAGCATTTATTCTTCTTTATCAATATGAGGGCATGTTCCCTTATTTTATGACTTTAAGAGCTTTTGGAGAGGAATCTGGCCCAAATGCTTTTATAAAATCAAATAGATGCAGCAAACAGACCTTCTTTGTCTACCTTCTTAATTTTCAGCATAAAGTTGTAGCTCTGTTAGATGGGACTTACTTATACAAAACCTATGTGATTTTTCCCAGGCAATTAATACACATAATTTCTTCCTCATATAGGTTTATTGATCAGTATTTCATTGCACTGGAATCCTGTCAAAAGTGGTCTCACACCAGCCTGCTACTGTAATACAGAAGCAATTGTTAATGTAAAGTAGTGCATCAGTTCAAATGTTCAATATTTTTCACCATGAAAAGTTTGAATTTTTTTTTTTTCTATCTCATCTCTTGACATTTTGTTCTGAGATAGAGCCTTCATTGCATTTCCCAAAGACTCCTGGTGTGGAAGCTTTTCACAAGTTCCTCTTAAGGTAAATTAAGAAGAAATTCACTCAATTTTTTTTTTAGTATTACACGTGTACCAGTAAAATAATCAGTCACTGCATGATTCTGGTTGTTGTGGTCCCCACAAGGACCTGTGCTTCACAAGGAACAGAAAACTATTATAGGTTTGAGAGACAGGAACTCTGCTGGGTTTGCCAATCAGCAATAATTTTTATATGTCTCCTGGACACCTGATGCTTTTAAAGGTGTATCTCTGCACCACTGTTAGAATCTAACTAGTTTGGTTTATATATTAGCCAACACTCACTCCTTCAGCCATATTATTATCTTCTCTCTATCTTCTTCTCTATCTTCTCTTCTCTCATCTGATATATGCAGACTCAGGAGTTGTTTCTAATGTTTAAATTTGTTTCCAACCTCAGTGCAAAGGTGTCTGTTAATCAACTTCTGTTATTAACTTCTTTAACCCTTTCCTGGTATAAGAAAATGTATATACCTCCAAATAACAAGCAGATAGTAATTTTCAGATAACAGCCAACATCATGGTGGTCTCAACATTTGTAGGAGAACAACTGGTCTAGCAATCCATTATCAAGATAGAATTTTATAGCTTCCTTTCTGTTTTATTTGCACAGGATACTCACTTAAATACAATTTAAAGGATAGATGTTTTCTTATACTTGTGCAGCTAAAAGCTAAATTGTGTTGTAAGGGAACTGCGGCTTAAAATGATTGAGCAATAGCAAATAGACATTTTCTATCTCTCTGGAGAAAACTGTCCAAGTGATACCATAAAATTGAATTATGAAAGTTTCTAATAGCTATTAATGACTTCATAGTGTTTTTTTCTTGTAGAAAAAAACTTTTAATACCACCCTGGCTAGCAGTCCTTTCTTGTTGCTGTCATGGTTGTAATAAGAGCTGTGTTTTCTTTCTAACCAGTGGAGGAGGTTGAACTACTTAGTTTTACTTCTGCTTTTCAATATTCTGACTCAGTGTAGCATGGAGTATGACTCTTAGCAATGATACCATTTACAGGCAATGATTATAATAACAAGACAAACAGTACAGGCAATTGAGGTCCTTAACTACTAACATTTTAAATCATAGGACAATCTGTTCATTAAGCACTGCAATAAAACTGCTCAAAATTTATGCTTTTTACTCCGATGGTACCCGGAATCATTGCTCTCCTAATAGGTTTTACTAGTGTCTCAGTTAAGTCTGACATATATAAACTGCTTTGCCATATAGCTAGGAAAAAAAAAAAAAGAAAAAAAAGAGAGAGAGAAAAAGAAGTTTATTTCACAGCCTGTGTTAATCCTGGTTTATGACTCTACATCTTTGTTCAGTTGGTATCTGCATCACTATTAAGCCTCTATTGCAGAATGGCACAAGAAATAAATTACATGTCTGTAATTCACATCTGGGAGATTTGCCTCCAAGACATCAAATATCACCCAGGATTAACACCACCTCCTCACCACCTAAAGCAAACCTAAGGGCAGGAACATCTTCTGCATATAGCCCTTTTTGACCAAAGAATAAGGAATAGCATCTCAGTAGGTGTCTGCCCCCAGGGGCTGCAGCTGCTTTGGAGATCCATAAACATACAGTGAGATGGGGCTTCACTTTTGTGGCAGATCATGGCAGGGATAACACAGTTGAGAAGTTACCTGAAGCAGCTCTAGTGTGGATTTCTGTCAGGTCCTGGTGAACAACTCTATCAGCTAAAACCTAGGATCTGTTATACAACATTTGGTAGCATCTTCTGGGGAAGTTGAAGGCACTCCAGTTGCTACTCTGTCCATCTGTGCTAGCACATGCTCCAGCTCACATGACAGGGAAGAAGCTGGTCTTTGGCAAAGCATTTCCACTTCTCTCATCATTGCAAGGTATCTGTCCCATCTGTCTTCTGCTTCAGTCAACTGTAATTTGAGAATAACACTCTGGCACTAGAGACTGGGAGCTGTGGTTGGATAAGCACTAGAATCAAGCCTGAAATGAATGTCTAGTCAATTTAAGTAACATTTCCAGTCAGAAAGGTCTTCCTCAATCTCTTACTTTTTCTCAGTCGTTTTCTATCAAAAATCTTTTCTAGATAAGTACTTGCAGATCACATTTAAGACACATCTTAACCTTTCAGGTAAATGCTAAATGGTCCTCTTTGCCTTATGATTGCTAATTCTTTTTAAAAAGTCAGGGACAAACCCTCAGATATGTTTAAATTAACATTCATACAGTACCAGATGTCAATCATCTAGGTTGGTATAGTAGGACTAAGGTTTATTTCCTTTGCTGGTATTATTCACAAAGATGGAACACTTTGTATTTAGAGCATTCTGCTCTTGTGGCAGCAGTGCAATAGAAATTTCCCACCTGAAACCAGCCATTCTGTTCTCAGTTCAAATATTTCTTTCAAGGACTGTGGGTCTTGGACAATTTCAACTGAAATCTTGGTGAGAGAAACATTACAGAGAGAAAAATTCCCTTTCATTTTGAGTGATGCACCGGGACCTGACAAAAATCTATCCTAAGCAGTTTTGGTTTCTTTAAAATTATTTTAAACCTAAAATATAAGTTCACAAAAGAGTTTAACTACTGCTTATATAGCTTTCTATGGTCATCATGATGTTGATAGTTTTGGTAAACTTTTCATTCATAACCACCTTGAGCCAGATTCAATAAAAGACTTTGAAGTTTTAAAGTTACTGAGGGCAAAATCTGCAGCTAAATTCTACATCCTGGAACAGGTCAGAAATTTTTGTTCCACTGCAGAGCTTGGGCCTGCAAGACAGTTGTGCGATTCAAAACCTAGAGCTGAAAACCCACTTCTCAGTGCTCCTTAGCTGAATGAGCAAGTGCTCTTTGCCTCACCTCCACAGTTCTTTATTCACCTCTTAAAGCATAAAAGTTCAAAATCCCCAGTCTGTGGAGTAATTCACATCACTCCCTTCCACTATGAAACTGGAAAGGAGTAAGATGAGGGAACCCCTCTGACACTACCTAATGGTAGATGGACATTGTGCAAGTAAAAATAACATTATTAGAAATTCTGGGAATTCCCATCAATAAACAAAAAAGGTCAGTGTCTATTGGTTATGGCACACAGCATCTCAAAGAGGAAGAAAAGACTGTTCTCTAACTTCTGGGCTTGCTTATATCTGTGGTTGTATTTATTCCATAATTAAAAATTATGTAAAGTCAGTAGCAGCATAGGAAAGTATCAGAAAATATTTCCATAGTAAACTAGAACACCCTCCCTTCCAAACAAACATTGTGATTTTTCTAGGGTTTTTTCAGTGGATCTGCAACAAAACCACTGAAATATGTGCTCATCAAAACATGCTGTAACATTTATAATTCCTGGGAAAGAGGAGAGAAAGAATAGGCTAATTAGCATGTGTATTTGGTGGTGAACTTCCAAGAAAAAACAGTAATTGAGTTCTGAGATTGTACTGTAGATTTATGCTCACTTCTTTTTAAGCTAAAATATTTACCCATTTAAACATTTGTGTCATGGCTGTGGTACATTGTGTTTTGGAACTCAGTGAATGGTTATCTCCCTGAAATTCTTGATTTAGGTTTTAGGAGAGATTATTTGCAGTGTTCATTTGAGGCTTTTAACTAATCTGAAGATTTATTTCTTGTGGTTCTGATAAATTTTTACATTATTTCATTTTGATCATAATTTGATATATGTTCTTATGAAGTCTTAAGTGATTGAGAAGTACTTGCAGAAGTCTTAAGTATTGTGTCCTCTTTGAATTGATTCCTGCTTATTTATTGCTTTTTAAAAAATTAATGAAAAGTGTATTCAGTCACTTTTTCTTCAATACACAATTTTAGATGTGCCCTTGGAAAGGAACTAATTACTTTTCTTTACCTGTGGCTCACTCCGGGAGACTTAATAAGATGAACAGGAGGGGATTACTCAGTATGAACGAGTGAATGATCATTGGTTCTAAGAGCATTATAGCTGCAGACATGGCTTGGTAAAAGCAGAGGTACCATTAATTTTAATTGTAATCAGAGTGCCCTTTTCCAGCATGATTTTCTGCCTCAGAATGGCCAAGAAAGAAGAAGTTTCAGTGCACAAGAATGTTTTCAGCATACGATCTTGATTCAAAACAGTTTAAAAAAAACTTTTTATAGAAATTTCTGATGAAGCAGAAAATTCCCAGAACCAGTAACTGTTTTGTGAATATAACATTCTTGTCAGTTTGCCTTAAAATAAGTGTAACATTGATTTACAAGAGCAGTTGCTGGGGGTTTCAGTATTCTCCTGCCCACAGCAGATATGTTGGTTGGATGCCAAGACACTGACCTGATACTCAGAGCATCTATAGCTCTGGGATAGACCCAAACCTGTTTTTGCTCCATGGGAGCTATGCTGAGTCTGAGGTGCTTTGAATTAAATATTCCAGGCTTACTGAGCTAGTGGTTCCAAGCAGAAGTTTTTGTCTTCACAAAGTGTCTGAAACTCCTGAAGACATTTACAGGTTTATAAAATGTCCTAATACATCCTGCAATCAACTGAAACAGTGCAGTTTTAAAATAACTCTCAGTTGCATATCTCACCCCTGGGCTGAACTGATTACACTGCGGTCTAGCCTTCATTTTGAAAATTTTCAAAATGTGCCCCAAATACTTCAAATACTTTCAAACATCTTTTCTTTTTTTTTTTTTCTTTTTTTTTTTTTTTCAGCTGAGCCTGCAAAGACACCAGAAACAACAGCTCCAAGCTATCTTTCTGATCTCTTCTGAAGGATTAACTGGAAAAGGTGGAAGTTCACCAAATCACATGTACAATGGACCACATCACCACTACAGCAGAGAATTTTCTGCAGTAATAGAAAATATCTGCAGAGCCAGCAGGTTCTTCAGCTCCCAGATGTCATTGTACTTCAACAAGCAGGAAAACCCAAGCCATCAACTACTGCCTTCAATGTGAAGTGTCAGCATATGCTGTACTCTGATGTACAACCTATCCAAGGTTTGCAGTGGAAACTAGAATTTGCTTTTTACTGCAGCCTGTGGTTAATTTTCTGCATCAGCAGAACATGGAGAACAGAGAGAACAGCACTACAATTCTGCAAAATAAACTTTGTCTTCCAGGATAAATAACCTGGATGGGGAGGATCAGAAATGACAGCCAAACAGAAGCCAGGAGGAAGCACTTCTGTTCAGAAAATATCTGCACTGGTACTCCTGTCAGACAGGTTTTGAAAACAAATAAATAAACATCAACAAAAACAACACAAAAAACCCAAAAAAACACAGGTTCAGGTGGGATTCAAATTGAAATTCAGACCCCTGGATTTAGCTTTCTGTCATGTCAGCCTACAGCACAAGAACCAGGAGTATACAGCTCATGAAACATAGGAAACTAGTGCCATATGATATACCTTACAGCCTCTGAAAAATCTGTGTGGGTGGTAGTGAAAGTATGGAGCCTTTGGGACAACATTTAGAAACCTAGTGGGATTTCCTAAAAAGATGTTAGTTGACTGTTTAATAGTTTGCAGATGATTTATACCCTGGATGCTACAGCACTCATGGTAGCCAACAGTCAGCTGGAGCTGTTTGCCTAAATTTGGTGCTCTGGATGAGCACCTGAGAGAGCTGAAAGGCAGGTATGACCCAGGACTGATGAGTGTCACACACATCCAGGAATGTCATCTGGAGATAAGTCGGGATGTCTCAGAGATGCCCAGAATGGCACTGGACAACTGAGAAACTAATTTCAGTTTAGAAGCAAATCACGCTTCATTGAAATACAGAGACCTGTTCACCTCACTAAATTTAAAGTCACATTTCTGAACTGAAAAACTCTTCATATGCATTACCTCAACCCCACTGTCTGCAGAGATTAAAGATATTACCCAAAAGGTGAATGCTCTTAGTTCACCTACATTTTTAGGTGTCTGGAGCTGGAATGTAATATGACAATTTTTTTTTTTTTAAATTTTAAATTATCTTGGCTAGGTGTTAGATGCCAGTGAGACCATGGATACCAACAGAATCATGGATCTCTGTTTAAAAAAAAATAATCTTGGAATTCCTACAGAAAGTGCATATAGTCCCAGATAGGGCTGTTTTATTCAAGCTCACCCAACACCCCTGTTTTACATATGAGTCCTGTATATCTGGCACTGCATCAGGCACCCATGGTGGATCTGAATGTTTGTCTGTATTTAGGACCTAAAGCATCTTTGCAATGTCTTCTGTGTTGAATTCAAAAGGAACAGATGAACTATAAGACTGAGCTTCTTCTGTCCCAAATTATGTAAACCACAGATGCTTCATATTAAATAAAAAAGTACCACTTGATGTTGACTTCCTGTGGTCCTCTTTATTAAGTGTTACTTTCCAATGCACCCTGTGAGAGAATAATAATAAGCTCTGCCACACTTGCTGCACAGAACCCATTAAAACATCATCTGTCCTTGCCCTGTGAAGATGTGCCCCCTGAGAGGTGCTATGAACATTGATTTTCAGAAAATAAAGAAGAAAATTACTTGCCAAAGAGCAAATAAAAATTTTAGGGGTCACATGCACCACTGTGGTACATCAGAGAAAACATTGCAAACTTTGATGATAATTGAGGCAATCTGAATGCTGCTTGTCAAACTGAACATTCAAATGCCTATTTGAATATTCTCTGATTTCATAAAATTGTATCCAAAGGTGTCCTCCCTCATTTTTTGAGCAGAAACTTCAAAGTCATCTCAAAAACTTTCATCCACATCACAGCAAATATCAGCTGTTCATGACTTTGAACCACCTTGGGAGAATGATGAAAGTCTACATTTCTTTCTATAAAATTTTTTTCTGAATAACTCTGGAGTACTCCTCCTCCTCATGCTGCTTTGTCCATGGCTACAGGGAACTGTTTGGCTGCAAAGTACCTTGAGAGCTCCAGGTTCATCTCCAGGATTTGCAAATGTTCTTAGACTACTCTAACAGAAGTAATGGGACCAGAATCACAACAGAGATAGCACAAAATCTAGATACAGCATCAAACAGGTGGAAATGGTGCAGGATTTTGAAAAGTGGTTTTGTTCTGCTTCATTCCACTGCAGCAACTACTACTAAAAAGCTGGAAAAGTTCTATTGGTAGCTGAAGAATGGGAGAAAATTAAAATGGTTAAGGCTTTGATGATATAAGGTATTAAGTTCAGCTTTTACTTGAATGATAGCCTTAATCCTTTTCCTTTTTATTTAGAAGTTTTATAAGAAAAGCTCTTGTGTGACTGTATTTGAAAAGACTAATTTCTTACTTTCAGGGCCTAAAAATAGTTGAGAGAGTGTAGGCCTCATTGCTGCCACTAAAACTGCTTCCTTTGGAGCCAAGTGAGACCAACACACAGTATTAAAGAAAAGAGCAGAGCCACAGCTTTTTGTCTCCAGTGCTGCCTGGTGTTTGCACGCTGCTGGAGGCAGCTGCTGCGGGCACTCCTCAGCCACCACGCTGGTGCCAGTGCCGGTGCCATCTCGGTACCAGCAGCTCTTACTGGCACTGCCACGCTCCCTGACCCACATCGATGCACGTGACCCTCATGGCACCATTGCTGTGACCACATCACTCTGCAGGACCGTGTTGCCTGAGTGCAGATTGCTCTGCTGGTGGCACTGAAGGAAGGAAACTGGCGCTAGGTGGCTGCTTTTCAAGGGATGTTATTGTAAGGCTTAATGGTGCAAAGACCCCAGAATGAGTTCTTTGGACTTGGAGGCAAAAGCACCACTTGATTGAGTCCAGATTTATGAGTCTGTTAATTAATTCAGATAAGGCTAATTAGCACAGCACTGCAGCACCATGGCCCTGCTCCTTGCAGGGCCAATAAGAATTTATGAACCTTGTTATTCTGTCTCCACATTACAGCCTGAGAATTTCTCCTTGTTTTGCAGAGACCAGGGCACCTTAGACACTTTGAAGAGGCTGAGTTGATGTTACTGGCAGGTACCCACAGAACTCACCGGCTAAGAGCTCATGCTTAGTCCACACCCAGACCAATCGTACCACTGTGGGTTGCATCCAGTTTGATAAAGACCAAGATGGGTTTTGTTGTTTCAGATTGAAAGAGTTAACTGCTTTTCAGCTGATTCCAGCATCTCCATTTATAGGTAGTGACTTATGTTTCCCTGAGTTGTCAGACAGTGTGTCATTCCTGTATTAGTCATAATTTAGTTATATGTTTCTGCATAATTTTAATGTATGTCAGATATGATTCATCTGGGATGCTATTTTTCTATCATGCAGAACTTACCCAACTCATATTCCAGGTTAAGGCAGATCTTGGGAAAACCTTAGAATAGGAAACATATTCAAGCACTGAAAAATAAATAAAAATAAAAAGAGGAAAAAGTCAAGGAAAAATCAAGACTGTAAACTTGAGGCTGTGGCTTAAAAAGGACAAAAAATTAGTAAAAATTAGCAGATGCTGTTTGTTTCTAGCTCATTAATTTTAGCTTACAAGGTCAGTCATCTTGCACAATATTAACCATATTAACCTGTGGATACTTTCACATAGAAAGTAACTGCAAGTCAGGACAGGCCTCTAAGATAAATAATAAAAATTACCTTCTTGAGGAAAAAATCCCTTCTGTTTTTTCTATAGAGTCTAAATAACTAGCTGCATTTTTAGAAGTCCAGAGTTCAGCCAATAAACCCCACTTAGACTAACTCAAAATTGAAATAACGAAGATTTAGTTTACATCCTTTTCCTGTCTTAGGCTTCCTTGATTAATTAAAAGATGTAAACAAATAACAGACATGCTACTCAAACATCCTTTTCTTCTCCCACTAGCTGGCATATCAGTTATGTGGAGCAGCCACTGATGAAACTGCTACTGAACAAACCAGGCCTGAGTCTTCCAGGGAATCTATGAAGTGGAAAACTTCATTAAGGTCAAGAAGGCCAAGGACACTTGGGTCATGACAATCCCCAGAATCAGTACAGACTTAGTTACAATTCCTGAAATTTTCAAATATTGTTAAGGTTTTTTCTGCCTGCGCTGACGAATGAATGAACTATCTGTGGGAATAGTCAGAACATGTCTCGTTGATTACAGAGACTGTAGGGGTGCAAGTATCTAATGTTCCCTGGTTTCTCTGTAATCCCTCCCCCCATGTGTGATGTGCCTTTCCTTTCCCCTCCCTATCCCTGGAATGTTATCCCATTGGTTGGTGTCATGTGTCTCCCTGTCCCTCTCCCGAGGTTTGAAATTCCCAAGAAATCCTTTCCTTGCTCTCTTTTCCTCCCTGATCCCAGCCTGAAATAAACATCTATGTATCCCAGAGGAGAAGCAGCCCTTTGGTCTTTCATCCTAGGTCGTGAAGGGCTCCCCTTTCCCCCCTCCGGACAGAGCTAGCTGGGATATTCTGGGAGGGAAAAAGGGGAGTTACTTCAAGAGACCCCATTTTCTTTCTGTCAGTCAACTTCCAGATGTCACATGTGGTGCTCCAACAGGAGATCCCAAAAAATTACCACACCTAATATTCAGTAACTGAACATATAAGCATTGAATTCAAGCTCACATTTTGACTCAGACAACACAGAGATTTTGAGCCCTCAATGTGAAACTGGATCAATGAGGCATAATGCAATGTGTGAGGGCAATAATGTAGTCCCAAATACCCAAAAGGGCTGGTAATGCTATTCTGTTTCAGTAGGAAGCTTAGGTGGGCAAATATATCTAGAAATGTCAACAGTTATAACTAATTTCTTTCTTGGTCGATCAGCAACAAAATCTCTTTAAAAATGTACTGTCTGTGACAGCTCTACTGAAAAATTGTACCATGACTAGACCCATTAATCACAGTATGACTGTAACACCTTAAAATGAAATCAATCCAAAATAAATGAAATCTTTCTAAAGACCTGACTCAGGTTCTTGCACTGATTCTGGTCATGTCCAGCTGAGATAAGATGAGGGAATGATGACTTAATTAATATACTTTTTCTCTAAGACAGACGAAAAAAAGAAGATATACATGCTTCAGATATTCCATGCTAGATACACCAATTATCTATGCTTGAAAAACATGTTCTTAAATGGAAGTAATTAAGAAATGAATCATCAACAATAAATAAAATATTGGTTTGATTTAATATAGATATATATACAGAGCTATAGTTCACACACAGTGGGTCTGGAAAGCACTTAGATCATCCATTCCCCGTCACTCCCCAAGGCAGGTTCAGCTATACTTACACCAGTCTTGAAAGATGTTTAAAGACTTATGACTTTTTTGTCCTTTTCTTCATAAAATACAGAAAGGACTTTATTTCCTTTTTCTTTATAACTAATTTCTTGAAATGATCCAATGTCTGCCTTAAGTTATATCTTTCTTTTGTTAAAGAACTCCATAGTTCCCATTAGCTTTTCCTCATTCACAGGATTTTCTAAATCATGCTTGTGTGCACTTCTCTCCAGTTATGTATTTTTTACTGAAAATAAGTAATAAAGACTCCTCATAAGTCCACTCAGATGTTACCAGGATCAAATAGGAGCAGCCATTTCACATCTCTCACAAGAAATAATTCTGCTTATTCATCCAAGGACATGCCTTGTATGACAAGTGGCAAAACAGTACTGCTTCATGCTTGCCTTATGTGTCTCTGTAATCCCTTATGCCACTCACTAAACTGCTATCCAGCCAGTTTTTCTCTATCCTGTATTTATGCAATCTACAGCTTCTGTCTTCAGGTCACACTTGGTTCTTGCTCTCAAGGAAATGTGCCCTGTTTGAATTGCATCATTTCCCTCCAATATATTCTTCACTTCTGACAGGAATAACATTTTTCCATTTCTATTAAGCAGTAGTCAGATGCTTAACTTGCTCTTTTTCTTCTCAGCTAATTCACTTCAGTAATATCTTTATTTTTTGTTTATGTTTTGCATTTTCCCCCTGTGGGGAAATCAATATGAATGGTCATCTACACATATTTTTGATAGGCTGGTTTATTTAGAAGATAAGGAGGAAATATAAGAGAAAAAAGATTGTTTCTTCCTGAGCTTTTGGGCAGTACAGCTTCAATTATTTAGTCAGTCTTCTTTTTGCACCATTTCCAGGCTGTGAACTAAACTGCTGTGTGCTGATAGGCTTGTTATGATTTTGCTTCATACGTACAGAGCAGCTGATGTGGCCACTGCTGCATAACAGACTGGATTCTTTTGTTGGCTTTCCTTTCATCTCTAGGTAAAACTAAAGTTCTCCAGCACACTGTGCATGCAACAAAACCTTGCACTGAGATTACCTTTGGGATAAAGGAACACACACATAAAACTAACAATGGATGCAAGGGAGCAGTGCAAACTAACAGCATATGTGACTTCTGAAACAGGCAATTATGTACTGCCATAGCTTTCACCTGGGAAGTAACAATTAACTGTGGAGGCAATTAATCCAGGCAGTGATTTAAGGTGCCCATAATCCCACCATCACATGTGCATTCAAAAATCACCTAAAAAAGCATATTTTATATGATAAACATAACAAAAGCCCCCCACCAAAGCCCAAATTCAATCTATTTAACTATCTAGAATACAGATACTGGTACCAGTACTAAGTACCTATGGTATCATCTAGAGAATCCAGAGGTTTATGCTGACAGCAAGAAGATGAATGTTGCATGCATCAAGTTAACGTGCTCTCAGATATTCTAGAACTGTTGCTCCAGAAGAGTTTAGATCTGTGGTTTATTTGCCAGCCTGGATGCTCAAGACATCCAAGGGCATATCAAGTCCTGCTAGATGCATGCCTATATTTGGGCAAGCAATCCCTTCTCTAGACTTCATCCTCCTTTGAAATTCTGGCAAAAATAAAAAGCTGGAGGAATATTTGAACATGGAAATTGAAACTGTAAAAGACATTATTTAAACCTTAAAACATGTGAAAATGTGAAAGTAAAGTTATGTTTGAATAAGAACTGCTCTTTAACTATTGTAAAATTCATTCAGAAACCCTTCCTTTGCAGCCAACACAAGAATCAGGTCCCTACAGGATTCACAGGACTGCTGTGTGCTCCCACAAGGAGAGCAAAAAACATTTTTGGAGTACCACTGGAGAGAGTATAAAAGGCTGCTCATCTTTGCAGCTATTTCATATTTGCATTTAGGGCCACACAGCAGGCAGTTTTTTAAACTCAGTCTGTACTTGCGAGTGGTTTGGTTTTGTCAGTTTATGGACAACATGTCTTTGGGATTGATGAGCTTCTAAAGCTGTATGCTAGGCGAGACTGAAGATAATGAATGAAGAGGTCTCTGAGGGTAAAAGAGGGATGACAAGTGATATAAAGAAGTGATGTCCCTCAGGTATGCATTCCTTGGTTGTCAGCTGCTTTCCAAAGACAATTATGAAAACAACTAAGGCCTGAGGGAGACTCCTATGGAGTCAGTCATACTCAGTACATCCGTCCTGTTTGACTGTGCTCTCTTGGGATGCATTTTACTGTAACAGGGCAATATATTTATATTCTTTCTTATAATTAGGGAAGGACGGAAATATATGCATGTGGATAGTGATGGCAGACATAGCTTCTCTGACTGTGTCTCACCCAAGCTGGCCAGACACAAGTTAGTTTTGACCCAGAGATCATAGGGTTTTATGCAGGATCCATGTCAGCAAGACTGAGTCAAGCTAAAATCTGTACACAGCACCTAGATTCAATCTGGTTCCTTCCTAGATAGGTCAGAGTATTAGTTCAGGCTACAGGGAGTTGTAGGTATTCCCATGATGTCTAGGGACTAAGTAGGGTGAGTCCTCATTACCAATCCCTGTGTCTCAGCTGCTTGACTACCCTGGCACAGGTAATCAGCCTCATGCACTTGTACACAGCACAACCCACAGGCTCCTGGAATCCCACTCTGCAAGAATGAGCTCCTAATATTCTTCACATTGCATGAACAGCAAATGTGCAGCCCTCACATGAATGAAGTAATACCGTTCCTGTTCAAGACAATCCAGTTAATTTCTGTTGATGCCATGCCCCCATATCTACCTCTTTTAAATGAAGAGGCAAATAGATGGAAAAAGAGCTTCCATTTTGGTGCCTGCTTTTCACATCTTTGTTTCCACATGCATCATTGCAACACAATAGTTGCCAAGTTAAACAATTGTTGCTTCTCTTTGTTCATTCGAGCATAAAGACATAGTTCTGTGGTCTTATACAGCTATTTAATTATTTTGAATAAACACAATGGAAGTGAAAGTAGCTGAAAAAAGTCAATCAAAGCATATAATCTTCACTCTCTTCATTGCTTAATTAGGAGCATGTTAGGGCAGGGCATAGTGGTTATGCAAGGTAAGTTTCAGGCCTCTTGTGGTCTCAGAAATGTCACTTTCATTTCGGAACGAGCAGGGTAGGGTAGGTTGGAAGGGACCGCAGTGACTCATCTGGTTCAACCTCCTGCTCAAGCAGGGTCATCCCAGAGCACATGGCACAGGATTGTGTCCAGAGAGTTCTTGAATATCTCCAGAGGGAGACTCTACACCCTCTCTGTACAATCTGTTCCAGTGCTCGGTCACATGTACACTGAAGAATTTCTTCCTTATACTCAGGTGGAACTTCCTCTGCCTCAGTTTCTGCTCACTGCCTCTTGTCCTGGTCACCGGCACCACCAGGGAGAGCCTGGCTCTCTCCTCGTGGTACTTTCCCACTTAGATTTACATACATTAATGAGGTCACCTCTCAGTCTTCTCTCCTTGGGACTGAATAGGCCCAACTCTTTCATCTTTCCTCACAAAAAAGATGCTCTACTCCAGTTACCATCCTCACTATCCTCCGCTGGACCCACTCCATTACTCCTTTCTGTACTATTATGTGCACATAATTAATTTTAAGTTATCAAGTTACATCACAATTGATACAGGAAAATAGAGTATGAGAGGGTTGAGATTTCTTAGAGAAAAGTTCAGTCATTTGTAAGAAACATCTTCCAGCACCACAGCATCTTGCCAGCTTCATTCCCCTGCACCTGCATCTGTACCTGCACCACCTACATAATATGCACTCTCCTGCTTTATCATGCTGAGACAGACTTGATCTGCGCTGAAATGGGGAAAAACACCTGTCTTATGGATACTTATGAACTCTGAAAAGGTACACATAAACACTTACAAATGTCAGTTACCCACCCTATTCAAATAATGGTGACTGGAAGGTCAATCTGTAAATGATGAATCTCCTGTGATACACTATAGGTCAGAATAGGTGACCTGGAAATCCACTATGGCTTAAATTTGGAAAAAAAGTCTTATTCTTATGGAGTAAGTGTCTCTGGTGGCCTTCTTTACTGCCATGAACTAAAAGTCAACATGCTGGGTTTTTCTCACATAGGACAATTATTAAACTGCCAGATATAAAGTCATAAAACACAAAATCTTCTCAGGGAAAACACCCAAACTAGCTATTGTCTTTGAGAAATGTATTCTGTGGGTTCACATTACTTCTTAAGTACATTATTGGTCTTTTAAAATAAGCTTATGTGGAATGACATAAAAATTAGTTCAGTTCAAGGCTGACTAAATTGAATCACAAGTCCAGATGTTTACAAATATGTGTCTTCCTACCTAAAGTTAGTGTTGATGGAAGAATATATTTGACTTGAGTAAAAAAATCAAGCCCTTCCTATTTCTATGTCTGTTATATAACCTCAGCATTCTAGGATTCATGAAGCAACAAATGTCTGGGGTTTTGGTGTTTTTTGGTTGCTTAGTTGGAAGGTTGGTTCTTTTTTTGCTGATACACATTGAAGGAATAATTCTTCAGTGCAAGACAACAAATAAAAACATGTTATCTTTCAAAGTAGTTTCAATTTACATTTTTAGTATTCTTGTTCTTCAAGGACTAAAGTTACACTTGAAATATGGTTTCAGGAGTTGGTTTTCTATGGTGTTTTCTTTGCTCCAATGTGAAACAAAGAAATCACTGCCTGAATAAATTTTCAAGATTCTTGTTTCTAGGCTGTAGGACTTGAATTTTAAATGGGTTGAGTTAACCTGTAAAGGCAATGATTTCATTTATAGCTATGCCTTCCATATAGTAAGTTCTGCTAAGACAATGATAGTATTGCTGATCATGTGTTTCAGATGTTATTTGCTAGATGGCCATAACTGTAGCCCTGGGTGAAAAAAGTTTGGTCAAATATTGAAAATGGGATTTTTAAATGGGCCATGAAAAGATTTTTGTTTGTGAAAGTTCTTTACCTCTATAAGCATTCTTAAACTAGGAAAGAAAAAAAAAAACAAAACTTGTTTTTTGGGTTTTTTTTAAGTTGTTTTTAATTTTTTTTTTTTTTTCTTAAATGCTGGGAAAATAAAAGCACATATCTATCCATTTTTTAAGGTTTCAAGATATTTCTAGGCACTCAGTGTGTAAGAAATAAACTGATTCTGATGTTTAAATTCAAAAATATGTTCCTTGCACAATGTATCTAAAATAGAGTTCCTTTGAGGTAGCTAAAGTTGACTGTTAAAAATAGAGGTACTCAACATTTTGGAAAGCTTGGATCAAACAAACCTCTAACCATTATGGAAAAGTAGTTTTTTACTCTTGAGAAGGATCCTAGGCATAATCTGGCAAAAACTTCCAGTGCATAGTTAATGTTCTTCCTTGCTACCACATGCATATAATTGAGATTGTTTCATTTGTGTTCAAGTTAATTCAAAGCCCTTTTTTTTTTTTTTTCTTTTCTTTCCCATAACAAAGAACCAATGTTATTCTGGAATTAGTGATGAGCAATAGGATAGTAAGTTGTGACTCATTTGCACTTTCACTAATCATACTGGAACACTTGACCTGTACAGCTAAACCAAACCATAGAATACAAACTAACAATGTTTAAGTTCAATCATAATTTTAATGAACTCTTAATATGAAAAATGTCTGTCAATTACAGAGTGAGTCATCCAAAAGGAGAGAGATTTGAAGAATCGTAAGTAATTAACTACAGTGTACTTTGCAGAGGAAGATATAGGTAGAAAAGTCTTCCATGGGAACCTTAAGGACAGTAGGGACATAGTGAGCTAGCACTTGCATAGAGTTCACTAAGAATTAAATTTTCAGTCCTGGAAAAAGTTATGTCTGTAGCCGACTGCAAGAATAAAACACAAGTCTGTGAAAGGCAATGTACTTCTACACCTGGATTAAAGCCCCTGTATGTGCCTCCATGTGACTACAGGCAGAAAAATTCCATTTTCTTGTATGTCTGTGTCTTAGAGTCCAAATGGATGATTTGCTTTCCATCTTTGGTACCAATTTACTTGTAATCTTTTTTCTTCTCTGTGAAATCTAAAAAATCAGAGCAATGAAACTTCCCTAATCCCTAATCTACAGCTGTGATGAAACAAATTAAGACCATGGAGTAGCTACAGAAAACAAAAAATATTAAAGTACATTTCAAATGGAACTGAGAGTAAAACTAGTAATCACAAAGTGGTTGAATTCTACGTCATCCTACATTTCCCTCCTGATGACATAGTAGTCATCAAAACTGGATTTGTGTTTGCTACATGATATAATTAGAGAATAGATTTAATAGCATATGTAGTCTATTTTTACAAATTAAGTCTTGTTTAAAAATACAGCCACAGACAGACAGAACTCAGATTTTTATTTAAAGTCTACTTTTCTGATGCTGCAGAACTTTTATTGACCCTTTCCCTATGCTATATCACTGTATAGAAGCCTAGTTTTTTGGGCTTCTGAAACACTGATGTTTACTTCAGTACCAACTAAAACCACCAACTCATTAATCTACACGGTGGGTTATGCTGTGCTGTGTGACTGCATCTTGCACAGGCTTCCAGGGCTAGGACATTCAGCATTACCCAGCGCAGATACCTTTCCATGGAGCTGTAATCCCTTGGCCTGTGGTTGCTGGAATTCCCAGAGTTTGCAAACTGTTCCTCATGAGTGTTCAGTTTTGTGCTGCTCTGACCTTCTCTGTGTCCCAATGGCATGTGAGAAGCAGAGGCAGGAAAAGGGTCCCTGTAATGCTTTCTTAGACTGCCCACTAGAAGATTTCCTTCCACCAGGAGCAGTGTAGACTACACAGGGTAGATTTAAGGAAATTACACAACATTCTTGGTCATACTATTGTTTACACTTTCGGGGTTTTTTTCACAACTTTCCTAATATTGCACCTATCTGCTGTGCAGCTCTGGTCATAATAACCCAGTTATGACAGTCTCAATGTCTTCTCTCTAGCCAAACAATTGTGCAAAACCTGAGAGATTTGCCATAAAAATGCTCGTGTTGTTTGGCTCAGTGGTAGATTTTCCCTCTTGTGTAGAAATGAAAATATGAAGAAAAAGACTCTTAGCTTGGTGAGAAATTAGCAAATTTTTAACAAAAATTAAGCTTCATTAGAGTAACGAAAAACACAAACCAAAACAAAAAAAAAAGGCTTTGCAGGCTACCTATTCTGTGGGAAATGACTAAAGTGTACAAAAACTGCATCTAATAAGTCACTTTGCATAGCTTTTGTGCATCAATATGTTTTTGGGTTTTTTTTACTTTTTTTTAGTAGTTTGTTTATTTGTTTGGGGTTTTTTTTACTCCTTGTAGGAAATTTTTTGGTGGTCATTACTTGATTTCCTCTATACTGGTGACACATGCAGATTCTTAGCCATTTATGAATGTGTAATACTGAACATTTTTCAAAGTTAATTAATCTTTTCTCCTAGGTAATTAATGTCAAAGAGAAAGAATACTTTTATATGCCCATAATTAATATAATTATAAATGGGGGAAGTAAGGGGGGAAAAAGCAGCAAGGGAGGTAAATTATTTCTGCAGAGGTCTAGATAACCTTTTATTGTTGGTTCAGGAGTATGTGAAACCTCCTTCAAGAGATCATGAGCACAAAAAATTAATGAAAGGGTAGGAGGGTTTGATGTACTCCAGAGGAAGTTGATGCTGTCCAAAGCAGTTTGCTAAGTAGAGAAGCAAGATAAATGCTTCTTCAGTTTTAAAGGAATGTAGAAAGCAGAAAACAATGCAATTCTTTGCTATGTTCCAAATTCAGCTTCTATCAGCAGAGAATCTGTTTTTATAACTGGTGAACATATTGTATCAGACTCTGTCTTTGCTATTTTCCTGGTGCTGGCCCAGCAAAATATAAAGGGTGGCTCTAGCACAAAAAGCAAAGGGGTCTCAGGGAATTCTGGATAAGCATGGAGGTAAACACAGCCCTGATAAGCCTTTCCCTTAGCTATTATTGTACGGTGGAATTATCTGAGTAACAAAAGGCAAGGGTGTAAAACGTACACACAACTGGTGATTGCTTTTAAAGGATTAACATCCTGTTGTAGCTAGATTGTATTTTAGGACCGGTGTAGTCTAACCCTGGATGCTTTAACTAAAAAAATAAAGCTTTAACTAGATCCCTTGTCTAAACAAAAATTCTGCACTCTTAAGGGTGCAGATTTCTGGTGAGGAAATCTTTATGTAGCACCAATCATCAATTGACTTTTAAACTGGAGTGCTTGGCTGAAGAAAGGTGTTCATTATAAATAGAAACAGTTGACTACAGAGTCCTGAATGTCTTTCATTGGCACCTAAAAATAATTGTCCTGGAAGATTTAGTTCCTGAACCTACTGTGTCATACCCTTGCCTAGTCATCATTCATCACACAAGAAGAGATCAGAAGGACACTGCAGGGAGCAAAGATACATGTGTGCTTTGAGAATTGCATGGTATTAACTGAGACAAGGGTATGTTTATAGTGGCTTGGTCTTCCAGAGTTTGGACATGCTGACACTGTGACTTTGCCTCTTTTACTCTTTGCCAAACTGTTTGCAACCCAAGCTCTTTCTTTGAAACAGAGTCTTTTGGTAGTTTCTCTAATAAGTCTCTGTTTCCTCAGTGACACCTATAAGGCAAGGTAGTGAAAAATAACATAGAAGGAGTGGAAGCTTCAGTATTCGGCACATTTAAATGAATCTATAAATCACAGCAGTAGATCTGAAATAATGAACAATGTTATTGCGACACAAAAATAAATTAGAAAGTATAATAGGAAAATTTTCTTTTTCTTTTTTTTTTTTTTCTAAAGTTTATGATTTTCTACACAGAACACTAATCATCACTGATTTTAAGTACAACTTTAAAAAAATTTCATCAATCCATTTGACAGAGGTAGAATTTCTCATGGGAAAATTCCACTCTGCAGTATTGCCAAGACAAAGAGCTCAGAGGTAGCAAAATGGATTTAAAAATACTAAGTCCTTTAAAAAAATAGCTTGTTACATGGAAATTCCACTCTCTAAAACTTTTGTGTGACATTCAGATAATGATTTGAGGTTAGTTTTAAAGGCTGATAATTTCATTCAGCCCTGGAATTTACCAGACATATCTGAAGTTTTCCCTCTGTGAGACTAATATAAATGTCCTGGATGTAGAGAAAGAAAAATGTATTCACATATATACTTGTATCAAAAGCTCTATATGACTCATTCCTAAAGTACCTGTACTAGAAATATCAAGGTATCCTGGTAGCACTGCCATATTCCACTGTCTTGAGCACACACAGAGAAGAGAAAAAAGTACAGCTTGGGTCATATTAATTGCAATCTGATTAATAATTATTAATTATACTTTTGTTATAATTAATTTTTTATAAAAACTGTTACATTGATCAATACCTTTAACATTTTATGAATTTTTAATGGCAAAATCAATTAAATACTGACTGTAAATGCAAATTTATAAAATATCAAAGCCCACCTAAATTAATCAATGAAGAGTATAGCAACAAATAAACAAAGGGAAAGATAGGAACTAATTGTGAGATAAGCAGTCCACCAGAATAGCTTTCCCTCTATAAATTATGCTATTGTTCCAAACTGCATTTTGTAGGAAAAGCTCAATTATTTTGCTGTAGCAGATTTTTTCTGACATTGATCAACTTTCTCTGAGATAAACTGGTTATAAACAGACTGATTACATTCTTTCTAAAGATAGTAGAAACATTCCCCTTCCCTGAAAGAAGTATTGAATCAAGTTCTAAAAGTCAAAATTAGCTTAGAATATTTGGTGAGATCAGCAATGATCCTGAAAGTTGGGAAAAAAACCTCTTAAAATGGTCTGAAATGTAACAGGGTCAATTCCAAAATGCTCTGTCTAGGCTGAAGTCTGGATGAGGGACTAGTGGGTAAGGGAGAGAGCTCTACAAAGGACATTTCTATGATGATGGGGACACCAGTTTGAGCAGTTACAGAACTACATGGTCTTTAAGGTCCATTCCTACCCAAGCTATGACTACATATGATCATAAGAGACATACTGCAGAATTAATTTCAGGTGGGTTTTTTTTTTTTTTTTTTTTTGCCTTGGAGTCTCTGTGATCACTTCTTTGTTCTAAAAAAACATACTTTTTCCTACTTCAGAAGATTTTTTTCTTCTCTGTTTCCATGTGAAATGTAAAACTGATGACTAAAATTTACTTCAGATCCATTCCTGAAAACACTATAATGAAAACTAGGTATTCATGAATGCATAAACAAGTTAAAACCCCCAAATGTTATTTTTTTGCAGTCTCAGACACAGGAATATATAATATAATTAATCTTTCTCTATGTAAAGGACTTCAGAATTCAGATTTTGGAGCATTTAAGGTGGACAAGTGTTCTTTCCAAAAACCTTTTTTATTTTCTCTTATCATCTTGCATAAGAGCTGCAGCTATACAGTTATATCTATGACTTTTTTTCCAAGCACAGGATATCAGGAAGTCCTAATATGCATACTCCAGATAAGTGCTCTTTGCTCTCCTTTTCAGCTTCGCCTTCTACCGTTGAACAAGAGCTGTGAATTGTTTTACCTTATCTTCTCATTTCTTATGGTTCACATTATCAAGCCTTTGAATGCTCCAGTTGAATACTCGCAGTTATTTCTGTGGTATCTTGTGAGGGTAAAATATACTTCATTGTGTATTAGTTACTTACCAAACAAGGCCTTTGCAATTATTAAAAGAACCACCATTGCTTTTCTCAGTAATTATTCTTGTTTTGGATTTTAATTATTCTCTTCCAAGAATTCTCTTTCTCTTAATATTTGCAGATATTTAAATTTAAGAAGGTGACTTTTTTCCCAGCTGTGCATAAATGAAGTAATGACAAAATATAGAATAGTAAGGAAATGTTGTTTGTATCAGGTGATGCAAAAAAATATTGTCTTCAGTTGAGCTGTGCAAATAATATATTTTTCTATTTAATGGTCCAACTGAAAAGGAATGGAAAAGGCACTTGGAATATTTAAAACTTTCCAGTTTTCACTTGGAAATATATAAAAATAAATCATTAATAACTGGTAATGCTGAATCACTTACCTTTACAAAAGAGTAAGGAAATACTAGCAGAAAACACCGTTTGTTGGCATGGTTCCAAAGCCTGAATAAATATGAGTGCCTAGAAAGATTGGTGCCTGAATAATGCCATTTGCCTGTTTTGAGGTAAAAAAATTGGAGGAAATCCCTCCAGATGAAGCAGGCAGCCCTCACAGCACTTATTGCAGGACAACCAGAGACCACAGCAAAAGTTGGAAGTTGCAGCCAACTCAGGAGGAGTCAGGAATGCTGGATGAGAGATCTTGGGAGAGAATCAGCAAAGCCAAGTGCAGCAGCAAGGAATGGTAACAAAGGCAGGCAGATGGAGAGCATAGCAGCTGCTTGGGAGAATACAGAGAAAGTCAGCTGAATAAGACCTAGGTGAGGAGTTGTGAAAAAACAAATGTACAATTATTACTCATTCTATATCTGAGAAGTTAGACAAGTATTCTGTGGCAAAAGCTAGGACAGAGCCATCTTCCTATAGAAAATGTCACTGATGAGCAGCACGTACTGTGGTGGGGAAAACAGTGAGTCTTTAATGGTATAACGAAAAATCCCCAGTCTCCAAAGGCTAATGGGAAGAATTGCAGGGGAATAAACAAACCGCAGACAGCAACATCGTCTACTTTCTTTGGGGCACTGTAAAGAAGACATGTTTTCCTCTGGCTGTGCACAATGTAATTGTTTCTCTCCGAATGTCTTGCTCTCACTTAGTCTTTGAGGGGACTGCCCCAGCAGACCTGCTCTAGAAAAGACAGACTCCACAAGGTGTCCTGGCACTCTGCAGTAGGCAAACTGGATATGCCAGTGCAGTTATTGGGGTGCTCTTGATCCACATGCAGTTGATGTGAGTGCATAAAGAAGATCAAAGCCACAACTCTATCTCGTGTTTCTCCTCTCAGTCTTTCATCTCTTTACCTTCACTTGGCAGGTGAAGCTTCAGTAGTTAATTTTAGGGTATCAATGGTTTATTTTGAAAAGGATGTTAAACCTGCCCTTTGCCATGCTGCTGGCTGGATTAGTGATAAAAAGGGTGAGGAAAAAACAGGAATGCACCCTGGGACTTTTCAGAGAGCAGTGTGGAGTTGAGAGTGCTGTGGTTGCTAGGGGAAAGAGGTTCAAAAAGCCCTTGTTCCAGGTAGAACAATGGGTTCTTTAAGCCCACAACACCAATTATGACTATTATTTCCAGCTTCCACTAAATATGTGTTTATCCAGACCAATTTTAATTTTTTCTTATCTGTCTGTATAAATAGCTGCCTATGTCCACAGAAGGATTTGGAAATGTCCAACAGCTTCTCTGTGTCCTGCACAGTGACCTCTGGCCTGATAGGTATGGGGTAGGAGGAAGAAACCCAGTGCTGCTGGAGCTCTGCTTGCGCTGAGCAAATTTTTATATTTGTTAGTACATTTGAATGGATGGATTTTGTGAAATACTAAAAACAAATATATGGAAGTCGCTTGTATCCCCAGTACCCACTGATCCTTTATTTCTGACTCCAGGAGGTCCAGAGCACTACAGACTAAATTAATCAGGCAGCCAGGGAGGAGGGGTATATTTAAATTAACAAATTATTTGGTTTCCTACCCACATTAATTTTTTTATTTACCCTAAAAGGGAAACTTCTAATAATTGCTGTATTTTTCTGTGTATATACAGTATCACAATCACAGGATAACTGCATAGTTTTATTATCTGAAAATAAAAATTTTGTTTAAAAGGTGAATTAAATACTAGGGGAGAAGCACAAAAATAACACATGTAACTTTTAATTAAAAAGTATCACTTACCTCATGGGGAACAAAACAGCTACCACTGACTTCAACATGTAAACAATTTTTCCCAGCTTTTTTTCCCAGGTTCTGGTAGGGAAAAAAGTTAGAATTATCACTGCTGGGATGGTTGTGATTTTCATCAATATAAAATTGTTCCTTTACTGCTATGGCTTGCTGCTTTTTTTTTTTTTCTTTTTTTTTCTTTTAATGAAAAGACAAAGCTTTTGTATCACTGCATCTTCTTGCTTCATAAAGCCACCTGCCTTTTCCAGAGCAAGTCAGATGGCTCTGCTTGTTGGGTCACAGGTGGAAAGAAGGGCAGTTTCTTCAATTTTTTTTCAATTTCTGAGGAAGGTACTGGCTTCATCTGATCACATTAAGACAACTATATGGGAATTAGTGATGACCAGTTTCTCCAAGTCAAAGGAAAACACTGTGTTGCTGAATGCTTCCTGGAGTTACCTAAATTAGTAGCTTAATCAGGCATTAAAACTGCCTGTTTCTCTTCATCAGGAAGGGGAATAAATATTAGAGCAATTAGTTCATAAGACATCTATCTAGTGTCAAAGCACAAAAATTTCCATGATCCTTGATACTTACATCTGACCACGAGGAATTTAGTTTTCTCTTCTAGAAAGCAAAACTTAGCCCTGTGTTAAAAAGTTCAGACTAATATTTTGACATGACTGGTCTCTACAGGGGTATTTTCTGTTGGCAGATGAAGGTATTAGATTAATTCATTGAGAAATATGGCAGAAAAGCTGTGGGGACTTCCTTTAAAAAGTGAAAAGGTGAAAACTTGGGACTCCAGTTCTGCTAAAGAAAATTCTTCTCAGATTAGGATAAAAGTGCAGTAGAACTTTATTGTTACTTTCAGCAGTCTGAAGCTTGGTGTAAGTGGAGAAAATTATTTCATTATTCAGGAGGTGACTGTTGTAATGGAAAGAAAATGCTGAAACTCTCATCTCTTCTAGAGGTCTCCCCTAGTGCCAGCCTAGTACTCAAGAAGATCTACAGCTCTACTCTATAAAGAACAGGCAAATATTAGGCAGTGGTAAACACTAGTTTTCACATAGGACAATAGAAAGTAAAGACCTTTGTTTCCATGTGTAGCAAATTTATAGTTTGCAATCATGACTTCGAACTTTGGTAGTTGTCATTATCTGCTGAATAAAATAGCTCAGTGCCCCATTTTTTTGTTCTGGTGGAATTACTAAACTTGAACAAATCTGCTGGAAAACCCATGGAAGGAAGTTATACTGTGAACATCCCCAGGATTAACCAAAATCTAAACCATACCATCTATTCAATCTAAGAGAAAGGGAAACCACACAGAGCACATACAAATAAACCACAGCAGGAGATGTGTGAGGTCAGACTGAAGTTCTGTGTAGTCCAGTTTCAAACAGAAGAGTAGAAGGAAAAAACAATATATTTTTATATATTTAGGAGGAGTAGAGATATTTTTCAAGAACAGGCTCACCATCTGTAATTATTTGTAGCTGAATCAGAATTAGTCACCAGGGACTTTTACACCTGAAGCTTTTCAACTGATCTTTGAATCCACCTTAAGTTTAGAACCCACTGCTCTGAGGACAGAATCATAGAAAAGTTTGGTTCAGAGCAAACCTTCCAAAGTCATCTGGTACAAGCCCTCTGCACTGAACTGGGACATCTTTCATTAGATCAGGTTGCTCAGCACTTTGTCCAATCTGACCTCAGTATTTCCAGAGATGGGGCATCTACCACTTTCTGGGAAACTAATCTAAATCAACATCTTTTAGTTTAAAATAATAAACCCTTATCCTGTATAAAGAGTTCTCCAGCACTTTAAGAATTATAATCAAATTAAAATTTGAGAAATGTGGGTTTTTGCTGGTTTTGGTCTTAAGTGTTCTCCCTCAATATACCTCTGAGAGCTGAGTTAGGAAGACACTACATAGAAGGAAGAAGGACCTTTACTCTAGCATGAAAAAACTTTCTGCTAACAGCAAGTTCTCCCAAAATTAACTTATCTTTTTTTCCAAAACATTCCTTTTAAGGTATTTTTAAGCAACACTGCCACTTTGTTTAAGTATTGAGAAGCAATTTCTAAATCTTTTCAATATCCTTCAATCTAAACAGAATTGTGTTTTTTCAGATACTTGCCATTGTCATCACAAGGCCAATTATTTCGTTTAATATTTCCAGTTAATAGGAACAGCTCACACATCCCAGTTGTGTGCAGCTTTGAGAACTTGACACAATAACTGCATTTTACATCCTTTGCTTCTTAGGTTTAATTACCTTTCATCTGCTGACACAATTCTTTTCATTCCATTCCCCAAATCCATGACATTTGTGTCTTGCATTAGAAGCATCAAAACAAGCTCTATTCAGGGTTTCACAATCTTCACTCTGCAAACTACAGTTTGAAATACTTCTTCAGAATCTAATTTTACCTACGCAAACCTGTGTGAATAAATCATTTCCTTTTGCAAGATTCAGCACCCTTAATTACACACACACATACACATAAAATTCAACCCACAAGATATTTTTCCCTCCTATGTGTGCTGCATGTGCACTCCTTTGTTTGCATTTTGAAAATTGTAAAGATCTCATGCAAAATCCTGATTTCATTTAAATCAATGACAAAAATCTTCCTTATCAACAGAATCAGAATTATGCCTTCTATTTATATTATGTTCATATACAATTAATTCATTGACTCTTATGAAAAATTGCACCTAAGACTGACTAATAATGAGCCAGAAGTTTTGTTAGTGGTCTCACTTTGACCAAGAAAAGAAAAAAGTTTAAACTGCAAAAATGCCCGCATAGCCACTTTCTAAATCTCAAAATTTGTTTATCTCTACCAGTACCTTGTTTTCCTGCTGATATCTTTAATATTTTTTTTTTTCTTTCAGGTACACATATCATACTGATTGTCATATGCTCATTCAATTAGGAAGAGGAAAACTTCAGTGTCCTTGTCCAGAATGAGACTGATTTCAAATGCTGTGGCTGCCACAAACCATCACAGAAAACCACATAGCAGGGAGAGGGCAGGAAATTACAGAAAAATATTATCAAGTAATAAAATGTAAATTCATGAGTCATACATTACTTGCTGATAGGAACATAAAGAACAAAATTGTGTTTTTACCATTGACTGAATGGGAACATGACCAAAAGTATTAACTTTTCTGCTCTGACTTATAGGATTGAATCTAGTTAAGAACAGCTTCTAACCAGAAATGGATTATTGTATGGTTTTTAGAAAAGTCAAAATTAATTGTGTTTTAAACTTGCTGCACTTAGGCAGTAAATTAACACAGCCCTAAAAGTGCAAAATTGAGGCTTCTGTAAAATATTACTCTAAACAACTGATATCACTTGCCTAAATTGATCAGATTACTGTGCTGGTGCTTTGAGATGTGAAAGGTCTCTGCACATTAATCAGAACCATCAGACAGAGATAGCATGTTTAACTGTCATGACTCTGGTATCCTGAAGGTGTTTGTATCTGTCTATAAGAGATATAAAGGCTCATTCTTAAAGGCTCTCATATCTCTAAGAGATATAAAGGCCTAAGTCTTAAAACAGTCTTCCTCTCTCCTTCCTGAAATTTTGCAACCCTGGTCAGGCTCCCTGGCGTACAATTCTTTCCTGTAACTGAAAAGTACTGAGAAGAACAGCACACAAACCTAATACATTGAACTGTGAGGTAGATCAGCTATGAGCTCCTTATCCTTCTGTAAGCAGGAGTAATTTGGGATTGTCATTCAACTGGTAGGATTAAGGTGCATCATTTCAATGCAAGTTTCCTCATATTTGTGCTGTCATCTACCAAATATGGAATAGGGGAAAGGTTAGACTATTTCTACCAGCTTCGGATCATAAAGACTGACATGCAAGAATTGTAATTTTTGTTATCAAGATCAATTTTTTTCTGAAGGTCTGTCTGTCCTTTATGGTTCCTGTACAATGGAAAAAAACATTTTTCTCCACAGATTTGTGCTACCCTTGAATTATTCCCACAGGGCTTCACATGCACCCACCTTCAAAGACAAAGGATCTCACAAGATAGTTGATCTCCACCTGTCATACAGCTCTTGGTGTACAGAGCAGATAGGAAATGTGGTGGGTAGTTGCTGGTATTTCAGGTAGGAATAATCTCATTTAACTCTGTGGGAAACTATATTACTGGCAGATAACACTCAGCTATTCCCCTGAAACTCCAGCATAGCCAGTGGAGAAAAATATACTTATGCATGATTCAGAAAATGTATTTTAGACATCTACTTTCAGATTAGATTAATGTCATTCCAAAAATGACATTTCTCTCTATTGGTTGCAGTGAGAGTCTAGACAAGAAGTCCAGATGTAGGAATCTATGCTGCATATCCTACACAGTCAGGTGATTTTACTTTTCCATTTTCTTCTTCATCCAATGACAGAAGACACTTGTTTCAGAGAATGATAGTGATAGACAACCTGAATCAAAACTGATTCAATTCTAAAGATTCCTGAAAGGCTTCAGTCTAGGAAATCTTGGTTAAAAATCAATCCGGAAATGGAAGCTGCTGAAAAAAGGTCGCTGATAGGAAAATTCAGGTTGGAAGAGATATTGGGATGACAACTAGTGTAAAATACTGTCAAAGCACAGTCAGCTGTGAGATCAGACCAGGTTGCTAAGGACTTTGCACAAATGGGTCTTCCAGGAATGGCCACCATTCAGCCTATTGGGGAAACCTCTCTACTGCCTGACTGTACTCTCAGGAAAAACTCACTCTTTTGTTTCAACTTATCCCCATGGCTGTTCTCCCTTGCACCACTTTGCGAATCATGGCTCCAGCTGCTTAATGACTCCTTCTAGGTGTTGGGGGAACTGTTAAATATCTCCAAAAGCATGCCTTCTCCAGTCTGAATAGGATCCACTGTCCATGTGGGGAAAGCACTCCACCCCCATTATGCTTGGGGTTCTCCACCAAACCTTCTCTTTCATATTTGGGGAAAACAAAAAGTGAATGCAGGATCCAGCTGTGTTCTTGGCATTTGTCCTTGTTTTGTTTTGTGAGGTTTCTGTTGGCACCTTCCTCCAACCAAGAAGAGAGCCCTACCCTTATCCTTACCCTTATCAAATGTTACCCCAACTTTGTGCCACCTGCAAACTCGACTGGAATGTATTCTACCACCTCTGCCAAGACATTGCAAAGACATTAAACAGGACAGACCTCAGCAGTACTCACTACGGGTACCCACACACATTAATCACTGATAATCCAAGCAATTTTCTACCCAGGTAGTCACCCACCCATCCAGACCATTATGTCCTAGCCTGGATATAGATGAAATTTGCTCCTTCATGCTCTTAGCTAGAGCAGCTGAATCTGATTAACCAGACAAGAAAAAGCTTCATCCTAGAGTCCTGTTTGACTGCTCTGTGTGGACGAAGAGATGTAGCTAATCTATCTTCCATAGACCTACATGGTCTTTCTTCAAAAGCTGCTCTGCATAGCAAAATGAGTAGCCAGGTGCGTTCCCTCAGGTTTGCACATTCAGAACTCCCAGGATCAAGACTGGATGTGGTGTGGTCTTTGCCAAGGTCTGGAAAAATCCTTCAAAGCCTTTATACCTCTGTAAATTATCCTGGAAGGTGGAATTCAGAGTCAATGCACAAGTGGTATATGTATGTATGAAACCTGCCAATAAGTGTCTCTGCCTAAAGCTGGCTTCAGTGAAGGCAAGAGGCTTTCTTGTTCCTGATCTCCTACAAGAAGCAAATTGGATACTGTCAGATTGAGGAGTTAGAGGTCCATACAAAACCAAAAATGACTGTCTCTCTGCATTCTCACTTGCAAAGGAAGGATGGTAAAATTTAGCTTTGGCCTGACTGGAGTACCAGAAAGCAGGAAGTTAAGCACAAAAACTTTAGTATTCTTCATGGTATTCCCCAGAATCCTGTGAGTTTGCAGGGAGATATCAGTTTCTTCTGTAGGTTTAAAACATGAGAGCAAAAGCTACAAAATGGCAATTAAGATTCTCACTGAAGATTATGTCTTTTCTGAACTCTACCTCATGAATCACTTCTTCTGATTAGCTTACACCTTCTGTGAATCAGCAAAGTAAATTGACCATTAGTTGTGCTGTGAAAGTAACCACTTCCTTCAAGTAGATGATCAGTTTCTTCAGAAATTATCCAAATCCAATGAAATCACAAAAAGAATATTAAATTACTTTTATGAAAGACATTCTCAAGCTAGTTTGTGGCAGTGTCCTTCAGGAAATTATACAACATCCTTGTGCAGCAGAGAAAATTACTGAAAAATGAACAGTGCACAATAAAAATAAAAGAAGGGAAAATAACTTTTTAAACCACATCACAAAATAGCAGAGTTGATTATTAAATAAGCACTAAAAGCAAATATTTTCCTGTTTTTCACTGATGCAAAAAACCACCATAACTTGACATGCTCCTAATTATATCAAATATTGGAAACCATCCCAGGCTTCTCAAGACATTTAGCCAATTTCCCATGGAATAACAGAATGTTATCATACACATCAGAAAAATAGGCTTCATATACATAAATAGGAAACTCAAGCTAAACAAAAGTAAAAGAAAACTTAGAGTTAAAAAAAACCCCAATTCATAAGCTTTACAATACATAACCTTTGATAAGCTGGGAATATTTTTTTCAACTCCTGCTGGATAAGGAAAGACACATAAGGATTGACTTCTACAGAGGTCCCCATATTCTCTATTCTGCAAGATTCTTGTCAAGATTTGGTTTCAGTGCAAATTTCCTGGTATAACCACCACTTGACATACAGAACACAACATTTAGTAAGAAAGTTTTCATTAGAACACAAGTTCACCAAAAAGGATGGAAGGATAGGATGTTTCCTTTGTTTTGGGATGATCATGCGAACATTTACACCAAATGTATACAATTTGTTACTTGAATGATTATAAAAAAAAGAAATTTGTATATAACAATATTAATAATAACATAATAACGATTTAATATAATAATAATAATGCAATAATAAAATTTCCCTAAATATAACCTTTTCCATTTAAATAGATTTTTTTTCCATTAAATGTTCTAATTTGCCACCATTAAAAAATGAAAAAATATGTATATACCCTTTAAAAAGCATCTGGATACTTACCCAAAAAATGTCAAAAAACTCATTTATTAAATTATAAGTAAAACCTTGAATTATATTGGTTTCTTATCCATAGTGTTTCCCTGTATGCAGAAAAGATCCCTCATATGCTTCTAGGTTTAGTATAGGTTAAAGACATTCCTAGCATATATCAGAAATAATTTCTATTTTAAATGTTTTCTATGCATCCAATCCTAAATGTGAAATATGAATAATATTACATTCTTTTGGTCTTCTGTACAGTAAACATTATTTTGTTTACATGTTGCATGTTTATATCATATTTACAGATGAATATTTTTTCAAGAGTTCTCTGTCTCTTTTCCTTTTCACTTCTGTAATCAATAGATACAAATTTTGGAGATGCCTAATTTTACACTCCAGTTAAAACACTAATTGATAGGGAAGAGCTAGACTCAGAAATCGGATACTTAATCCTTGGCACAGAAGCTAGGAAATCAAATGGAATTTTGAAGTTTTTTAATACCCAAGCAAGTTCCAAAGACTGGGTTAATTTCAAACTATTTCTAACAGAACTTCAGATGTCTCGAGCAAAATAAACCTTGCAGAAGTTTCTAACATAGAATTGTCCTTTAGTAAAACCAGAGGACACAGGGGTTTTAATTTCCCTTTAGATTAAAAGAAGAAGAAGAAGAAAAAAGACTGGGGATTTAAAGATAATACTTAAAATTTCACTTCTGTGAACATTTTTATTTATTAAAGTTATTTTTAATGCACAGGATGTTGCTAAAATAGAGTTACAATCTGCACTTGCACTGTATTTTAATATTCAACTAAATTAAAACAAAGCTTACTGTAAGTTAAATGCAAAAGACAGTATTATTATAATACAATACAGACATTGCATCTCAGTTAATTACTCTTTTCTCCCCTTATTGACTATGGAACTGTTTCTATGGTTCACTTCACTTCATCCTAAATTAAGCACTTCCATTTGCCAAAATTACTTTTACTCTAAAAGCACCCATTGTCTCAGAAAGGATCCACAGGGAGTTAACTCAGGGTTCTACACTGGAAACACTTAAGAAACAGTGAAAATAATGTCTATCAGATCAGGTCCTTTATCAGGAAATATACATTAGGGTTGATTTGGATGACCCAAAAATTAAGCTTGACTTGGTAAAGTCAGCCTAGAATCATAGAATTATATAGCTCTTTGGGTTGGAAGGGACTTTTAGAGGTCACCCAGAGCAACCCCACCTGCAATAAGCAGGGGCTTCTTTCTATGAGGTCAGGTTTCTCAGAGCCCTATCCAGCCAGGCCTTGAATGTTTCCAAGGATAGTGGATCTACCATCTCGCTCAGCAACTTCTTCATGTGCTTCAGCACCCTCACAGTAAAAAATACCTTCATTTTATGTTATCTAAATTGACTGTCTAATTTCTTTTTTTTTTTAAGCCCTTGTACTATCACAATATATCTTAAAAATATTTGTCCCTATCTTTCTTATAAACTCTTTTCAAGTATTGAAAGGGTGCAGCAAGGTCACACTGAAGTCTTCTCCAGACTGAACAACCCCAATTCTCTCAGCCGTTCCTCATAAGAGGGATGCACCATTCCTCTAATCAATCTCATGGCCCTTCTCTGGACTTGCTTCAAAAGGTCTGTTTCTTTCTTGTGCTGGGGACCCCAGATCTGGATGCAGCATAACAGGTGGGGTCTCACAGGAGCGAGGGAGGCAGAATCCCCTCCCTTGCCCTGCTGGCCACGCTGCTTTGGATGCAGCCCAGGATATGTTTGGTTTTCTGGGCTGTAACTGCACATTGCTGGATCATGTCCAGCCTCTCATCCAGCAGCACCCCCAAGTATTTCTTGGCAGGACTGCTCCTGATCTGTTCATTCCCCAGCCTGTATTGATAGTGGTGGTTTTTCCAAGCCTGGTGTGGGACCCTGCAGTTGAATTTTTTAATACTCATAACTTTCCCATGGACTCACTCCAAGCTTGTTCAGGTCCCTCTAGATGGAATCCTGTCCTTCAGGTGCATCAGCCTTGCCCCTCAACTTGGCATCATCTGCAGGTTTGATGAGGGTACGCTCAGTTCTTTTATCTATGTTACTGATGAAGATATTAAGCAGTACCAGTCCAAGTACAGACCCCTGAGGGACAACTCTTGTGACTGATCTCCATCCAGACATTGAGCCATCAACCATTATCCTCTGGATGTGACCATCCAAACAATTCCTCATCCACTAAACCATCCACCCATCAAATCTATATCTTTCCAATTTAGAGAGTAGGCTGCTTTAAGGAATTTTGTCAAGGGCCCTACAAAAGTACAGATAGATGGCATATAGCCCTTCCCTTGTCTACTGGTTTAGTCACTTCATCATCATAGAAGACCACTAGGTTGTCAGACAAGACTATCCCTTGATGATGCTGCACTGGTTGTCTTGAATTATCTCCATCCTCCGTGTGCCTTATTCTAGGAGGGTCTGTTCTGTGATCTTCCAAGGCACTGAGGTGAGTGTGACAGCTCATTAGTTCCCAAGGCCTTCCTTTCTACCATTTAAAAAATGGGTGTAATGTTTGTCTTTTTCCAGTCCCCTGGGACTTCACCTGACTGACATAACTTTTCAAATGTCATGGAGAGTGGTTTGGCAATTACATCATCCACTTCTCTCAGGACTCTGGGATGTATCTTGTCATGTCTCATAAACTTATACACACAATCGGGTTCCTCACATCTTCATGAACCTGATCTCTTACAGAGGGAGAGACTTTCCTCCTCCACTCCCTGCCTTGTAGTCCATCCACTTGAGAGGTTTGGGAGAAGAGATTGCCATTGAAGACTGAGGCAAAAGAGTTGAGTACCTCAGCCTTCTCCATTGTTTAAATTTGCCAGTGATGTTCACTGCGGAAGGGTGGACTTTGTCCTTCTCTTTCTGGCTGTCGTAACTGTTATTCTTTGCATCAGTTCAGCTCCAGATGTGCCTTGGCCTTCCTGACTCCATTTCTACACAAAGAGGCAGCATACCCATCCTCTTCCCAGGATACCTGTCCCTGGTCCCCCGGCCTCTGCATTTCCTGCTCGGCCTTAAGTCTGATGGGCAGGTCTTGACTTAGCCATGCCAAGCCTTCCTTGTCTGATTTCTTACACATGGGGATCAAGAGTTCTTGTGCTCTCTGAAAAGGGTCTTTAAAGATCTGAAAACTTTAGTATGCTGCTGATAACTATTGGCTATATCTATATTATGCCCCAGAGGATGTGAAGACTTTTTTTTCCAGATCTCAGAAAATAAGTTATCGGGAAATAAATCCATTTTCATTTCCTGGTTTCCTGTGAACACTGAAGTAAGGTGGCTTCTTGTTGAAGATGAGTTGTGGAACAGCTTATCCACGCAAGCAAATAGCTTGTTGCACTACATATCTGAGATAACAAAGCCTGATATTTCTCCGTAGCTAGGGAGAAAAAAGATAAATAGGTACACATCATGGTGTTCCTCTGTGTATGAATGCTGGTTAAGGGGAGGGCATAATTTGTGTTTGGGCAGTTCTTTGACCTCAGACCTCAGCTGGACTGATGCAAAATGCACCTCAATGCTTCAGAGTGGTGCAGAGGTGATTCATCAAGAGTGACTCACCATGTTAAGGATGTTGCTTAGCTGTAGGCTGACCATAAGTACCAAAGAAGCTGGGAAGTTTGTGAGCAATGCAAATAAATGAAAAACAATCTGTTCAGTAAGTCATAATTTTTTCAAGAGATGCTGCTCCTGATTTTTGCTAGCACAGCTGCTCTTGGGATGCCTCACAAAAAGCAAAATAATGCAGGATAACACAGGCACCTGAACACTTCTCTAACAGGGCAGGGGGGAGAACAGCAGATAGAGATCAATGTAACAAGATGGTATTAGATAGGACTTGCCTATATAATTAATATGTGGGAAACTTCCATTTTGGACATTCTTTTTAGGCAAGGAGTGAAGGGCAATGGGGGATACAACCTGTGAGGGTCACGGCCTGTTAATCTTGTTGGTTATCAGCAAGAATGGCAGGCACCTGCCCACAGATTTGCCAAAGCAAGCACCCAGAATGTCTCACTTGCCCTGGGATTCATTCACAAGAGGAGTACAACATACCACTAAGGGATAGTTTTATCATGTGGTAAGCTCATTTCCTTCACAGTCAGATGTTTTCAGGTTTATTTGTTCTTTATTGTCATGGCTTTTACAACTTTTAAATACCTTGATTCACTTTAATTAAACTCTAAGTGTAATAGATCAGAGACTCCATGAACTTTTTAACTGTGTAGCAATACTTGCCTGTATTTTTCTCTTGGACTTCACACTCTATTTTCAAATCCTTGATTGCAAGGATTTAGAGTGGGGTTTCTTTTACTATTCAAGTCATACTTTTTGTCAATAAAACATTGTTCCACCTTTTCCCAGATCACAAGCAGTTTTCCTTGGTAGGGAAAGATAACATTTTTTTTTATCCTGTCCTATAACATGAGCCGAACATTTAAGGTTCAATATGCTGAAATCATAATCCAGAAAATAAGGAGTACCATAATAATTTGGATACAGATTTGATTTGGAAAGTAATAAATCAACCTTCTCACAAAGTCACTTCAGAAATAATGTTGGGTTTACCATTTTTATTCAGATAAAGTCAAAGAGAAAAAAACCAACAGCTGGCCTAATCCAGTAGTTTATTTATGTATGAGAGGCTGGATGTGATTTTTGCTTCATGAGAAACACATTGGTTTTCTACTGGTAGCATATGTATTGTACAGTTTGCAGCAGCAAAGACATTAACAAAATCTTGAAAATCATAAAACTTCTGTTCTGCCTGCTGTTGTTCACCTATTGTTCTGTCAGAGAGAAGAATATATTATCCACTTCCCTATGAAGGAACAGCAGTTGTTTGCACATGGAAAATTAGTGTTGCATGGGATGCTTCCCTGCTGGAGTGTAGAAGGTGTTAATAATCTAAAGAGTATGAACAGCTGTTATCTTTACAGTAATTAGCATAATATTTCCTGATTGACTTCAGTATGCATTCACTTTTCTTCTTTTTCTTTTTTTAACTGAAAGTTCTGTAAGAATAATCCATTTATTCTTTTGTTGTTGTTGTTGTTGAGATTGTTTCCAATTCATATTCTTATCAAGTTCATTAAATGAGTATAAAAATCAGAAAACAGATGCAGTGACCCAGAAGTACTGTTTTCTAAGATTTGCTGTATTTTATCTTAATGCAAACAATGTGGACAATAGCATTAAAATGTAAAGGACTATCTCAACATTAGAGCTCAAGAAAGAATGACAGCTGAAAAAATCAAGTTTTTGAACCTCCCATTCATTTATTGCAACCTAAATACAAAGTCTGTGTGTCCAGATTCTCTAGACAGGAGCATTGAACTTCAGGTTGCTCATATTACCTGGTAGAAAATATAGAATAAATAAGTGGATTCAGCATTAGACACCTCTGAAATTGCTAGATGACAAATTTGAAGACCAAAGGCCCACTTTTTCAGCTCTTACTCTTACAAGAATTCTAATTTATTAAATTATTTCATTGCCTCAAATAATGATATTTGAAATAATTGAGTAGAAAGAAAACTAACAGTAAAAAGCCTTCTGTCATGGAGTCATAGAATCATTAAGTTTGGGAGAAAACTTTTAAGAAAATTGAGTCCAACTGTTAACCCAGCACCACCATGTTTACCACTAAACCATCTGTTCTAGTGACACATGCATACACCTGTTGAACACTTCCAGGGATGGTGATTCCAGCACTTCCCCGGTCAGCCTGTTCCAATGTCTGACCACTTTGTCAGTGAATACTTTTTTCCTATTATCGAGTCTAACCCTCTGCTTATTGCGAAAGGAGGCAACTTCCTCTTTTCCTGGTTCTTTCTATATATTCTTATAGATAGTCTTCATAGCACGTATTTCCAGCAGAATAGATACATTTTTGAATACTAATGCTCTGTTGGTGTTTTGAGGGACACTTAGGAGGATGTAATAGACTCCACCTTTTACAGTAAACGCTACAGGGTAGCTGACAATGCAGTGCAGAAAGAATATGCTACAGAAATTAGAGTGAATAATTTATATTTCCCACTTCACTTATCTTTCCTAAAGGAATTAAAATTCTGTGTTGCATTAACTTAATGTTGTTGCAACGGGTCAAAGAGTTGTAATCATTACTCCTCCCCAAAATGGTTCATTTTGCTGTTTCTTATAACTAGCAATAACTTGCAATATTCTATTTTTCTTCTATGCAATCTGTCACTCTTATTGTCTTGAAAATGTTTCCATTTTAGTCCACAGCTTAACAAAAAACTACACAATCAGTTTAGGTTTGCAAACCTGAGAATAAATGGATTTATTTCAGCTGGAACTGATTGACTATATAGTGTGTATTTAAAGTGCTATATTGCAACTTGCAAATAGTTTCTTTATATAAAGATGAGCACATACTAAAAAATTCTCTTTTCTTTTTTTTTTCCTTATATATCAGCAATAATCTATACCCAGTCTAGTTCTTATTTTTATTCTGATTAATCTCTTTAATTTCACAAAATATGGACTTGCTACTTAGACCTGCTCTTGGTTCATTCTGTCTCCTGCCTTCAGTTATTGGAAGTTGTGCCTTGAATTACACTAAAAAGCACCATAAATTTTGTCCCATCCATTGTGTCCCCATTTGGCATTTTGCCCATAGCTCAAGTTTCTCTTGAGATGCTGAGCTTGGAGCGAGTACAAGTGCTTTGGTGATATTTTGGATTGCATTGCATGGAAGATGACAGTAGAACTCAGAACTTACAAATCAGCCATCGCTAAAGTAATGAGAGAGGAGGACTTATTCTATTTCAGAGACTCACAGGTATTGCAAAGCTCCAGTCCGCTCTCACTGAAGCCAACAGGAGACTTTCCTTTGATTTTAATAGGAGCTGCATCAGTAGAGAGAGTGAAAGGAGAGATGTAATTTCTGAAAGTAATAGCCTTCTTTCCCTTGCAAGGATGAACTATTCAGCTTTCCATCTCTCAGTGCACTCTTGTAGGTCTCAGCATTTTTGCTAGCTTGAATAACCTCTGTTTCCATTAAGTGCTGTATACCAAATAGGGTCATTTGATTATTCACACCAGTATCAATAATATAATTACTCTTTTGAAAATGTAACCAACCTGCACAGAATTCAGGCTGGTAGCAGACAGGCATACCAATGTAAAAAACAAAAACAAAAACAAAAAAAACACCTACAGGATTAAGCAATCATTTATGTAGGGATGATCTGGAGTCAAAATACATTAGAGTTGTAGCTTTAACCTAATAAGTAAAAGGTCATTTCTCAAATTATTATTAATATAATCTACTTTAAAATATTTAATCTATTCTTAGAATTAATTTTACACTGCTTAATGTAAAGTTAAAAATAATAAATTGTCTTCATACTGATTCATCTAAATGATTAACCTAATTCAACCTAGTTTAGAGTCACATCTCCACTACAGCTTTGGACTAGACTTAAGAAAATTCAGCAATAAAAGGAGTCAAATGGTATTCTTTTTAAAAGCCATATATGCAGTGCTGCAAATGTTTAAGAACCAGGAGAGACCAGAATAAGAAGTATCAGAGGACAAATTGCCATGGTTCTTTCACTGTAAAAAATTTGTTTGCAGAAAACCGGCAAGAAAAATAGGCTAATACAGCCTACAAACAAAACTGCCTTTAAAAAAAAAAACAACCTAGTTTCATTATTATTCCTCTTAACATCTCAGCTGAAGATAAGTGGAACATTATAGGAAAGAAATGAGGTAGTTTATTCTTGTAGGTTCTGAGTTTCCACTTTAATTTATTGTTCCTGTCTAGGAATTGTATTTTTCAATTTAGTGTTCCCACTGAAGCTACTCCAAACCACATGCTGTTTGCTCACTCCCCCATCTCCCTCTCCCTTCCCTTGCAGGTGGCTGGAGAGGAAAAGTGAAGGTACAAAAGGTAAAGGTCATGGGTTGAGATTAGAATAGTTTATTGGAATGAGCAATCAGGTAAGAAAATTAACAGTACTTAGCAGAAATATTAATCACGAAAGTGTACAAGAGAGGCAAATGATCCATATTCAAGTTCTCACCACTATTCCATGCAGAGCCCAATATCAGACTGTCCCCACACTACCCCCACCCAAAAGGGACCCCTTCTCCCATCTGCAGGAAATGAGAGAGGTAGTATAGAATAACCTCTGGGTCCAGGCCATTCCTCCTCCTGTCTACTGCAAAAATGAACCCTGCTATGGTTAGAGCAGTACACCTATTAATTTGCAGGGTTTTTCTACCCTACAGCTGTCTATGACTTTAAAAAGGACTAAATAATTTCTTTAAACCATCTCAGCCATTTAACGATAAACAGATATTGCCCTGTATTGTTTTTAAATATGTGAGAAAATGTCTCAAAAATACTGAAAACCACAATGCTTGTGAACACAATTAGAAAAGACAGCAGGCCATCAGAACTATCTTACTGAGGTGCTGTTTTAATATGAGTGTAATGATGGTGCAATTATTTACTGAAATAACAGATGCTTAATGTAGAGAAGCTTTTAAAAAAGAATGCACAAGAGGTAAGCAGAGAGATACCAGCAACGATTTATGTAAATTAATAATCTTTATAGGAAATGAGGCAAATATTTAAATCAGAGCCCATTCAGAAGTCCATAATCACCTCAGCAAAAAATTAAATTACCTTTCCTGTTTAAGTGAGTCGTGTGTACTGATGTTTTGCAATTTCACATAACACATTTGCCATGATTCAGTATCCATCCCTTCAGTAGGTACAGGACACGTACAGGACATCTATATTCAGAGACCAGCAAATACTGACAGGGTTCTGCAGGGGTCACAGTTCAGTAAACTGTTTAAAGGTGAGGTTAACTGTCAGGATGCAAACAAACTGCCTTCATATTTACAGTCATGCATGCAAATGAAGACATTTGCATCTGAAATAATGTAAATTATTTGTTTTGCCATTGAAAATTTGATAGGCTATATAAAGACACATAATAAAACAGAAGGTGATCCCAGTACTCTTATGTTATGACTTCATTGGCCACATCAGAGTAATATTTGATGTTTTACTTTGAGGTCTGGCTAATAAATAATGCTAATATGGCTTACTCTAGGGCTGTTTCTATGAAAGTACTCATGGCTATCTGAACTCCAGGCAATAAAACCTTAAAGTAACACAGGCTTTTCAACTTACTGTACAGATATGTTTATGTACACAGAGGCAGCACAAGCTCTGCATATGGAATTTATCTCATCAAAGCCCTATTTGTAAGAGCTGAGGGACTTCATAAGTGTCAAGTCCTTGGCTGAGTTAGGGGTGATTTTGTCTGAGAGCAAGAGTATATTGACAAAAGGGGATTATTCAAGAGTTCTGTATATCTGCAAGGATTTAGCCTCATGCCCATTGCCATGGGCAGAATCAGATGTATTGAATATATTTATTTTGGCTTTTCTTCAGGAAATTGCATCAACCTAAACATATTAGCATTTATATAAGAGTTGTTCACATAGACACAAATAGGAAGAATAAAAAGATTGGATGAAGAAGAAAATAAGGTATACCAGTGGTAATTAGAGAATCACACATATCTCCCATTAACTTATTTTTGACAGAAAGAGAATTTGAACTTCAGGCTAAAAATGAAAGAAATTGTAAAGTTCACTGAGTTGGTCTGTCCAAAGAAAGTCAAAATATTCATTATCTACAGAAGAGAAAAAAGTAGAAAAGGTATATATATGTAGTGTTGAGTGTGTTAAAGGCTTTCAGCTGGTTTTTTAGTTCTTCAAATTTTTTGAGCAATAATTGGCACATCAAATAAAAGAAATAGAATTCAATCAGAACCATCTATCATTTCATCATTTTTGTAAGTTAAATTATTCAAAGTTTATAACCTATTTTGTATTACCTTACAAAGTACTAGCATATGTTTCTATTTCTCTCCGATCATAACACACTGACATACACTAAATACACCTAGTTTCTGTTTCCACTTTCCAATTTCATCTCATTTGTTTAGAAAAACTTCTTGAGGTTTCATTTTTACACCATGACCTTGCCAAGGTGAGTCTTACAATTGTAGCCTGGAGAAATATTGGCCCAATCCTACTGTGTGCTGTCATTCCATTGGAAAAAAAAAAAAAAATCCTTAAGCACTTGTATACCCTTGATGTGATTTAAATAGTCTGTGTTAAGGCTAAGCTCTCTTAAGATTTTTCTTCATTTTGGATTTAGCTGTATGGCTGAATTAAAGACAAAAATACAAACTGTATTCAGCTGAAGAATGAATAATTGCAAAGCCTTTATATATTCCATTATTTCCATTTTATCTCTAGTGAATACCCATAACTCTTAAAACACTGGCAGGATTTAAATTAGGTGTCTAATTTCAAGGTTCCCTGTAAATTTGTGGCAAAAACCTTCCCATTGCAAGTTATTTACTGATCTGAGCATAAGCAACAGTATAAAAGGCAGACAGAATCAGGATCAGCCATAACAATGTGTCTTGAAAAATCTCTAGGCTGTCCAAGCCTTGGAGCACTGGCTTGTTTCAGGCAAATTTGATTGTCCAAGCCAATTTATCCATATCAGTACAGCCATGGCATCAAGAAGACATGCATACACAGAGTAAACCTGGCTGCTCCCATAGCTGAAATCACTCCTCCCACACTAACCTAGCTTTGGAGCAAAGCCATTGCCCATATGAATTTTGTGTCACTCAGAAGCACAAAAAAGAGACAAATAGACCCCTTCATTTGGTATCCTTTTACATCTACCTAATTTAAGACACCCTGTGAATGAGTCCTGTTGAACTGAGTGTGACCTAAGGACGTGCTCATTGATGAAGATACTGAATAATCAGGAGTAGCTGTCAACTCCCTCAAGGGCAAAGAGGCCCTACAGAGACACCTCAACAAGTTAGAGAGATGGACAATCACCATATGAAGTTCAACAAGGGAAAAATGAGGATTCTGCACCTGGGATGGAGAGCAGAACTGTGGAAAGGGACCTAGGGGTCCGAGAGGTTGGCAAGTTGAATATCAGTCAGCAGCGCCCTGGCAGCCAGGAGGACAGCCCATGGCCTGAGGGGCATCAGGCACAGCATCACCAGCTGGGTAAAGGAGGAGATTGTCCTGCTCTGCTTTTTTCTGGGGCAGGCTTACCTTGAATATAGTGTGCAGTTTGGGGTAACAGAAGTTTGAAAAACAATAAGTTATTTGAGAGGTTTCGAAGGAGGGACATCATGACAGTGAAGAGCCTTGAGGGGAAACCATGTGAGGGGTATCTGAGGTCCCTTGGTCTCTTCAGCCTGGAGGAGACTGAGGGGAAACATTGTGATCTTCAACATCCTCCTGAGGAGAAGGGGAGAGGCAGGGAACAGTCTTTTCACTTTTGTGACCAGTGACAGGGCCCAAGGAAACAACACAAAACGGAGTCAGGAGAAGTTTAGGTTAAAGAATATTAGGAAAAAGTTTTCACCCAGAGGGTGGTTGACCACTGGAATAAGCTCCTCCAGGGAGATGATCAGGGCACCAGCGTGACATAATTCAGTAAATGTTTGGACAATACTTTCAGGCACATGGTGTGACTATTGAGGTGTCCTGCACAGGGCCAGGAGTTAGACTTGATGATCCTGACGGATCCCTGTTGGAAGCATGTCAGCATGAAAGAGTTAGATTCAAAGTTTAAAAGTGTCCAAACTACATGCAGATAGCTACACACCAAAATATTGTAAGCCACACATACTTATAAAATCTGGATAAAAATTGAAATGGTATAATTACAGAAGAGTGATACATTAAATTATATGAATTAAGCAGAATTTCTGCTTTGAGCAGCACAAAAAAAATCCATTTCACTGCCATTTCTTCTCTGAGTGAAGTGAGCAGCAACATTCTCAGCATTTCAAATTTTCTTATAGTTTCACCTTGCTTTTTCCAGACCTGAAGAGCAGAATGTGTGTCCAAAATAACTGAAGTCAAATTTCTTGTGGTTTTTGTGAAACTTAGCTGTTTATCCTTCCACTTAATTAGGAGTATTAATTCTGTTTTTCTTATATTATTAGGGCATTATAATAATTTAATATTAATGTGCTTCTGATAACAAAGTAATACACACAAGTACTATCAAATTTTCCTCATGAAACCCTGAAAATATTTCCTAGATGTGTGTGAATGGGTTAAAGGCAAAACTCTATACTCAGACTGGTTTTCTTTCTGTTCTCCCATTTGTCCATAAAGATAGCTTTAATTAGTACTTGCCTGGAAACAATTTTGGTACATATTAAGTGTAATCAGTCTGAAGAAAAGCTGATGAATAGTTATAAAAATAGATTCCAAACATCAAAGTCGCTTTCATAAGAAAAAAAATTATTATATGAGATTGTACAGAAGTGTTGCCATGTCACAATGAAGTACTCTATCTGCATGTCACATTAACATAGCAAAGGGAACAGTGGTTAATTCATATTCACAGAATCACAGAATCTCAGAATTGTTAGGGTTGGAAAGGACCTCTGAAGAGCCCAACCCCTTTGCTTTTTTTTTTTTTTCTTTTTGTAAGGTCACCTAAAGCCAGTTACCCAGGAATACTTATTCAAGACATGTTTCCAAGATCCACACAGGGCAATCCGAGCTAAGCCTTATGTCTCAGATTAAATTTCTCTTTATTTAAAATTTATATTTCAATTATATTTATCCCAGTTTCACAAGATTTTTTTTAATAAAAAGAAGAAAAAGTTATGTTTTAGTAATGCTTTAACTAAATTGCCAGATTTCCAAATCTTATCATTTTTGTAATAGTGGGCCTGGTCTTAATGTCTTGCTTCCATCACTAAGTGATCAAATGAGAATCTACTGTTTTATTTAATTTGCATGTTTCTTGCCTTTAATTGGGAACATATTTGAATACATGAAGCTGTATTCCAAAAAGAAAAAGGGTGAAAAATAAGAGTGTGTTTACATACAGAAAATTGTCAGTGTATATAGGAATTTAGGTGGTGTGGAGTATGGCAGTTTGTGGACTTGGAAAACTGCAAATTTTAACAAACAGCAGACTTACAGTATCAAGGCATCACTTAAGGCAATATCTAACTTCCCCACAAAATCCCCTTTTTAGTAAGTGGGAAGGTATAGCAAACAACAAGGAGTGACCGGAGAAAGGGAAGCGAACTAAGATGACCATGGAAAGTGAGCAGAGTAGTTAAGCAGACCAGAAACTTAAAGACACGACACCACAGAAAGGAGGAGGAATGTGGTGGGCTGACAGAAGACATAGAAAACTGTGTCCTGCCAAAAAAAAAGGAAGGAGAAAGGCAAAGTAGGCACAAAAGACTAGGTATTGTGCATTATAATACTTTCTGACAGGAGCAGTACATGAAACAGCCTGTGGAAAATGGTGTAGATCACTAATCTATCTGAGAGTTTATGCCAATAATCCTAGGAAGCTGACAAATGCCAGAGTGCTGAGGCAAGTCCTGTGATCCTCTCCACAAGACAGAAAAATTCAAAGAGCTAATACCTTTTATCTGAGCTCATAGCATATTAAATATAAATAATCACAAAAACAATATTCGAATTATTAGTGCTTTCTCTGGGAGGTGTGAAGAGGAAGTTGCAGAAAAACAAAATGGGACCTAGAAGATCAAGATATCATTGAATTGTATCCTGTCTTTCTTCTGCACAATGGGAATTCAATACGAACAGGTGGCTGTGAAGATGAAATGAAGAAAGGCACTTATAAAGAGCTATAAAACAATGATTTTAGATTTCTTGCTGGAATTCTGGAACTGATGACGGGAAGAGGAATACATAAGTCCTATCGGGTCAAAACATTTGCTTATTTATACAGAAGACGTGTTCATTAATAGCTCAAACTGCACCTTGAAAAGATGAAAGGGGATCAAAATGAGCTACCTCTACCTACCTACCACTTTTCACAAAGAAAATACTTTCAGGGATATGAAGTGAGAACTGGAACTTGTTCTAGTCTGACAGCTGTATCTCTGTGCCAGTGCAGATTTGTGTTTGAGCTAGTAGCCCACATAAAGGGCATATCATTAATTCTTTACTCAGGTCCAGAGTTAAATGGTTCATTTATATCCACAAGATGCTAAAACCCAGTGGGGAGGTAAGATCTGATTCTGTGCACATCCAACTTGGATTCCCCAATGCCTACAGGAGTGCCTATGTTATCCAACAATTGCAAACTCTAAAAGCTTTGTGGGTTTTAACCCTCAAACAACTACTCTTATAAGCCACAATTCTGCTTTTTCTTGCCACTTTGGGGACTTTTCTGGATGCAAAAGGTAATGTTTTTTGCGAGTGTACCAGAGACACACCCAAGTTTTATTCCCTCCTTGAATTCCAGGAGAATGTCCTCTGCAGAGTTTTTCCTCTTTTAAGTTAAAAAGCAGTTGAACCTATCTTGCAGACAGATTCTTCAATCCTAACTCTGTGGGATACCGTTCTTCACACACACACACACACACAAAAAAAACCCCCAAAATCCAGATTGATGCATTTTAATTACCCAGTCTTTTCAGCTCTTGAGCAGAATAATTACATTTATTCCAGAGGCAAAATAAAGCTGTTTGCTCTTCTAAAGAGAAATGAGGCAAAGTTCTACAAAACACACATGTGAATTAGTCTGCTTAGACTTTATCTATTCCAGACATTTCTGGTCTCCATGATGGATAGATTTTTCTAATGTGGAAAACTTATATAGTTCTGTGTTCCTGCTTTGTCTTTTCATCAATGAATATCATAAGGGAATCCCAGAGTTTAGGACATGACGGAAACAGGTCGCCTCACTTAACAGACTGAATGGAAAATAACTGTGTAGCCAAATAAAATAAAATGTTAAAAATTTGGGTTTTTAACAATGTTTTTAAAAAAACGTGTTACAACAATTTAATATGTTTTAAAAAATATGTCAAAAAGAAAATGTTAAAAAAAAGGAAACAAATTAACAGCAACAAAAACAAACAAACAAAAACCTCTGCTTCATCTAACTTGGATAATAAATAAAAGCCAAAAGAGCTTTTAGGGAGGCAGTTTGTGGATCACAGTCGGGAGCCTAAAATACAGATTTTGCATTCTCTCTCTGAATTTACTGTTTGGATTCAATACACTCACAGCAGGCTCCTGAGTGTGGGGATACAGCTAGAGAGCAGAACTGCGAGCACTGCTCAACTCATGACAGAAGTGGAAGCAGCAACTATGCTAAGCCACAAACCATGGCAGGCTGTGAGGCCTACCACAAAGTAGTTAGCGTGAGTAAGAAGAACTCTTGGAATGTACCTGTGCTGGTCAGTGCTAGCTTCTAGTTTTGCAGTATTATGAAGAAACATAGATATGGTCGTTATAGCGATCACTGCTTACATACGTATCCGTTAGCTTACATAAGTATCTATTTTTAGTAACTGCAAAAAGGTATAAATACTGAGCTCTGTATCAATAAAATCGGCTTATGGCATCCAAGCAATTTGTCCCATCTCTTTCACCGGCAACTGCTGCGCGGCAACACCTGAGAAAGATTGTTATTTCCCAAAATTTGGTTTGCACCACAGAAGTAGAGCCCCAGACTTTGTTTCAAAGACATTATATTAGGCATAATTACCATGATATAACAATTGGTTTGGGGTTTTTTTAAACAAGTGTAATTTCTGCATTTACCCACAGCCATTTTAGTAAAATTTATCCTGATTCTTATCAACAAATTTTCTCATGAACAAACATTTTTCTAGACACAGGAGGAAAAGCACAACAGTTTTTTTTTGTCTGTGAAGCCATTGACGTCAATAGCATTGAACTTGCTTATTCTGAGATCCAATCCCACCTGGGAAGTTGAATAGTATGACAAAGTTTTGTGCAGTTAACATGACTGTGATTAACAAAAGAGCAAAAGCAAGGTCTGTGTCTTCCTCTTGCTTCTTTGTTCTTCATTATGTAACTGATATATTCTCAAAAAGACTGTCAGGTTGAAAAGAAACACAGCTGTCAACAGGAAACTTTACAAAAAGAATATGAGTAGGCCTTCTAAAAAAGGCACTTGGTTGTTAGGAAATACCTATCACTATCTCCAGCCTTCTTTTAAAATCACCCTGTTTTGTTTTTCAGACATGTGAGGGTGCGATCTGTTGAGAACCCAAGTATTAGAAGTTATAGTCCCATTCCCCCAGTCTGTGTCCTCTGCTGCTGTCCTGGGTCACATAATCTCTTTGCTCCATTTCTCTCTCAGTCAATTATAATAATAATAGTTAACTTTTGTGCTTTAAGAGACTTCATTTGAACAATTTTTCTGCAGGAGCAAGAAGAGGAAACAGTATCTGAGATAATCCTTTCTTTTATTGGACCCTTTTTTAAAGCATTATTTCCCTAAATCTGCTTTCTTTTCAGTGTTAGTTCTTATGATTTCTATTGCCCCTTGTTCCCAGTGTCAGGTTCCTTCCTGCTAGTTCACATTTCCACTCTCTGTGTTTCATTCATGCTTATTTTTCTACCAACTGGCAGACATTCCTGGCTGTTAAACTGCAAAACTTAGATGCCTCTCATGTTCCTCTTCCAGCAGAGGCGACATTGCAGTATTTCCATCAGAAGGAAGCCCTTGAAATTGCTTTTCCCTCAGCATTTCAACACTTCCTCTTTCCTCTCTAGGCAGTCAGAGGCAACTATCCTGTAAAAGGTCTTCGATTTGCAATATTGTCTAGTAAAAATATTATGACATGGTGTTTATTCTGATGAGCATCTATGACTTTTCAGTCTGTCATGTTTTACTATGGGAAGTTAGAATCACTATTGCAGTGCAAGGCATGGAATTAATGTAAACAGAGAAGCTAAGTCTTGTTCTTAAAGCCTGAGGGATTGGCTATGCTGCTTATACCTATACCTGAGCAGCCCAGGCTGAAGAATACAAATGTTGATCCGGTGTATCAGAGAAATATGAGAAAAAATAAGGAAAAATAGGTTTAAGGGAAAAAATAAACTGCATTTTTTAAAATAAAAATAAATTAATTTAAAAAAAAGTTAACTGCCAAAAAGAGGCTAGTATTTAAAATTAAGATTTATGAAAGCCAAGGGAAATAACCTACAGTACTTGGAAAAAGTAATTGTAGAAGAAAGGTGAACTCTGTAAGATTTACCTACAGTAATTTTGATGGAAAAGGAAACTGTCTAGCTAGGTAAGCTGTATTACCTGACAGTTGGGAGAATAGTATCTCTGCTGTCCATCAGGTTATATCTGTTCATAGGCTGTAATTGGTAAAGAGCAGCTGCTTTTCATTCTTCTAATGATAAGGCAAGCCAAGGACAATACATAGGATCTCCAGAGGTGTTTATTAAACTGGCATTTACAAATGTCATACAATTTATTATCTCTACTGGGCACCCAAGTGTTTCATTAAAGTCATGAAGACAAGATAGGACAATGAGCAAAAGGAGAAATATTTTAAAAAATATAAAGGAACTTTCTCCCTTATATGGCCCCAGGATGTTTCTAAACAAAATGTACTGGCATTAATTAAGCCTCGGTTCCAGGCCAACTCAAAAAATGTGATGCATTTTATAAATCAAACTGAGAACATATTTCAAATAAATTGTAAGAGAATCAATCATATTCATTGGTCTTCTTTTCAAAGCACAAAAGCAATGTCAAGAGATTGTTTTCTGTTGCTTAGTGGATGGAGGTTTTCTTAGAAATATTATTTTTACTGTGCACTGTATTAGCTGCATTGTAGTGGTGTTTCTCAACTTTTATTACACTAACACTCTTTTCCTACTGTTGTTCCCTTCTAGAATCTTGTTCCCTACTGGGTTGTATTTGTAATTTTCCTTCCACTCAGCTAGATGGGAAACAAAATGCAATAAGGGTCTCCAGCTTGTAATCAGAGAAGGTCATGGAAGTCCCCTCTATACTTTAACAGTTTCTGACAGGATAGAAATGTTCTGCTTGGGTTCGCAAATGAAAAGGGGTTAACCTCAGATTACTTTCTATATGGCTCTGCAGAAAACAGACAAAACTGAAAAATTGTCAAGGAAAACCCGTTCAGATATGGCTGTGTTGTTTCTAAGAAAAAATTTGGGTAGTCTGTCACGAGAACAGGATCCACAGGGAAGTGGTAACAGCACCAGAGGTCAACAAGTGGCTGGATTATGCTTTTACTAGCATGGTTTACTTTTAGGCTGCCCTGCAAGGAGCAGGGAATTGTACTTAAAGATCCTTTTATGTCCTTTAAATCTAGAGAGATTCTATGATTATATAACATTCAGGCAATACAATCCCTTCACACCCAGAAATCCTGCCATCTACTATGTAAAAATGCACTGCTTCACACCTATTCTCCCCTCATGCCTCACTAACAATGCTTGTTTAAACATCACCACAGAAACAAACTTTAGAGGAATGAGATCAGGAATAATTTTCACCTTTACCAACAGTGCAAGTAACACGGTGGCATAATGTCAGTATAAGAAATGTCACTCTACCTTAGACTATTAAGCTTTATTAGCTCACTGTTCTAAAGGTTATTAACCTCTCCAGTACAAAATTGGCTCAACAGTAACATTTATATACTAATAAAAACCATAGGTGATTCTTACATTATCATCTCTTCATACATCTTTACTGCTCTTTATCAATGTAAATCTAGAGCTGCATTTGAAAACATCCTGTACAAGCTCTTAGTCTATATTTTGCATTTTAAAAATCTTTCACATGAAAGTACACCTAGGTTTGAACAAGCTGTAGGTATTGGTGTTATCAACATACACTTTGTGTATCTTTTTTCTTAAGGATTTTCTTAAGCATTTCTGTTTCCTCAGAAAACAATGCAGATGTAACCTTACTTTCTACTGACATCCTTGCTTTACATTTAAGGTGAAATGGAGTGGGGAAACTCCAGCCATCTTTGCCTTCCTTTGGGCAATTACAATGCATATCAACATTCAAGCTTTGAAGAACAGATATTTATATGCAGATTTGATATTTTTATCACATCTCTAGGGGCCTGTTTCCCTCTATAGAGTATAAAAGAAGTATGAGGTGGACAGCCTAGATGGAGACATCAAGGATGAAATTCAGTTGCCTAAAAAGAGGTGCCTATTACCATTTCAAATCTACCAAATTACCTCATCTTGTTTTAAGACCTATCCTTTCTTAGGTCCTGCATTATACTTAACTGAAGAAATTAGCAGAATTTTCAGATAGTACTGGATGTCTGAAATGGCCCTAGAAACCTCTGTCTGGAAACTGAAATCTGCTTCTACACTTGAAACCTCTGGACCTGATGAGGTGGATTAAACCATTTGCTTTAAAATTAGACTAGCTGGACCCTTAGGGAATGGGTACAAGGGTGTATGTGAAGCAAAGCACTGGGTGCCATGGAGACCTCTGCCTAAACCAAGCATCACTTCAGAGATCATGCAAAGTCCAGAATGTTGCAGGTGAGGCTTGTGGAAATGGCAGGGCTGTGGGCGTAGGGCTGTATGCTGGGATGTAGCTGCCCGATGGATACCTCCAAATAGCTGAAACAGGAGTAGGTGCCAATATTTAGACAAGTAAATTGTCACATCTGGGGAGCACTAAGCCTAAGTTTCAGACAGCATTAGGTGTATTGATACAGATATCAGCCTGTATGCTGTATATCTAAGTTCTGATTATTATCAGTGGTGATCTATATTTTCATGTAGTTCTCTATAACAAGGCCACAGTAAAGACAAAGATACCTAGAGAAATCTGTTCAGGTGATAAAACATTGTCATCTGGCACTATGCCTTAAGGATGAGATGGATATGTCACTGGAGTAGATCCATTGTCCAGTCTCCATCCTAGGAACTTAAACATCTCTGTCACACAGAGAAAACTACAGTTCCTGAAATTAGTGTCTCAATCCACAGCAGAAATTGAGCCCCTGTGTTTGGGGGATATATGGGGTCTCTGTATACTTTTTTGCCTCTATAAATGCATGAGAACAACTTGCTGCATCTAAATATTAATGCCAGCTCTCCCGAATCTCCCAAACTCCTGTGGAAACCTGTGTTCCTCTCAAGCCAAGAAAATGTCTGTCTTCAAGTTCTACTGGAGTATGTCATTCCTCATCCAGGAACTTCATTATTTGATTTTTTCATGTAGCTGTGGAGGAGCCAATCCTCTGGGCTGCAGCTGGTTTCTTATGATGATGAGGAGGAGTGATCAGCTGTTCTTGTCTTTGCTTTCTTTGTCACTTGGTATCAGCACTGCAAATCCCTTTTCAGCACTAGATATGTGATAGATAACTTCTAGCACAGAACGATTAGGTGATTACAAAAAAATAACCACAAAAGCAACCCTCAAAAACCCCCAAAAACATATTTTGTAATTTGAAACACTGATGTGCTTCATCTGATATACTCACGTGCTCACATATAACAGCCACGGTCACTGTAAATGTATCTTTGTGCTGCAGAGGAGGAAGGTTCATGTATTCCTCAATTACACAGAGAATAAGTAACCATACAAAGTTCCAGCTCATTTTTTCACTTGAAGTCCTTATGTACCCCCTCCCTTTCAACCCTATTGCTCTGCAAAATGAAAGAGAAAGAATTTTAATTTTAAGAATGCAAGGAAGTGTTGCTTGGCAACACTATGGATAGAAGATGGTCCATATNCATTTTAACATGTAATTCTTCTTTCAAAAGGACATAATTAGAATCTTTTGCTTTATTTTAGGAAGGAAAGTTTTCATATTTCACATAGAACTGATAAGGAGGAAAAATTGCTAGGAACTTACCAATGCACAGTTATGAGCACAACCATCACAGCAACTGTCACATTCCTTAGTTAGGAACATTTGCACCATTATGTGCTTTTGACTTCTAAAACCAATATGTATTTTTCATGCATTCCCAGTAATTACTAATGCTGTAGTTTCTGTACAAAGCAGGGGACACACCATATCTTTTGTTTGTACTGATAACAGGGCCATTCTTCGACAATTTGTTTAAAAAAAGGTAGTGATTTGTGCAAAAAAAAAAAGTCAACATATTTATTTCAGTTGTTAATGAAAGTCCAGTTATTATTGAAGTGTGTATGTGAATTCCAGAAAATAATTTTGTGGGATCCTTTTTTAAATTAATATTGCATAATTGCTCAAGCTGAAAAAGATCATAAAGAGTACCTTGTCTAGAGCTCTAGAGAAAAACTTTCAAGAAAAGTGACAAAGGTGCTTTCTTCCATCAATACTGAAGACATTTTAGATTTAAACTCAGGGAAGGTACATTCTTAAAGTGCAGATATTCACTCTTTCTGGTGTGCCATATGCGCATATGGTAACAAGCTGGTCTGGGAATTTGAGCCTCCTATATTAACACAGAAGTATGTTAAACTAAGCAAGCAGGTGAGCAGACACTACAGGAAACACCTTGAGATGGAGAGATTGGTATGCTTGAAAATTAAATCATAAAAATCACAAAGAGTATCTCTCTAAACCATTGGACTCAATAAAAGGTTACTTTTCAGGCCCAGTCCTTAACTCATGAAGTATATTGTGTTTTAGCCAGACAAAAACTTTTCCTTACTGAGTCTCTCCTTACACCACTGAGAAGCCCTCAGCAAGCCATGTCTGAGCAAGGAAGTTACCAGAGCAGAGTGCTTAGCCAGAAGTTGCAGATGTATTACCATAGGGTTTACAGTTTGAAACATCCTTCGTATTTGTACGAGTATGATCTTATTCTATATTTATCATTTCTGCTACAGGATAAAGGCTAAGTTTCCATTCTTTTTGAAAAAGACAAATTTGGCCTAGAAAATCTTTGCAGTGCACACATTATTCTCATTAAAGTTTCTCAATTCACAGACACAGAAAGGAAAAGATACATTCCTAGTACAAAGTTCTGTCTGCATATTGATTCACCATTCAAAAGGAGTTATTGTTACTGGATTACAGAATTTTTCAAAAGTCCATTATGAAGTACTTTCTGCTGATTATATTTACACTATGATTTCTCCAGCTTACAAACTGCACACAGCTGGAAACTGTGGACTTTGAATAAATTAGAATATTATTCTAAAGTGGAGGGTAGATTTAAATATCAGATTTTCACCAGTGTCTACTGAAACATCCTTAATGAGTCTCCAGAGCAGAATAAGCTGCGGTTATTCTGCGCAATTTTGAATGGAAAGCCACAACTATCAAAGCAAAATAGTCTTATTGAAAGACTGATATATTTTTTCATTGTCCCCCTATTTTCACTCAGAATCTCAGACAATCTCCACATGGAACATAATATTACTTGTAAGTGCAAGTCATAATATTACTTGCTAAGGTGGCATTATTTTCCTTGTGCTACACACAATTGACCAGGCAAGAAAAAAATTTATGCCAAACTCCTCTGACAGAAAGATTTTACTGGTTTTCAAATAATTTAGGCATTACCTGGTAAAGCCTACTAAAACAGTAACATAAGGAAATTCTGGTTTTCTTAACTATTGTGACATACAATGCATGGTGATTACAACAGAGGAATATGCACAGAGTCAATGAGCCAACGGGATAAGTAACTAAAATTAACAAGCGATAATTTTACAATTTTTCCTGCATCCTCTTTTCCCCATTTTCCCTACAATTACTATTCAAGCTTCTTTCAAACATCTATGAGATTTTTAGAAGATATTAAGATGCATTTTTCTGTACAAATTATTTTTAATTACTTTTATCAGCACTACTTTATGTTTTCCAGGAGGACTATATGGTGCAGTTCTCCTCTATCTTTCATTCCTTACTAATTGGTGGACAACAAGCTCACACAAGTCCACATGTCATCAGTGTGTCCTTGGGGCAAAGAAGGCTAATGGCGTCTTGGGCACCATCAGGAAGAGCATTGCCAGCAGGTCAGGAGAGATGATTCTACCCCTTTACTCAGCCCTGGTGAGGTCACATCTGGAGTTCTGTGTCCAGTCCTGGGCTCACCAGCACAAGAGAGACATGGAGATGTGCAGGAACCATCCAGATGCAACCATCTGTGCCACGTTCTCTAGGATGACCCTCCTTGAACAGGAGGGCTGGACCAGATGGCTCCTCGTGTTCCCTTCCAACCTTACCTGCTCTGTGACTCTGCAATGAATATTGCAAGATATAGGATATATATCCCCCCATCTCTGACAGAAAGATAGACTGTAGTAGGAAGAAAGCCAGGGACAGAGTTCTATAAAAGTCTAGTGTCTGACATCATAATTATGTGCAATCAATGCAAGGTTAAATATAATAAAGAGAAATTATGTCTCCAGATGTTTGAGGAGTAAGGGAAATATAAGTATTATTGCAGTCCTGGCTACACAATTCATGAAATACATACATTTCTTTTCAGCTATGATTAGAAAATATAAACTGAACTTGGAAAAGATACAGAAGGAGATGCTAAGACAGTAGGAAAATGAAGGTTCAGTTATCCAAGAGGAGATTAGATTAATTATTGACCTGATTGATGAAGTTTAGGCCATGGCAAAAGCTTATCAGAGAGACAGAAGGACATGTAAGAAAGACGATAAGGTAGCACTGGCACAAGAAACAGATGGGTTTCAAATTATCATGAGCAGGTTGAGACAATCTCAATGTTGCCCCTCTCATGCCCAGCACCAGGGAATCTAGCCATCTCCTCAGAGGGACCACAGTGCAGACTGGCACTTACAAGGTTTACAGGAATTATATAAATTCATGTTTTTCTGTAAATAATAAAGCTAATCCAGTATTATATTTTCACTGGAACCACTGGGATGGGTGAAGTAAGTTTACATAAATCAACAAGTATATTACTGTCAATTTAAAAAGAAAAAAATACTTTCTTCAGCTGACCTCACTGGCAAGTTGAGTTTAGCCATCCAAAGTTTTAAGAGTATTTGAATATAGAAAAAATTTTACTGCTGTAAATATAAAAATAATAGATGTATACCTAAAATGAACCAGAGTATGCTGCACTCTGCCAACACAGATTGTTTTAAGTGTCTCAGATACAATTAAACCTGCTCAAAGTGCTAATGTCATTATAGAAAAAATGCAAATGCATGAGCAGCATCTCCATAGATTAATTTCAAAATCTTGATATATCAGAAAATTTGTCAATGCAGTAATAAACAAAGAGTAGGTATATCAGCATGACTCAAAGTATCTTCCAAAAGTGCATGAAATATTGATCATTAGTGCAATGCCAACACTTCTGCTGATGAAAGAGAGAAAGAAAGAGAGAGAGAGAGAGAGANAAGGAAGGAAGGAAGGAAATTTCTTTATTGGTATAGCACAGTTTTGTTCACTAAAATTTATCATTGCTTCCATGAGTTCTTCAGATATTTACCTCTTTCCACCTTCTGTGAACAAGATGGGATTATTTGTTCATATCTAATAACGAAAATATCAAGAGTCATATTCTCCACTGCCATGTATGCCCCATTAGACAATAAAACCATTCAAATAAAAATAAAAACTCCATAAATAATAAAACCACCTCGTGGTCATTAAATAACATTTTTTTTCTTTTTCAAAGAGCAAGAGCAAACATTGAGGGAATCTAGAGATATATATTATTTACCTACAGAGATTATTCTATTCTCTAAGAATCTATGTCACAAGCCAGAAATGAAGAAGCAAAAGTTTTAATTACATTCCTATTTCAAATCTCTCCAAAGTGGAGGCAGAATTAATTTAGCAGCCCTCAGGAACACCTGGCCTTCTAGAAATGTCATTGTGTCACTGCCCATGCTGTAGGTCTTCCTTATCAGAGGTCAGTTATAAAGCCTAAATTATTGATTGTTTTCCAAATCTCCAGAATCTATTTCTATGCCAGAAATAGATTTCCATAATTATTCCTTTTTCCAAATATTTGTAAGATCATCACCATTACAGTGATGGGGACAATATATCCCAAAAAATGCTATAAAGCTAAAACATATAGGGAAATGCAATTAGCTTGTTATTCACTCGTACTTCATGTGCAATTGTTTCACACATTTCCTTTATACAGCTGTGACCTGTTTTCCCTTTTGTTTTGTTTTTTGGGCGTTTTTTTACTGCTGGTTGTCCACCAAAACACAACACAATGACAACAGACAGATGGAGCAAGCAGAGCTCATCCAAGCATGTTAAGAAAGGATTAGAAGCACAAGAAGTGAGTCCTGGTAATATTTTTCTGCGTTTTTACCCACGTTCAGCATTTTAATGGAGAAAAGCAAGTAAATCTTAGCTATTCAAAACTTATGGAAATAGCTGAAGCAAGCACAGTGTATACAAGGACATGCCTTCGACAATCTGTGGACAGCTCTGCACTATATCGTGTCCCACTTCTGTGAGATGTCAAATCTGCAGTCCTTATGTGGATAGTACTCTGTCAGTCTCATAAAAAGCTAAATTAGCCTTGCAAGATGGAAAGGGACATAAAAATCTGCCTTGTATATTGTGATTTGTACCTCAGCTTAATGTCAGAACTCCAGTATTTGAAGAAAAATAAGTAGGCACTTTTCTCTGTAGGAAGATGACAAACTTAAGAACTCTGGCATGGTCCCTGAGCTTCTTAAAGCCATTGCAAACAGAGCCACTAGGAAGGAAGTAACTGGGTCTATAGTGTCATAATTTTTAATATCTATGTACGACTCTAAGAATAGTATTTGATTCTGATAAACTTCTCACAGCTTATTTTGTTAAAAGTTGAGAATAACTACAATCCTCTTTCAGGTTTGAACTCTACAGACCTTCAGACCAAAGAGGAAAAAAACTGGGTTTAGTCCTGTATCTTCCTTATGAATTTGAGGTTTCATTTTTAATTTAACTCCTACAAAACGTAAGCAAGACTGATTTACAAAGGCATCCCAAGAGATCACTCAGTTTACCCCACAGCTGGGCTTGCTGGGCCTATGACATTCATAGCAGACGTTCGTAAAGTTCTTCAGTAAAGAAGATTTAGCTATGCCTCTAAGCAATCTCTTCCAGTGCTTACCTCAAAAAGTGCTCAACAGTGGGTTTAGTCCCCTCAAAAGAATACCTTTTAGTGGTAAACTAATATCTGGAAAAGATATTAGTTTCCTAATTCCTGAACCCAAGAAATTTTTTAAAATCCAACTTCTAAAGAATATATTAATACAGCATAAGTAAGCTGGGATACAAAGCTTTCCTAACCTGCTTGTTATCCTGTATCTATGTCCCTATTTTCTTTACTTCAACACAGCCCAAGAAATTTGGGAAATACATGTTCAAAGAACAACTTTTTTAAGAATAAAACACAAACACAGAGAATACAGGGGGCAAAGGGCATTGTTACATAAGATCTCACAGCCTGGATGAAACTCCTAAGTTTCCTTATTGACACTAGATCTGACCTAATCAAGGTTCATCAATCCAATTTACCTTCAAGCTCTACTCAGTTCATATGAACCCCACAGCAGGTGTTCTCTTCAGATCCACAACAGGCACCTGAAAACTTAGTGCTGCAGTTACCCATGAGTTAAAACATTTCTTACGATAGATTTACAAATATAATTTATTGGAGTGCAATGAATATATCCCAAAGGAATACAGTCTGAATGAAGAATGAGAAGGGAGTAAAGTTCAGTCAGTTGAACCCTGGTTGTGCAGGTAATTAAAAGAAGTTCCCACCATTCCCTGAGGATTCATCTCTACATCCATTAGCAGGATATGGCTGTCATAAAAATGTTCCACTTAGTGTTTTTTAAAAACTTGGTATCAAATCCTTTAAAAAGTGGGCAGAAAAATAAGCCTAAACAATTTTGCTCAGAAGTGCTGGAAGACAATGATAAATGAACAATATCACTACAGAATTACCAGTGCCTTTAAATAGCCAGCAGGGACATGCTCCATGAATCACAGAAATGTGATTCTTGACACACCATGGGCTTGTGGAAAAAAAAGGAAAGGTTTGTGAGAGTTAGTTTGAGGGATTTTTTTTAGGGGAGTGTACTTCAGTACACCACCATCCAATGAGTTTGGCTCCAAGATCACTAAAATAAATATGGTAGTAAGTAAAACACATATGGTAACTGCTACCATTTGTTTGAGCCTTTAAATAGGGATTAAACATGGCCTATATGTGGTCTCCCCTCTTCAAAGTGCAAGTCTTTATTTGGAATGGAGAAAGGTTAGAGTCTTTGGCTGATCTTCCAGTAAAGACGTATGGAGATGGTTTTCATTTAAAAAAACAAACAAAACAAAAACAAAAACAAACACAAACAAACAAACAGCAATTCCTATTGTTAAATAACTTTTGTCTATTTTAAAATGTATGCTTATTGTACAACAGGCTACATCAGTCCTTATTTTAAAATGTAGAACTGCCAGTAGCCAGGATAATTATATTTAGTATTAATGTGAAGAGGAATTAGACTCAGCTGACAGGACTCTCCCTTCTGATTCAAGCTCTAATATTTTTCATAATGCAGTGAACAGAATGTGCTTTAGTGTGTTGGTTTTTGGTTTGTTTGGTTTTTTTGGTTTTTTTTTCTCAAGAAGAACCACAATCCTGAGCCATAGCCACTTATGGTTATCAGCGATTCCTGATAGTGCTCCTAAGCCAGTGGTGAGTGAGCCATGTTTTCACAATGCCTGTGAAGCTTTCTCTGAATGCACTGCTCTTCATCTACTGCCTTGAACAGCAAATGAGGGAAATACAGGCTATAGCTGACACTGACACCATGCCTTAGCCATCGGGGACCTTCCATGGGTGCTGAAGGTAGAAACTGTGCTTGGTAGGAGGACCGAGCCAGGAAAGGACAAGACTCTTCTCTGACCTACAGATACAAATCGGTATATTAGAGGAGCAATGAACCATGTTTCTCAAAGTATCCAAACATGCACAGGCAGCAGTTTGTAGGCTTGTTTGTTCTCTTGATGTGTGGCTCTGCTGAGAACCATTCTGTGTCTGTGGAGTAATGTAAGCAGATCCCAATTACCCTTAAATAAGCTAGCCTGCACACCAAATTAAAGACACTGAGATTAACACTGGCCCCAAAGTTCACCTAAGAAGCTTGTTATATTCCCAAGCATCATACGTGAGAGGCAGGTAGGACGAAGCTGTTCCTTCTAGGAGTGGACTATGATTTAAACCAAAGTGAGCAAGGACAGCTGACAAAAGGCTTATGAGCTCCTAAATCATATACAGAGATCTGCCTATTGCACCATGGAATCCTGTAGAGCCCTTGGTGTACACAACAAGAGTGTGCCCTGAAGCAGGATGGTCCAGGCATAGTCCTCCAGGGCCAGCTGCAAGCTGCAGCCCGGGTCCCCTGCCTGCCAGCCTGTGACAGACACTGAGCAGCCTTTGCACAAGCTTGCCAAGTGTTTTGTGACCTTAACTCTGCTGACTTTCGGGAAGTTTAAGGCAGCTAAACACCCAAATTACTTTTAAAATGGAAATGACATTCAAAGGAACATATGGCCTGTCCACACCACAAAACAAATGTGGCAGATTTAATCTAGGTAGCAGGGGCAGCAACACCAACAAGGCCAAGATCGTTTCAGTGTTAGCATGTGCTGCTAGAAGGTCACATAGAGAATCAGCTCCTGGAGTCAAGAGTTCGTGCCTCAGCACCTACCTCAGATCAAGCCTGAGTTGATGCATCTTCACTACTTTTCTTATGCCAGTTATTAAACTAGCAAATATAAATGTGCAAACAATATGGATGCATTTATACTGGTGGATTAAGCAGCATTTTAATTAATTTTATGATTATATATGTGAACTCTGAGTTTGTTCTGGCTTTTTCTGGTCTGCTGACACTAGTCAGTATGATATAAATAATTCCCAGGTACAGTTCAGGAGCACATGCGAGGGACAATTCCCCACACACATACAGTTTGCAGGCAGGCAAAACTGCTCTAGGAGATGTGATGGTTTGACCTCAGCTAGCATCAGGAAAAAAGAATAAACCTCATAGGTTGAGATGAGAATATTTTCATAACTGAAAATAATAATAATAATAATAATAATAATAATAATAATAATAATAATAATAATAATAATAGTTGTTAAATTGAAAAGGAGAGAAAAAGAGAAATAAAGCCCAAGAAAGATAAGTGATGCACAGTACAGTCTCTCAACACCTGCTGACAGATGCCCAGACAATCCCCCAGCAGCAACAGGCCCCTTCCACAAGTTTCTATACAGAGCATGACTTTCTGTTGTAAGGAAGAGCCCCTTGAGCAGTTTGGGTCAGCTGTCCTGGTCATGACTTCCCTTCAGCTTCTTGTCCACCTTCTTGCCTTCAGGCCACGGGAAACTGGCAAGTCCTTGACTTAGAGGAAACACTACTCTGAAACAGTTAAAACATCAATGTGTTACCAACATTTTTCTCATACTAAATCCAAAACAACATTTTACAAGAGGAAAATTAACTATCCAAACTGAAACCAGGGCAGGAGAGTAATACAGTTTCTTTGGACCTTGGTACCAATCAATGCCCATGATTGTTCCTAAGCACATTTTGTTTACTGCTATAATAGTAGTCTTTGAATACAGCATTTTCACTTTGCTATGTGGTCATGCTAGACATTTCAGGCATATTTTAAAGCATTTACTCCTTAATGTTTTTGCAATTTTCCCACTTCAACACCTACTGCAACTCTCTTCCACCCTGAAGAGACAGTTGTTACCAGCTTTGTCTGAAAAACTCCCTGTTTACTATTACAAACCTACAGCTTCAAAGACAGTTCAGTAGCTCACCTCCTATACACTCACAGTGCTTTCACAGAAGGACTATTTATATGCTATGAAATTTGTGAATGCCTCCCAGGGGTTAAAATTCCTCAATATCCTCAGCAGTACATTAAAGCAAGGTCTATGCACATGACCCGCACAACAATGACAGTGTATTCTTGCAAAGTGCCATTTCAGACCAGCTGCAGTTTGGGATTTCAGGTCTTGAAGAACCTTACAATAAAACTAAAGAGGTCTAAGAGGATACATTTTATTCGGATTTTTGGGTTTTTTGTTGTTGTTGTTGGGGGCCAGAAAAATTGTTTCTTGGTATAACCAGCTATAGAGGACAATTAGGACTGCAATATATTAGTCATCTTTAAGCTCCTAGAGACTCATGAAAAGCAAATTATACTGCCTGCAAATGTAAAAATCATCTCCTTCTATTTTATGCGAGAGCATGGGCATAAAAATGGAAATAATCCCCTCAGGACACAACCCAGGGAGAAACAACAAAATGACCCTGAGTTATAAACAGGAAGAGATTTTCAGTGTACTGCAGGGGATTTAGTGAAGGGATCCCCATTAATGTTAATAGGAGGCAGGGGAATGAATCTCACACTGAAGTGGAAATTCAGCCCTCCACGTCAAATGTTTTGACAACCAAGCAGCTTGCCACTGCCTATGCACCCAGCCAGAAGTAGGGATGAAAACAGCTAATTGCTCTCTGATCTTGGAGTTGAACTGAGGATACAATATAAGGATAAGGCATCTGGAAATAATGCTTCTTTTAAGAAATCTGGGAGGTAAGTGCCTGCTTTGCTGCTCAGGCTCCCTCACTCTGCAGTTCTCTGGCAAAGTCTAACATGAGCGTCATTTAGATTAGATGAGATTAACCTTAGACTTCATTGCCCATGCAAACAAGACAATCTAAGCACACTGACATATTTGCTAACCATTTTTGTTAAAACATAAATGATTCTCTCTGCAAAGCTTTTAAGCAAATAAGCCAGAATTAACAAAAAGGCAAAATTAACTATTCTGTTTTAAGGATCTTGTGTATTTTTTCAATTTCTGAATTTTTAAATCTTTTGTAATGTTTAGAAAATTACACTATGAACCTTGCTGGTGTGGTCTTTATTCACTATATTTTTTTAGCTGAAATTCGTCTTTTTATAACAGAAGAAATATTGACCAGAATCTTGTGGCCTTAATTACAGGTTTCCCTCCATTTTGAAAGAAGTTCAGATTTCATTTGCATCCTTCCTGTGCATACAAAAGCGAGGGGAGAAAAACAATGGAAAATAGGAATTAAAGCCAGTGAAGGAGATAATGGCAGTGTATCACAGCTGGAGATTTATAACTAGTTGTCTATCTAAGCTGTGTGGAGCCAGGAAGAACAAGATGAGTTGTTCCACTGAAGAGGAAGGAAGACACAAAGCGCAACAATGACCAAAACTCTCATTCCCCATTCCCCACACCAGCAAGAGAGGAAGAGGAAGAGAAATTGTGAGCAATTGTGAGAAATTCCTTCCCCAGAGAAGGAATGGTGGGAGAAAGGTGTTTTAAAATTTGGTTTTATTTCTCATCATCCTACTCTGACTCAATTAATCATATATTAAATTCATTTCCCCAACTCAAGTCTGTGTTGCTCATGGTTGTAACTGGGACATATTCTCTCCTTGGGAGGACAGACTATTCTCTGCTACACTACAAAGAATAAAATACGACAGGCACAAGTTGCCACAAAAAATTTGACTGAAAATTAGGAAAACAGTGTTCAGTGGCGAGGATTGTCAAACACTGGGTTGTCCTGCCAAGACATTATTGTGATCACTGTCCTTGCAGATTTTCATAATTCTGTCAGAGCAATTTGATCTAGCTTTGAAGCCAGCTTTTGAGCAGGTTGTGGATTTGAAATCTCCACAGCTCTCTTCTAACCAAAATTAGTCTCTGATCTTATGTGAGGTTGAAAATATTGTTCTGTACCAGAAACAATTCTGTAGAAGAAGAGACATCTTTGTGGAATGATGGCTGGAGGTAAAATTAGACGAAACTGACAAGTTATATTCACATCCTAACAGAAGTACAGGAATTATAGGGTGAAATGCACCTGCTACTCCCTGGATGGAATGTGATTGGCATGCTGGAAACCACTTCCACAATGATTCCCCACACTCACAATCTGCAACTGTAAGCACCTGCTGAGGAATATGTCATGGAGAGGATTGAGCAGAGTGGAGAAATCAAAGCCAGGTGCTGTTGAAACCCTTGCAAGGAGGGGTAACTTGAGGGTAACTTATGGTACTTTGCAGCTGGAAAATTAAAAAGCACGAAGGGAGATAGGAGAAAATGTCCTGCAGTAGAGCCAACTGTGCCCTCCTCAGATGAACTTGGTTCATTATAATCTCATAGTAGTATTAACCCACATCTTCACCCCAAACTTTCCTGCTTCCAAGGTACAACCACCTCTCACTGTGCATGTGCTTATATTTTTGACTGTATCTTTCAGAGTGAAGCAAGAGAATTTTACACCAATAAGTAACAAAGGTTTGATTTAACAAAGGTATGTTTGACTAAAGTTAGTCAAGCTCTAAATATAAAGAAATAGTACAAAAGTAAGTAAGAATGGAGAGGAGCTAGGAAAAACTCCATGATAAATTCTGGGATCAGGTGATGGACTGAATCTGTCTTTAGCCCCATTGGGATGCCTGGTGGGTAAGAACCTTACTCTACTCACACTGAATTGGGGGTTAGAGTTTATCTGTGTACTGCTTTGAATACATTTTTTGAGTCAGATACTATCACTGGCAATCCTTGAACCTTAACCTGTCATAATTTTCTATTCAAATTAAATTTTAAATGTTTTAAATTAAGGAGTGTTATTCCGTATACTGCTAGTGTGGGTCCTTCACGGGTGCTGACTATCACCAGCAGCAGGTTAACAGACCCAAATAATGTAGGAGACATGCTGAGGGCTGTCCCTCAAGCTGTTGGTGTGTGTTTCTCAGTGAACAAGTCAGCTGAACCACCCTCTGAACCAGCAGGACTGCCCAGTGAAGGGCGCTCCTAATGGGACACTGGCAGACTGGTCGAGCACAGGGGTCTCAGCTTTTCTGGGGCACTGACAGACAAATCAAACACTATGGGTCAAATATATCTCCCCTTTCATATGATAATCTATATAAAGACCTAGCCTGAGCCAGGAGGGTACAAGAGGTCTGTGAGACTCAAACTCACTTGTGGGTATCATTCCTTATCTTTTTAATCACTCTGTACCTGTACTTCAGAATCACATTTTCAGTGCAAAATAATATATGTAATACCTTTCTATTTTGAACGTTTTCAGGATTTACCTCAGAAGCTCTTTCAAATATCATTGGAAGCTGTGTTAAAGTAAAATTTTAGCATAAAGGAAAGTATTTGCTGTAGTTTCTGTTCCTTGATTCACTGTCCTCTTCCTGGTGGAGAATATGAAAGGCAAGGTGCTGAAGTTCTCCCTCTCTTCACCCCACTGCAACTTTTCCCAGGTTTCCCAGGAATGTGAAGCCCCAGAATGATGTGACTGAGTTGCACAATCTTGGCATAGGCTTATAATTACTGGGTTTGAAAATGAGCTGTGAAAAAGTCTGTAGAGCAAAGATAAGGAAGATAGCTTGCAGACAGGTAAGAATGCTGAGACAGGATCATTAGTATCTCTAGGATTCAAGAAGGAAAGCACTGTCTTGGAAACTTGTTTTATAACTTGGAAATTTATAAAACAAACAAAAAACCCAAAAACAACTCAGAAAAAAACCAAAAACCAAACAACAAAAAAACCAAAACCAAAAAACAAACAAAACCCCCAAACGCAATGCTGAAAGATAGCAGCTCAGGAGCAGAACCTATGCCATGCAGCAAAGCAGTTCAACCCTCTTCCTGACTAGTGCCTACCTGGCCTGCAAATACTCTAAATATTCTTTTAGTGTCTTATTCAGGTGGAAAATATAATAAACCTTGTGGGTTCATAAGCACAGCTAACTTTTGTGTGTGTTGGCTAAGACATAATTGTTTTATCCCTTGAAATTGTATTTTAAAAATTGTATACCTTGATTGCAGGGTATCATTAAAGGGCTAAACATGCAAAAGGAACAAGGGTCGCAAAGAGACACCATAACAGGAGTGCAATTTTGAGCTGTGCAGCAACGTTTGAGCTGCCTTTTGGGGCAGAAGAAAGAACGTGTTAATCTGTCATTTTATTAATCAACTTGATTAGGTGTAAAAACATATAGGTTGTTTGACAAAGCCCTAAGGAGCATTCATGTTATTTTCAGGGATAGCTTTCTATGTGGCTTCTCTGCCTGGCTATTTTGTAATTAATGTCATTCCCAAACAAGCAATTCAAGACCAGCATTTCTCTAGGGTTTTCAATGCAGTGTCACTCTTCTTTATACAAACTGCAAGCACTGAGCTATGAAACCAAGAGTATCAGCATGGGTTTAGGCAATTTATACATAGTTGATGGCAGTTTTAAAATTCTTACTCTTAAGTAAAACTGCCTGCCTTCAGTTAATAGTAGGGAAACTCCTAGAATTTGAAAGAAGAAAGAAGTAGGAGCAATGTTGTTTCAATTACCAAGTACTGAAAAACCCACCAATATCTACTGCACACTTCCAGGGACCACCACAGTCTGTGCCAAGGGCATCACACCATCCTCCAGAGAAACCACTATCTACCTTTTACCAAATTCCTCAGGTTAAAAATTGCTGTGCCAGGTGCTTGCTATTTGTGAAGAAACAGCATTTCAGAGTCCTAGCCATTAGCTCTTTTACTAGATCTTGTTTAATTTTCCTGGTTTTTGGCTTCCATGCCCATTAGAGCTGTTGATGTTAAGCAACTAGACATGGATTTCTCTTCAGAGGTATTTTTCACAAAACTTAAACAAGATAAGCGAGGATGCTCTGAATTAAGAAATACTCAAATAGTCCCCTTCTTTAGTGTGTCCTCAGAGGTCAAGAAGATGGAGGCTTTGAAAGTGCTGGCCTGAGGTTATTTGCAGCTAAAGCTTTGGCTGACCAAACAGCTGGGACCCTCACTTAGCAGGAGACACCCTTGCATGTTAGCAGATGATAGTCATGATAGCATCATCAAGTCAGCAAGCCTAAAAAAATCATAGAATTATTCTGGTTCCAAATCTCCTGAAAGAGGCTCCACTTTCTTATCCAACAACCTTTTGGCATATTTGTCTACACCTAACAACTCCCTCCTTTTCTGCAGTAGTATCTTGCCCATGGAGAGGCTCATAGCTGAAATCTAAACTCCTCAGTTGAAGCTGTCAAGCTGGCTTCTTACCAGTGACTTACAGAGCCAGGTATCATTATTTCTCTGAAAGACACAAAGGGAGGAAACTAAGCAATTAGAGGATCTTGTAAAATCCTGTCAAGCTGCAGAGTGGTCTATTTATTTTCCTATTGATCTTGCCTTTCTTGCTTTGAGGAATAATGACTGTCTCATCAAATGCCTCAAGTTCCCCCGTGCCACACTGTGCCTTAACCTTTGTAATGCTAAAGATCTCCGATTTGCAATTCTGTAGCTTTTCACTCTTCAATCGTTCCTAAACTGCTGTGGTGATATTTTTTCTGCCTCATCCTCCAGCTGTTATTCTTAAGTTCTTGCACCTCTAAACTCAGATATCAGATTTCTTACAGGAGATGACTGCTCTGGCATGACAGTTGCTCTTTTTCCTGTTTTTCCCTGTATCGTGTTGTTTGAATTTTAGTTTAGCTATAAATCAGATATGTATTATTCATTATTATACATGGCCAATGCTCAGCCAATGACTTTCCCTTCTGTGAAGATGTCTAAAATCTGTGAAGATGTCAGAAATAAGTCTGAAGTCAATGTTCACTTTGCAGGCTACTACATAAAAGCCTGCTTTACATTTATTTGGCCGTTTTAATTTTCAGGGAAGCTACAGGATATTGTAAAACACTTGAGAAAGGAATGGTGTCTTCCCATGAGCTAGTTTAATATTAAATGTTTTGGACACTGAATACTACCATAATTTTCTAACTTCCACCACTCTATTTTTCTATTCATCTAGAATAGAAAAAAAGTTAACAGCAATATTTAACAGACAGTTAAAAGCAATATTTTACTTTTGTGTGCTTGGGTTCACAAAAGCTGAAAAAAAAAAAAAAGTGGAGCTTTTTAAATTAAAAAAACCTTTCTTGCAGGCAACATTTTCAGCATAAATAGCACCTTACTTGGCTGTGAGGACTCAGGCACCTGCGATATTGCAGCTGCCTGTGCTGTGAAAAAACACCATGCAGGCAAAACTCAGCCCTCACAGTCTAGTCATACTCAGCCAGCCACGTGGGGTATTTACTCCTTCTATAAACTTTGTGAATCCCGCTGAGCACACTTTGTGACAGATGATAAATCCCAAACAGGTTAAATGAGACACCCAACCTGGTTACTTACAGTCCTTAAAACAGCTCCAGACCGGGTATGGATATGAGCAAGGTCAGTGACCAGCACAGTCTCAGAGCATAAACGCTGCCTCTGGGATCCTGGGGCTGGAGCCAAAGGCATTTCCAGGAAGGCTGTGTCCTGCAGAACTTAAAGGTGCAAAGAGCAGCATGGCACAAACAGAAATTAGCCTCACTGGGGGTCAGAGGGTCACAGAAGGGAGATCAGGAAGCCTGTCTAAGCCTTTCTGTAGGTCAGATCAGCTGGGATAATGTAATTTTTTACAAATATGTGTCTAACATAATGCATCAAGCATGATTTTACTATATCTTATTTTATTTATGTTATATATAAATATATATTTATATAATAATATATATTATTATTATATATTATTTACCTTATTTTATTTTATTTTACTTTATTTTTATTTTATATTTATATTTTATTTACTATATATTAGTAATTTTTAATTTTATTTTTTCAGCACTCGCAAAGGAATTGCTTAATTCAACCACAGCTGATCCAACAGAACAAAATAAAAAGGAAAATCTGGATAGATTATTTGGGTTTGCTTTTAAAAAATGATGTCTCATAGATGGGTTGAATATGCTTAGCAGCAGCATTCTAGATGACCTCAAGCCATGGCCTGATGCCAGACAGGAGGAGGTATTTTAACAGCCCACTGAAATCTAAATATAATGGCAATAAATAATTTCCCCATGCAATTACAATAAGTAACAAAAAAAAAAACCAAACAATACCAATCTCACTACTGTGATTTACAGTGAACTAAATTGTTCTGATTGCAGTAACTTACATAACTTGAGGGGAGGGGAAAACATGTCTAAGCATAATTTTAAACACTAAATAAATAAATAAATAAATAAATAAATAAATAAATCTTTATCTTTTTTTAGTTTTGTACACCTCTTAAATAGTTTCTCAGTTACCAGAATTAAATTTCTATTATTTGTTCAGTTAAATTTCTATATAAAATATTTATACTCTAGGAAAAGAAATCTAGCAGAGAGCGGTAAAAATCTTCTGCTAAAATTGTGTCAATGATAAACAGAGACTTTACCTGGAATCTTATTTGCTTATCCTTTTTTTTTTTCATGGATTGAAGCCTTATTTTTCTTACAACCATCTGTGGATCAAGAGAGTTACTGTACCACTGCCAAGCTTCTTTTGTAATTCTACATAATGAGCAAGAATAAAACCAAAAAACCTTCTCTTTGTATGTATACATATATTAAATGACAGATGCCCTGTGGCAACATGCAGAATTGTCATTCACCACACAAAATAGGCCAGATTCTCTGATCTGGTATCATCGCTCTGCATTGCATTGCATTGCATTGCAAACATAATCTAGACCTAAAGCCTTGTTCAAGCTGACATGGTGACGATTATCCCATTGCTCGGATAATCCTTTTGAACAGACACCAAGCTTGTTCTGCTGGGACTTCTTCCTTTACTATTAAGTATAGCATGGAGTTCTTGCTTAAGGACAAGAAATATTAATTATTTACTCATGTCACACTGAGTAAAGCCTTATGACAACTTTTAGCCCCTCTGTGATAGGATTGAAAGAAGAACTTCCCCCAGATGCAGCCACATGTGCAAGGAGGTGGAGAGTACTGTGTTAGGTAGTGCAAGCCTAATTAGCTGCCTAATTAGTTTCATCGTCTGGGGCTTTCATGTTTAACCGATTCTTCATCTTGCCTGAGTATTCAGTGCCAATCTGCAAAGTAACAGCATGAGAAAGTTTACACTCCACAGGAATGAATTTAGATTCCAGATGCTCTGAACATTTTAAAATATTTGTAAACAGTATGTGTCATGGGATACTCTGAGATAAAATAAGTAGAGATCTATGTGTACTAAATAGACTCCAAAAGATTTTGACAGCACAAGTTCAGGACATCATAGCAGAGCCCAAGAAATGTCAGACAAAAATTATTAGTACAATATATTTAATTAAGGAGGAAAAAAAAGGGTAATAAGATAATAACCAAAACCCAAGGTAGTGTTCTCATACCCAGTCAAGGAGACAGCCAAGCTTGGAAAGAAGGAGGAGACAGTCCATGCTGGTTTGGCACTGAATCAGCCCCTGCTCCCTGTCAGCAGGGCTGAGCTTACCACAGAAACCCCTGGAAAACAGCCCCCTCTCTTCTGGAAATACAAGAGGTGCTCCCCTGAACAGCTTCTTTAGTACCAGGAGGATTAGAAGTGACTCCTATCTTTATCTCTTTTACTATGCAAGTTAATTCTGGGCACTCAGAGAGCAGAGGATCATTAGCAAAGAAACAGGTGAGTCAGAGTTGAAAACTGGATTCCTGGGTTGGAAGTTCCTCTGAATTTTCTCATTGGAAAGGGATGAACTTGTGGGTACATAATAATCAGAATATTGTTGGAAGAGTTCAGCTCTCCTGCTCATCCTACATGAGCTCCAGCAAGTCACCCTTTCCGTCCATTTGCCAGTTGTTTTATCTGTGACAAAGAAAGAGTAATGCTTTGTTTACTACATTCTGAGATCATGTGTCCTTCCCTTTTCTGAAACATAGAGCACCCCAACTGTGAGCTGCACCGAACATGAGGGCATTTTGTTTTCATTTACTGACATTCAAGTAACAGCATTATCAACAGACCAGACACCCCAGGATGAGTTTAAAGCAGAACCCTCAAAAACAAACAAATAAAAACCAAACCAAACCAAAAAACCACACCAAAACAACAACAAATCAACAACAAACAAAACCAAAAAACAAGCTGTAAACAACCTGTCTGTTGTATGGAAACCAGAATGCTTCCTATTGTAAGCATAAGTTTGTTCATTTAACTGGAATTTTAAAACTATGGTCAAACTCCCATTTTCATGTAGCTACAGTTCAAAGCACTTGAACTAAAAGATAGTTTTAAATAAAGCTAAGAGTACCTCAACTAATGTTTTCAGGGGGGCTGTGGCAATATGTTTGAGCTGCTGTATACATGACAGCAAAGAGAGAGGAGTTGGTTTTTTTGCAGTGCATCTGGGAAAAAAAAAAAAAAAAAGAAGGTGAAAAATTGTTATATGAAACCCATATACTGATATGCAAAATTCAGCAACCTCCCCAGATGTGGTTTTGCACTAGTACTAAGTGCCTATTTAGGAAAGTCCAGTGCAGCACAATGCAAGACCTTTGCTGCTGCTGAATCACTCTGGCTGTCACAGACATGTTTTTTTTCCATTTATATGAGGAATTAATTGGTCTGAGCTGCCATCTCATTTTCTTTAGACACAGAGCTTCATAAGGTCAGCACGCCTGTGACATTTGAAGACTTCCTGCTCATCGCTTGTTTCCTAGAGATGTATCTGTGAGTGAAATAGTGGATGGAAATATGTTTTTTGCTCTTACAGCAGTGGTATAGGACCAATCTTGGAAATTTGCTTTGCCTTTTCACATGAGTAATTACCAGATGAAACTAGGAGATTAGTGAGAAATGTATTTTCTTTGATAAATATTTGGCTTTGGCCAAATAATAATAAACCTCTGCATCCCATTCCTGATGATTTTCTTTTAAGGGCCAGGACTGTGATGCCATCACAGGCAAATGTCTTCCTTCCCTGACAGCCCCCAAATCCTGCTCAATGAATCAAGGCACTGGTCAGACACGTGAAAGATCCGTATTCAAACTCTCATTCTGCCTGATTCAGAGCAATGATTGTAACCCTCCCAAAGACACCAAATCTATCAGGTAAGTGCAGAGAAAAATCTTGTTATACTTTATGTAAAATGAATATTCATACAAGCAGAGATTCAAATTGACATTTTGCAGCAAGGACCTTTATTAAATTACCTAGGAGATTTTCTTTATCTTCTGAGACTAAAGAAGATTTAGCAATGTGGCTTGTAACAAGCTATAAGTGAAGAGCCTTATTCTGAAAGAGTTTTTAAATGTCTCTAAATGTTTCATTTTAGTGGCCAAATCAGAGATTCAAACACAGGTATAGCTCAGATGTTAATGTTCTGTCAGCTTTGTTGTGGTCTGATAAGGAAAAGGCAGTAGCAACTGCTGATTCTGGGAAAGCCTGGCACATTTCATAAGCAAAGCATTCAGTGTGAAGCTCTAGTGTAAGGAAGTGCATTCAGTCCTTCATAAAATTATGGCGTGAGCCTTAGGAGGGAAAACAATTTTCTGTATCTAAATATTTATTTAGTTTTTTGTATTTTATTGTAAAAGAGAATTCAACAAATCCTTCTGATCTTTTTTCTGTCCTTTTTCTGAATTATCTCAATTCTTTTGGCGCAGTTGGTCTTACTACCCAATGCCAATGGAAGATATCACTCTGAGGAAATATCTCTACCATATTCAATGGGTTTATTATAGTCTCCATTCTTATTTCAAAAAACTAAATAGAGGGCCTGGGGTATCAAAAAAAAGGATGTTTAAGGGCTTGTGGAACACATATAACATGCAAATCACATATATCGACTTTCCAGTCTAAGGACTTCCAGGCTTCTCTGAGTCACTCTATCTTGGTGTTATACCAGAAGTATTTTGAAGCAGATTTCCCTGTCGTTCTTTGGTACACAGGGATGATGAATTATCACCAAAGTGCACAAACTACATTACCCATGGATTGAAGTGAACTAGAAGTATGCCAGGAGCATACATAAAGCACTCCAACTCCTAAACACTATGCAATCCACCAGGAAAGCAAGAACTAGTCCAAAATAAACTCCCTGGAAAGGCATGTCTCAGATCTTCACAAACATCTGCTTTGATCTGCAGATATGCTGTGTTATTTAATTGCTTGTACAGAGCAAATGTAACCTTTTCATCCTACCTGTGAAACAGCACACTCTTACTCTAGAGGGAGCAGACAGTACTGGGGACAGGGAAGATGTGTGCTTGGGCAAAGAACTCTTGGTGTCACAGTGTGAGAAGAGGTGAAAACTCTTTAATGTCCCTGTGATGAAGGGTGGAACCAATTGCACACAGGATTCTTCCTTACCTGCCAAATGCACTGTGCGTTCAGGAGGCCTCCAGACACAGCTATGTTCAGAAGTTAGTTGCTTCTCACAGGACTCAAGGAAACCCAAGAGAGCAAGGAGGCACTGCCTGCCACACTGGGAGGGACACAGATGGTTTGAGAGCAGTAGGAAATGTTGCTAGATGTTGGGTCTGGGTCAGTGCACAACCTCCTGTGACAGATCTGCAAGAGAGTCAAACCCCATATGAGTCCTGAGAGGCTGCATGATTGAGGTGTATGACATGAATTGTTGCAGTGCTTGATAAAAAGCTCTGCAAAGGTCCCTCAGAGCAGTGATATCCCTGAGGCTTCTGGAAAACACACATGGATGGCTTGCAAGGGCCCTACTGCTGTTCTGCCTGGATGGCATGTGTCTGCACAGCTTTACCACTGGCCTCCAGGTTATCCAGCTGAGCATCTCAGTGGCAGGCCTATGCCTGTTAGCAAGCACTGCTCTTCTGAGTCCTCATCCAACCTCTCACCACCATGCCAAACACAGCACAAGTCATAAAGTCTGCAGCTCAGGACCAAGGCCTACAAACAGCATGAGAGGTTACCCTATTTTGGGGGGCAGGTTTCCAACACTTTGCTCTCTCAAACCACATTTCTGCTTTGCAGAATATTATTTTATTTCTCAGGATATCACCTTTGCCATCACCAATGGCAAGCCAAACACCTTTCTTCTCTTACAAACCCAGTCTGTCATCTTCTGTGCTTCTACTTTCAAAGTAACTGCAAATTCCTTTATTTGTACCTAGATTGAAAGATTGGGTTTGCTTCCTTTGAACTAAAACATAGAGCAGAGAGTATGGCTGGACTTCCAGCCACAGCATCCAGTAAGAGTCCCTCCATCCATCCTGCTCCATCCCTTCCATCACCATTGCCCATCATGGGGCTGTGACTGTGCAGGGTGCAGCTCAGAGTGTACTCAGATATTGGTACATCCAGCTGATGCTGAATTCAATTCTGCCTTTTGGAGACATACAAGTACATGACAGTAAAAGTAAAACTAGCTTTCTAAAAGTAATCTGTTCTACATATGGTCTCTTACATGGGTTTCATGCTGAAGGAGGAGACCATCTCAATTTGAAACACTTCCCCTATTTGTTCTCTTCTTTTGAGGGCAAAAGAATGAAGCAGGATAGTGTTAACATGTGACAGTATTGAATTACTTTTCTGGTTTTCTTCTTTGTTCATCCATGAGAGGGAATGCTGCCTGCAGCTTCTCAGATAAGGAAAATCCTATATTAAATTTATTGTATAGTGCATATTTACTTCGAACAAACTAGTTCACCATTACTGGTAATGGAGAAAGTCAGATATATTTATTACACCTATCTGAAACCCCTTATAAAGGGAGTTTTTTATCATCATCATGATTTTTTTTATCCATCTACTATGGTATTTTTTCTCCTTAAACTAGTTGTCTGCCAAATAACAACTGATCATTGATGGGCAAATTTAGATGTAGGAGAAATTCTTGTTTAGACATCGGGAAGCCTCAAAGTAGGAGGACAGTAGATAACTTCCAAATTCTTTATCTAAATAGAAGGCTTCTGAAATAGCCAATATCAAATATTTTTGACTGTTAAGAGGAATTAAGTAGGTTGAAAAATGTGTCTAGTAATAAATTTCATCTTTAAACTAAAGAAGGGTCTTACAGGGAGCTATTGCAGAATTGAAGTAAGTTATGTCTAAACACATTTAGTTACTTTCCTGTGAAATTACAGCAGACACGCACACAAAAACTGGAACAAATTTTTATATACTAATTAAAGATTATTTCAATGAAAATCAGGAAATTTCCTTTTTTTTTCCTTTCTTTTTTAATGTATACATTAATTAATTAGCAAACAAAAGGACAGAACTAAGCACCAAAATCATTTGGCTCTTTCTAATCAGTCTCTGGCTGCATGGTGCCAATTGCATGGTGTTAGCTGCAATCTGCCACTGACAGATGTACTCAGGTTTGGAAGCTGTTACTTAACCTAGAGGCTGTGACAGTGTTTGGATAATTCTGATGTTATCCTGAGAGGATTAGGATTCATAGACAAATTTAAACTCTCTTCTCCAATGCATATTTGAAGATGATGTACATTTGCAGGAGACCGGCTGTCACAAACCTAATTTGGCCTATGTTTTTATTTGAACATATGTGGCTTCTCAAAGGAAGTGAATTGTAGGCAGAGATGAAAGCCATTGAGTGCCTCTGATCTCTGAGATGTCACTTCCAAATGAGATCACCTTCACTGCATTTTCTTTTCCTGGCAACAATCTGGGGGAATTTACAGCATTACAAACATAGTGTTTTATTTTCAGAGTTTTAAGAATTTAGACTAGATCATGATATGTTGCTTTTTCTTCAACATATAATGAATGTTATAAAAAAAATTTAGGGCTTTATTTTTTTCAATGTAATTTAATTTCCTGAGAACTGAAGGAATATAGACACAACACCACCAAAAAGCCTGTTTTTTCCACAGATGCACAACACCAAAAAATGCATCTAGGAGCCTTTTGAACTTCTCTTATAAATAGCAAAATAGCAATGCAAGAAAATCATGCTCAAATCAAGTAGTAAGAGCATCACTACTTTTCAGAGGTGTAATGTAGAAGCTAGACTTTTTATTTTAAACAGTAAATAGGGAACTCCTTATACACTGAAAAGAGTGAATCTGGTATCAAGTTTTACCACACCAGAAAAGTCAAAAGACATATTGCTGCTCTTGATAGAAATATGACAAAATTGTCAGTTTTTATTTCAACTTCATTTTGTTGGTACATTTTAATCAGAAACATGAGGAAGAGCCACCTTTCAAGTGAAAATTGAGATAGAAAATACCATCTCTGTTGCTATATTGGCATTTCAGTAAATATCTTAAATGTTAAAGGCTTGATTTCTTACATCTAATAAATGTATTGTGACAGCTTCATGCATCTAATTTTTCTAGATCATTGAGGAAAGAGACAAAATATACATCTAGAAATAAAAAAAAAAGAAAGAAAGTTATGACTCTTCTTACCTTTTGGTGTTTCAGAGTGTAAAAATTGTTCTCTATATCTATTGCTATCTATATATCTACATCTGTAAAAATTGCTTTCTATTACTTCTAGACATATAACACACTTGAAGTGTAAAACAACAGCAAGAACTTTCAGATTTCCAGGTTGTGGTCAAAAGTTTTAGAACACAGGGAGCTTACTGGATTGATAGATTTTCCTGGTGTGCTGCTTATGGACACATGTGGTTTTAAACTTTATTTTTAGTGTGCTATTCCTTTTCCAAATAAAGACAGTACAATTGTCACAGCATTTTCTATGAAACAGAGGTCTGCTGAAAAGAAAGATATTAGCAAAGGGCATCTACATTCTGTGCCTTCAAGTCATCACCCTTAAGAACCACTTGCCTCTACAAAAAAAAAAAAAAAAGTTCTTAAGTTTTTATAGAAACTTGAACAATATGTTGGGTGGAAAGAGTTGTTTAGTATTTACTGAGCTTTGAAAATGTTCTCCTTTTAAGTCTGTTTGTTCTGCCTTGAAATGCTATTTCTGTATAAAAAGCATATACAGCATAAATACGGATATATAGTTCCACTGAGGACCATAAATACAGAATACCAAAGTGGAAGAGTGAGACAATTTAGATTTAGGATTAGATGTTATATAATTTATAAAAACAGCTACATTTTTTGTTCTTCAGTACTCTTTGTTTACACCTGAAATAAACTGTTATTTTTTAGATCTCATTGTAAGGATGTTTTCATAGGTTTTTAATTGCTTGTCCTTGAAGTCTGTTGTAATTTCTGAACAATAATTTACATTTGAAATGTCTTATATTATCTCTCTACAATACTCTTGCTGCTACACCAAGGAAAATCTGTCTGTCCTCATGTGAGTGTTCTGAATGTCTGTCTTTTTGTGTGGCCAGCATGTATTACATGTATATCATGATGCTCATATGTGCTGTGTGTAACTGTGCTAACTGGGAATGCATCTTCAGCTTCCCTGCCAGTTGGACGTGGGGCATGGAGCTGCTGTAGCCTCAGCCTCTCAGACCTTCAGACCCAGTGCATTGTTTTTCTTCTAACATTTAAGTACAACCTCATACAGGCACAAAAGTTATGTTCATTGTCCTTTTATTATTAAACTGACAAAAATAGACTAATTCTAAAACAGGCACTACAGCTTAGTTTTAGCTAGTCATGGGACCTGTTGCATTACAAGATCCAGGCAAAATGTTTAAGGTTTTTATGTGAAAATTAAATATTATACCATTAAAAAGAAATTAATTGTAACATTGCAAAAGGACAATCAGTCTTTATACAAAATATACACAGAACCTTAGGGGCACTTGTCAGGGCTGTCTGCAGACTTGGTGCCATTCTTGCTGCTTCTGGATTCACACCTTGAATCCCATCTCCAGTTCTGGGCCCCTCACTCCAGGAAGGACATTGACACCCTGGATCAAGTCTAGAGAAGGATTACAAAGCAGGTGAAAGGGCTGGAGCACAAGTCATGTGAGAAATGGTTGAGGGTTCTGGGGTTGTTCAGCTTAGGGATGATTTTATCCCTCTCTACAACCACCTGAAAGTAGGTTGTAGTGAGGGAGAGCAAGAGGAGGCCAAAATGTCTTTTCTCGTAAGTAACAAGAGACAGGACAGGCCTCAGATTGTTCCAGGAGAGGTTTAGATGGAATATTTGGAAAAATTTCTTCACTGCAAGGGTGGTCAAGCATTGGAACAAGCTCCCCGGGGAAGTGCTTGAGTCACTATCCCTGAAGATATTTAAACTACATGTAACTGTGACACCTAGGGAGATGGTTTAGTCGTGGACTGGGCAGTGCTGGGTTTATGATTTTATTCAATGTTCTTAGGGGTTTTTCTGATCCAGATGATTCTATTATTTCTTCCTCAGGTATGTTGGCTTTGGGGTGACCAGATGGCATAGCCCTGTTCACCAGCTGGGGCTCAGGAATGCAAGACTCCTTGTAGCGAGCAAAATTTCTTATCTCCTTCAACTCAAGCGCTGCATGTTGGGTCTGAGGTATGTTGGCTTTGGGGTGACCAGATGGCATAGCCCTGTTCACCAGCTGGGGCTCAGGAATGCAAGACTCCTTGTAGCGAGCAAAATTTCTTATCTCCTTCAACTCAAGCACGGCATGTTGGGTCTGCCTTTTTTTTTTNTCTTCCCAGCCTTGCCCCAGGAGCTTCTGCTGGCTGTGTTCTAGGTGCCCAGCAAACCTATATTCGACAAAAAGAAAAGGAAATAGAAGAAAGGGAAAGATAACAACTTGTTCCACCACTGCTTAGATGAGGGAGGTCTGTGTTACAGCAGAAGTTTTTCCCAGCAGTAAATTTCCTCTTGAAAAACACAGAAAAATACCCCATATTCTCCATTCAAGAGCCAGCAAAAGAAAAACAAAAATTTTTACAGGAGTCATCATTCATCTGCATAATAATTGATTAAACATGGTAATATACCCCCTATTTTACAGAAGCAGAAATTGAGGTGGTGATTAGGTAGTTCCCCTGCAACTGCAAATTGCTGTGAGGCAGAGAAAACAAAGAGGAATAAAATCTACACATAGTATTAATCACAGATATTTGCCCAAAGGCCTAAAGCTCATTACAATGCAAAATATTTCTTTATTATTATTTTGATTCAGGCAAAAAGGCAGGCATTACCTAATTACATTTATGACTTCTTTGTTTCATATTCTTAATCACTACTTTTTTGTTGTTTTGGATAGAAATGAAGGCAATTATTAATAATGGAGTTTCACAATAATGCTTTAAAAATATTTTAGTTAACATGGAATAATTTTGTTATGAA
>VWZN01000700.1:18391-29309 GCA_013396955.1 Regulus satrapa | reverse complement strand
AGACAATTTTTGCAAATACTTTGTAAATAAAATCTGATTTTTTAGATAAGACCTTTCTCTTCCTGGATGGTCAAGTAATTTTCATTTCTTACTATATCTTTTAAATTTGGTGTCTTAGAAATAATACAGTTTGTTTCAACTTTTATTAAGAAAACCAGAATTGCTTTCTACGACTAGACTAAGTATTAATGGACATGGTAACAGAAGCTTTTCCATGTTCTAAAATAAGGTTTTATGAATAGCTGTGAAACTATTCATGCAAATAGGCAAGTTTCATTTTATAGCTGTGAACTGGACTTGGCCTTTCTCAAAGAATAAACCATTATATCTTTCTCAAAACAGTTGGCTGTTTCTAAATTCTATAGTTTAGTTCTATTATTCTAATAGAATTGAGAAACATTTCTTGAATCATACCTCAGTGACATCTTGCTAGCAAGGTGTTAATAAATTCACTGTGCTATAGACGAAAACATCTCCAATTTTAGACTAATTTTGATTTGACCAGTAGATACTATAGAGATTAAATATATCCAGCAGCTCTTAAAAATATTAAACTACCACAGTGTAAGGGGTATGACACTTCCATGAAGCTTTAGAGGGAATCAGGTTGGCTCTGCAGATATGACACTTCCATGAAGCTTTAGAGGGAATCAGGTTGGCTCTGCAATAGTCAACATATTTTTAAATGGTTCAGAGTTTGAAGTAAAAGATTAAATGTGGAAGTCCAAGAGTTATTCAGAAGAACACAGTTAATAGTAAAGAATTACAGAAAACCCTAGCAAGAACAAACAACTGTTAAAAACTGTTCTATGATATTCACTGTGGACAGTTGTAAAGTAATGTAGATAGAGGAGCATAATTGACCTTAACTGACATGCTTAACAATGTGAGCTAATAATTATGACTCAGGAAATGCTGCTTGTTATTGTAAGACATTATTTTGTAAAAATATATGTTTTAGTTTATTTGTCAATACAGTCAAAGAAGTGATCTTAACAATTATTAGAAATAAAATGGAAAATCAGGAGAAATAAGAAGGCTGCTGTGTAAATCCATGGTCTCTTGGCTAGCATTGATATTTCTCATCTATTAAGCTCAAAAAGCCCATGGTAAAACTTCAGAAGGTGGAAAAGGGGATGAGCAAACATATGAGAGGATTTCCTTATAGCAATTAAACAAAGAGACTATGATGTCCAGACTGAAAATAGACCTTTAAAATCATGATTCAAAAAAAGAGATGGCTATGCATTACTCCTTCCCAATCAAAAGATTTGGGAAAAGTATTGGGAGAGAAGTGTCATAAAAACAAATTAGCAAAGGACAGGTACAAAGCAAACATCTGGAATAATTTTCCCATGGTGTACAGTTTATCTGTGAAGCTCCTTGAGAAAGTTGAATTCACAGAGGTTCAGCAAGGAGCTGGATAAGTTTGTGGAAGGACAATCCATCAGCTGTAATGTAATGAAGGTGCTGTCTCTCAGTCAAGAATCTGTGGGTCACAGAGAATGCAATTTTATGTTTGCTCTACTCTTTGAAAAAGGCAGCTGCTGAGCCAAATTGCCAGGGGCAGATGCTGGGCTGAGCAGACTCTTGGACATTCTCAGTGTTATTCTTTGCTACACAGATCGTAATTTGGTGAAGCTCTAGTATTTTCCTGATTCTTTCCTTGCTTTCTGTGATTGCCTTGCTTATCTGCTGGAAATGGTTTCCTTTATTCAACATGGCTTACATTGCCTAGTGCTGTAATTCATATGTTGCTGTCTTACTGCATTTTACACAGCTCAGGAAGGGCAAGTAGACATCAGAGAGTCATATATTTATATTTACTATATGTCTTCAAACAAACATTGCCAAATACCCTAATGGAATCTCAATGAAAATGAGGAAACCATCCTCTGAGATCAGACACAAGCATACTAAAGATAATACACATCTATGTTATTTGTTACCTAACTAATATTTTATTTAGTTATTAAGAGAGTATTTCCCTAGAAAAATAACCTCTGCCCACTTGTTAGAACCAATCCATTTTTATGGAATCCTGCACACTAGTTTTTCAAGTTTTGTCAAGGATATAGCCACTGCAATTGTGCCCTTTTGATGTGCAGATTACATTAATAATGATAATGGAAGGCAATGAAAAGTGTAGTTCATTACCTTGAAATTATCTGAAGCACCTCGGTAGTTTTCATTACACTCACATAAAGCTCTGTGTAAACAAACAATTTTATCTTATTTTTACAATTTGCTTTTTCTTTTAAGGTCTTACTGAGCTCTTGCCTGTGCAAAAGAAGAAATAAGGATTGTTGAAGGAAGGAAAGTCAGTTTATATTAAGAAAATCCTCAGCAAAACAATATACCATTAAAAAAAATTTTTTGAAGCAGAACAAACTCAAGTTTGGTTGCCCTAAAGTATTATCAACATGATTTTTGTACTCCCTGTGCATTACTTGTCTTTTTTTGACAGCACAAGTAACATAACAGAAAGAAAATCCCATTTGAGTGCTGTTGATGTAGCACTTCTGAAGCCAGTGAGATCTCTCTTACACAAAAGTGTTCAGAAGTATTTGCTGACAGGAATAAGCAGATATCATTTGCTGCATTTCTGTTTCCCTCCTTGCAATAAACTGCAAATACAAACATGTATTTTTGTGTCAGGTAGTGTGATTGTATTATTTGCACAATTTGCTCAGAATTTTCAAGGAAGTTTCAAGACTTCAGAAGCAGGATATGGTTTTAGTTTTTGGTTTTTTTATTATTATTATTTCTTAAACAGCACAATTAAAAATAATTTTCTTTTGTGTGAACATAGTCTCATTTTTATACTCCTACATCCAAAAATGTTTTAATGGAACAGAAAGGAAAAAAAGAAAACCTTAAAATTTCATGTTTTAGCAGAAGCTGATTTTGCATTTTCTAGGGCTTAATACAACAGCTCTTTTGCAATCAATGACTGCACCAATATTGCCCCATTGTGAGAAATGTCGAGAGCTATAAAATACCCTATGACTATTTTTAACCAGAGATCAATGTAAAGCTGATTAAAATAAATGTTTGCTTAATTGAAACAGAATTACATTTATTACACAGTAAACTGCTTTTGACATTGAAAGTGAGACAGGCAAAACAGAATTACAGAAAAACTGTTTGAAGTGGTATCTTTAAGGATCACAGTTTATTCTTTGCTTTATGGTTTTGGATTTTTTTGTTTGCTTTGGGGTTTTTTTTGCCTTGGCTTGGTTTGGTTTGGTTTGTTTTGATCCAGACTTATCACTGGGTTTTGGTAGTTTTTCTGGATTGCTTTTGTGGGATCTTTTGGGTTTGTTGTTGTTGTTTTGTTTTGTTTTTTTGGGGGGTTTATATCTATAAAAGAAAACAGAAGTTATGCTGGTTCTGGGAGAAGATCTCCTGTTCTACAGATGGTCACTGTTAGTGCAAGCTCGAAGTTTCTCATCAGTGCTGCAAAACTCAGCCCCTCCACGGGAGACTTCACTGACCCAGGGGTCTGAGCACGGGTGGGGATGGAAGCCTTGGCGAGAGTTCTGGCGGCAGCAGAGACAGCTCCTCCCCTCCAGCTCCACACACTTTCTCTGCTATCACTGAACCTACTAAGAGGAGTGGCAGCCCTTGCTTAGAGTGGGCGCTGTGACTCATTCCCATTGGCCTCCTAATATTACATTGCACACTTAGAACACATCCCGGTGAGGGATACAACCTCCTGTATATGAGTAAAATGGGATGTATGAATAATATGACATCCCCTCACTTTGGTGGGGGGTATACTTCCTCTTTCTCGCTTACCTGGTTATCTCAAGAACTAGGCAGGAAAAGCCACATTTGATCATCTCTGCTGGCTTCTGGTAATTCAGCCTCGTCCACTTGGGTTGCACTCACCAGATTGCAAATTTTTCTGACTCAAGATAAAACACACCATTAATTCAAGCCAAACACAACAAGGCTTTGTGCAGCAGTGCACATACCTGGGGTCCCCTAGTTTCCATGTATCACTCCCTCCAAGTGTGCTGTGTTTATCCCTTCCCCTCCCTGTCCCTGGAATGTTATCCCATTTGCTGATGTTACATGCCTCCCCGCCCCTCTCCCGAGGTTTGAAATTCCCGGGAAAGGCTCTCCTCTTTCTCTTTTCCCTCCTGGACTCCAGCCAGAATAAATATCCGACATTATCCTGGAGGGAAAAGCAGCCCTTGATCTTTTATCTTGGTCGTGAAGGGCACCCCTGCCTTCCCCGCGACATAGCTAGCCAGGGATTATTCGGGGAGGGACATAGGGGGGCTACTTCAGCTTTGGAAGATGGGAACTGAGCTCTTGAATACCTCACAGGACTTAACACTCATAATGATAATTTTCACCTGTTGTGGCAGCCAAATACACAAAACAATATGTGTTGTTTAAAATGTTATCACCAGGGATAAGGAAATCAAAGCCAAAGTATGAGCTCATTCTTCCATATTGTGTATTAACCTATTAAAATATTTAGAGTACTCCTTCACAAAAGTGAATTAATGATTAAATGGAAGATGTCTGATGTGTTATCATTATTTATGTTCGTCTTTTTGTTAAAAGAGTGGCATTAGTTAAAAAAAAAAAAATAGAGGTAGCCTGACACTGTTTAGGAGCCTTAAAATGAAAAACAAAGCCTCTGGGGAATGCAATCCTGCTTCTAAAATAATAAATCCTTCCACAGCACATTTTCAGGACATGTGTTTATTTTTAATGCAGATAATGATACATCCTTCATAGTGTACAGATTTTCTGCTTAACTGTCAATTATTACAACTTGAATATTAGTTACTTGCATACAAATAGCTAAATATATTGACAGAGAAAAATGAAGCCCTACAAAGAAGTTACTGAACATCTGCTATTGTGAATGAGTTTTTCATCTGTGACTATACTCAGATTGTGTCAATACAAACTTTCAGGCACAGCATATTCCCTTGAGATGGTTCCTTTTCATCTGCACACTAATTGCATTCATAATGAAATATATGGATTCTCTTAATTTTGATTGTCTAGTTCATAAAACAAAAGGTTAAGAATGACCATATCTGATGTTTATGCCAACAATCATTTTGATCAATACCATATGTTGGGGTTTTACACGTCTTTTTACTTTCATATGTGTTCTTAGCATTCTGATATAGACTAAACAAAAGAGAAAGCTTATCTGAGTCTTGAAAGTATAAATTACTATGAGTTCCAACCAACTACAACATGAGCAACAAGAAGATAGCACATCCCGATGGTACAGGACACGATCATCATGGGGAAACCTAACCTGGAACAACAACAACAAAATAAAGATTAAAAAAGGATATTATCGTTTGTTCTCCAACCAATTTAGAAAAAGGATATTTGAATTATCCCACACATTCCAAGTGAAAAATATGTTTATAACAATACCAACAGCAGAGATGTACTGAGCATATAACAGTCTAATATTCAAGCTCACATTTCTACCTCCAACCTTAGAGATACAAGGTCAAAATTCACATCATTTAATTGGTTTCAGAACACCTCTTCCAATTTACATTGTCTCAGAATCTTGCATGCCCTTGCTGGTTTGCCCTTTTTCAGGCTTTTTTCCATGCAGACAACATGCAATTATACAGGTAAAAATAACAATTCTCACAAATTATGCAGAATTAGAAATTATTTCCAAGTGTGCATCCCTTCAGATTAGGTGTGCAATCCTGGTATACCACTTGGTCACTTGGTAACAAAATATATGGATCAAACCCATTAAATTGTTTCTCTGTTGATCTGAATCACATACAGCTAGCACTCCTCTTCCGTATGTCTCACCAAGTCTAACAGACTTGAGTATTAATAGACCGCTGGAAATAAACCCCAGGCACCTGTAAATTTGCTAAAACTTTGCTGTTCTACCCAAAAAGCTATTTCTTTTTCACCACAGGAAAAGATCTTCAGACAACACCTATATCTAATAGCTCTCTTTAGACTGATAAACCCAGAGAACAGAGACAGACAAGTGAAAAGGATGTTCTGGGGTTGGTCAGGTCCTGATGGCTGAATCTGTAGATCTTTCAGATGTGTGAAAAGAAAGAAGTTTTCTGAAACTCAAAAGCAATATTTTATGATACCAGGGGTCTGTGAAAAACCACTGATGTGATCACACTCATTTGTTTTATGCTACTAAAATCACATGGAGGGCTGAGATGAGAAATGATCATGCCACAAATGATACCCTAATATACTTTCTTTTGCCAACTTCAGACAAGTTTCCAAAAAACTCAGAAAAGCACAGCAATGCTCTCTGAAATTCAGCATTTTATTAATTCTTTTTCTTAAACTAAGACCAGCTTACACATGTGGGTATATTAATTGTGCCTTTTTGCCTTACTTTGCCCTTAGGAAGTTACTTGACCCTTTTCCCCTCTGCCATTACTGACAGAATGGCAATACTAAGAGTACTAAGAGATTACCATTTTGTAGGGGATAGGAGGACACCTATCTCTGAGCTTGGTTGAATGAGCTGCACCTTCCATTAGCAAGCTATGGCTGGAAGGAACCTCTTTGGGGCATTTTGTCATCAGGCATCATTATTGCTCTTCTGGCTCTGAAAGCATTAATGTTAAGCTGCCATTTGGATATGGGAAAAAAATAAGACTAGAGAGAAGCGCCAGCTGTGTCCAAGAGGTGAATGGTAAAAGGTGTGAAAAATTGCTGGAAGGGATTAGAGGATAGTCACAGCTTTCAAATATTTCCAGAAAAGTCTGAAGTGTATTTTTAGGACTTTTTGGGAGGTGGAAGGGGATTTTTTTCTTATGAACTTGCATAAATATTCTGCAGAAAACTGTTATTTGTTTTCCAGTCCGACTAGTCAGATCTTTGTTTTTGAATGAGTCATTTCTTGAAAGAGCTGAATCACTCTTTAGTCACTAAACTATGATCAAGCTGATTATATCATAAAACAGAAGAGCTAGTGCATCTCCTGGAGTTATTTTAGGAAAAAAAAGGTAAATATAAGTAAATTAATTTCCTGGCTAGCCAGCTCTTTTGCAGATCCTTCCTACTCTTCTGTCAGCCAAACTGATCCATGGCATTTCCTAATCTCACTTAGATAAATGTGTCCTGACAGGACAAAAACTAAAAGCAAACCCTGCAATGATTATAGGAATGAATAAAATAGGGTGGCTAAACACCCATACTACATCCTTTAGCATATTTGATGAATGCTCCCTGTGGCTCTATCAACATGACAGGCTGGTGAGCTGGAGATTTCTATGGTACTCGTAAGAGCAGCAGCTGCTGTTTGACAGAAAACATTGATCTCTTGACCTCGCAGTTGGCAAGCAATGAGCTGGCACTGGGAGGAGTGGAGACAGAGCAGATCTTAATCTGTATTAATGCAACCTAACAAACCTCCCTGGAGAATGCACAGTAGCTCAGCAATGAATGGCACTATGATGCCTTTGTGAACACTGCCAAGGGGAGGAAAGGGTACAAAAAGATTCAAGGGCTACTTTAGCACTGAAAAGAGAAATGGAAAGCTTGTTCAAATTCAGAGGAGGCACACGCAAGAAAATGGATTAATTATACAGGGCCACATCAGGAATTGGGATCATACCACCACTGTCACAGTGCCAGTCGAATGTATAGCTGGAGCCAGAAGCAGCCAGCCTAGGGAGGAACCTTATTGCACGTAGTGTGGATCCTTGCAAAGGGCAAAATTGCAAAGCTGTTATTCTCATTGCATGGGCAATTACCCCACAAACTTGAGGTCTGAGTTTCAGGCTCGCTGGGCTGAGCACTGATATAATTGGATCAAATTCAATGCAGAATTTGTGTGCTAGAGCAAGGAGGGATAAACACAGGTAGTAAGTATTAGCTACTGCAGAGTTAATTGATTCCCTGCGTATCATGGACACTACCCATTTCTCTTCCCCAAGGAACAAAAAGTTCTGGTTCCAGGCTGCATATGACACAATGTATGGCTGCAAATGTTTTCTTTAGTTATATTGAGTCCAAGAATGCACATTGAACAATATAAAAATTGCTTCCAGCCACTCTTATTTCTAGCATGCCCCTTAGAATCAAAAAGGACCACGTTATTCATTTGTTCCTCTCTAGAGAAAAGGATCAGTGGAGTTTAGAAATTATCAAAACCTTTTGTGTTCTAAAACTTCAGATTTGCAAGAAACAGTAATGGTCATATTTGACACAAAAGTACATCTTTGTACCCTGCACTGCACTTTCCTTGTCTCTTCATCTCTGGAGACAGGGATATACACAGAGCCTTCATAGTTCAAAAGGTGCATCTCAGCTCTCTACAGCCAGCTGAGGATGGGCTTACCACTGCAGAGATGAAGCAAGGTCAGATACAAGGAAAGTAAGGATGACAGGATTTAGCAGTCACCCCTTTTCCCCCTCCTCCTCTTCCTATTAGAAGCTTACATGTAAAACTCCTATCTAAATGAAATCACCCAGCCTAAATATACACGAAAAGCAGATGTTAGCTCAGTGTGAGATAGTGAGAATGTTTCAAGTGAGAGCCCCAGGAATCTGTCTTGGACAAAGTTTTACTTATTAATAACTTCAGCAATCCAGTAAGGAAAAGCTTGCAAATTGTCCCAGTGTGGGAGAAATGTCAGATTCTGTGGAGAACAGAATTCAACATGTTCCTAGAAAATCAAAATGAGAATTTGAAGTTAACAAAATGAAACTCTGTGAAGGTAAGTGTGAAATATGTATTAGAAGTCAACCATGGGCCTAAAACTAACAAGTGAACCTTTTCACTGGAAATTACCTAGATATTTCTAATCCTGTCTCACTGCAAGATTTCTGGCCCTGTATTTACTTGGAGAAACGCAAACCACTGTATGATTATTCTGGGAATAAATTCAATTTTTATTAAATTTCCATGGAAGTGAATATTATGGTTTTCTTAGGTTATAAGTTTGTTCAATATTGTTTGCCAAATAATAATAATGAAGCCTTTGGGGTCAGAACTGAATTTTCTTGAAAAAATGGATCTCTTACATTACCTTGCAGCTCTATTTTGAGATGCTTTTGAGCCAGCAGGATCCAGAATATATAAGACCCAGGTTCATTGCCCTGTTCTGCATGATTTGGGACATAAAACACAAGATGTTCTCATGCATGAAAACCTTGTCTACAGGCACTACCTTCAATGACAGCTTATAACTTGCACAGCCTGTGCATCCTTGGGGAAATTTGTGGAAGGAGCATGTCTCCAAAGAAATGGGGAACAGCACAAAATGAAACACAGGATTTTCTGTCTGAACATCAGGAAACACTTTTTTACTGTGCTGGTGACAAAGAACTGGCACAGGTTGCCCAGGAAGATTGTGGAGTCTCCATCCTTGGGGGTGTTCAAGAGTCATATGGCTATGGGCCAGGGAAATAGGCTCTAGGTGGTCCTGATTGAGAGAGATCTCCAGAGGTCCTGTCCAACCTCAACCACTCTGTGATTCTCACACTTTAATTTGTTCCTCTGTTACTCAATATAGGATAAGTAGGCATCATCAATACACCTGAAGATTGACATCTCACCAGAAAATATTTAATGAAGAACAGAAGGCAGATAATTCCTCTCCATTTTGGACAGTCTCTCATTGTGCACAGTGCTTTGCTCTAGAATTTTGAAAAGCATGTTCTTAAAAGAACATCTAAAAGTCTCTGAAAGCAGCCTCAAAAAAGAGACTCAGGTATGGGCATGCTTATGACATACTTAAGGTTATTCTGAACAAAATGAAAGTTACATATTTTAATGAAATGTCATAATTCAATTTGTAAAGTAAGTAATTTTCTCTTAAAAAAAAAAGAAGGATATAACCACGATATTAATCCTATTTCTTCTTTCCCTTTCATTCAATGCAGACTACCTTATGAGTATCCTATCATTTCAGTTGTATCAACCTTTCCATCATTCCTAGTCTTTGACATACTGATCCAGCTTATCTGGAAGGAAAGCATGGACTTTCCTAACAGCATAAAGAAAAATAATTTCAAAATGTTTATCACATACCCATGACCCCTTCAAATCCAGACACCTGTTGTTGCAGAAAACAGGTGGCTAAAACTGCAAGTGAACATTAATTTAACATTAAATTACTGTGAATTTCATATAATCTGGAATGACATTAAAATTACAGTGTGGTTACCTACTAGTTACCATACATAGGAGTTTCTGTGAAATTTAAAACACAGAACAAAACCTATAATTCAATTTTCATCTGCTTGCTAAATTTATAATAATTTCTCATGATAATATGTCAGTTTAACTCTATGCCAATGTTTTTTATAGAATAACTTCCAGGAGTAAACTCAAGATAACAAAAATCAGATCCTGAGCAAGCAAATAGAAAGGGGTTATGGTTTGCCTTCTACCATATAGAACATTCTCCTAGAGGTGTTTGGGTGTAACCACAACATAGATAAATGCAGAACAAGCAGTAGACCTTTTCTTGGCCTTCCAAAATTCTGATTACCAGAAGAACAATTTCAGACTTTAATTCTGAGAGAAAAGTTGATCTGCTCTACCTGACAGTTTCAAATGACTGTTAATACAACATTTGTTGCAGTCTCTGTCTAGGTCACTGTGGTGCAACTGAGATTAAATACAGGACTGTGAGAATAAGTGACTCTGATAATTATCCAGAACCTATTAATATATGGTAAATTAGTGGCCAGTAAGAAAAAACATGAAAAATATTTGGAAAACACATCACTTCTAGTAAAAATGATCATTTGAAAATCAGCAAGACAATTGTTAAATGACAAGGGTATCTGACCTTTCTTTTAAAAATAAATATACAATTCCAATAGGAAAATGTGAAATCCTGCAGACACCCAGGGAAGAACACAATCTCAAGTATGGAAACAGACCTGAACACACAGAACTAGTGGTGATTTT
>VWZN01000700.1:0-18338 GCA_013396955.1 Regulus satrapa | reverse complement strand
TTTTTTTTTTCCAGAAAGTTCAATATAATACAGTTAAATTTATCTGTGTGGCTGGCTGGGTCCACCTAGATGCACATCATGCACTTTGGTCAAACCCCATTCAGTGCTACAGGTTTGGGAAAACGTGGTTGGAAATCTACCCCATGGAAAAGGACCTTGGTGTGCTGGTCAACAGCCACTGATCCTGAGCCAAAGCTTGCCCAGGTGACATAGAAGGCCAACGACACCTTGGCCCATAGCAGAAATAGTGTGGCCAGCAGAACCAGGGCAGGGGTTGTGCCCTGTACTGGTGAGGCCACACCTGGAGTCCTGTGTTCACTTCTGGGCTCCTCAATTTCTCAAGAAAGACATCGGGGTGCTGGATTGTATCCAGAGAAGAGCAACAGAGCTGGTGAAGGGACTGGAGCACACTGGAGCTCCTTGAGGAGAGCTGAGGGAGCTTGGGTTGTCTAGCTTGGAGAAGAGGTGGCTCAGGGGTCATCTTTTATTGCTCAACTACTATCTGAAAGGAGGCTGTAGAAAGGTGTCAGTTGGTCTCTTCTGGGCAACCAGTGATAGGGCAAGAGGAAATAACCTCAAGTTTCACCAGGAAAGTTTAGGTCAGATGCTCAGAGATATTTCTTCACTGAAAGGGTGGAACAGGCTGTTCTGGGAAGTGTGGAATCACCATCCCTGAAGGCGGACTCCACAGTGCTGAACTTGATAATGTTCGGGGTCCTTCACAAGCTAAAGGATTCTAAATTCCTATGAATATTAGGGCAACATTCCTATAGACAGAGTAGTTCACTTCATACCCTACTAAAGAAATACACCATGCCATGATAAAGTGCAGCATATTCAAGATCATCTGTTAATGGTTTTTGTGACTTCGCGTCATTCTTGGATCTAACATCACAAAGTAACAATATATTTATTTGCTCTCCACATTTTTAGGCAGATCCTAAAACAAATTTTATCTTCAATTTGTGGCTTTTGGTTTTGTTAGGAAACCTTCATTCCATTCTAAAGTCTAGGAAATGCAAATATATGTAATTGATTCAGTTTCTCAGGAAAACCATACTTATTCCTCTCCACACATCTGTTTAATGAGGTGTGGTTGTGAGTCTGAGCTTAAGAAGATTAAAGTAATCATGGCCAACTAGAAGACAAAATCAGTGAAGTATGTCTTATCTGACAGCACTTGCTCTCATGAATTGTTTGAATGGTTCTGATACAAATATTCAACTAATGAGATAGTTTTATACAAAACTAGTGAGGTTTGCTGTGCAAAAATAAACACATTAGGATGGCTGAAATAGGTTTTGCAATATTTGCAGTTACAGTTTCTATATTTTATGAAACATTTAACATATTATAGAGTCACTTCTGACAACTATATGCTTTTCTGCCTTGCAAAAAGCAAATTTGATGCTTAAGGACATTTTTCTTCAAATACCTTCTTATAGTTCAAATCTCCCTGCTATAGAAATGTCACATAAAATAAAATGTTTTGCATATTTTTGAAACAAACTGTATTTATCCATTTTTTAGACTACAATATATTTGTATACAGTCTAAACAAATCAAAGATAATGGATATGGCAGAAATTTACTGTGATTTATTTTAGTTCCCAAATATTTCAAATTAAATAACCTTTACTAATTCTTTATTATCTTGGTTATTTTTAGCAAGGATTCTGAAAAGGAAGATGATTGAATGTTATTTCTGTTAACAGTCTTAATCCCAACCCTCACAAATGGTACCTTGGGGCACTTTTCTTAGGCTTTATTTTCTTCCAAATGTACCCTTTTATTTTGGTTAAAGCACAAGCCTCACGATCCCTCATTGCCATCATGGTGCACCTCACTTTACAGGCCTTTCCGCCCCAGAGAAGCCACAGATCTGAGCTCTTACACGCTCTTTACAATGAAAACTTTTATAAAAAGTCTAATTTAAATGCATTAGCAAACTAAAGTTAAATTAAATTAATCCTATTCTAAATTAATCCATTTCACCGCATGTTAAAGGCCCCATAAAAAAAAGCATTAGAAAAGTAAATAATATGTAAATATACCCCTCTGGATTTTCACAGATATATCTACCAACATTTTTAATGAGATTGAAGAAAAACATTGAATCATAGAATGTTCTGGGTTGGAAGGGACCTTAAAAATCTAGTTCCAACCTCCCTGCAGTGGGCAGGGATAACATCTCACTAAACCAGGTTCCTCAGAGCTGTCTCCAGCCCAGGTTTAAACACTTCCAGGGATGGGGCATCCACAGTCTCTCTGGAAAACCTGTTCCAGCATCTCACCATCTTCAGAGTTAACATTTTTCTAATATCTAATCTAAGCCTACCCTCTGTTTGAAGCCATTGGACTTGTAGACTTGAGAGACCTGTAAATAGTCTCTCTCCATCTTTCTCATAGGCTCCCTTTGGGTACTGGAAGACCATAACAAGGTCACCCAAGGAGACCTAACAGATGGAGAAGATGGAAAAAGTATAATGTGGGGAGGCAGATAAGAACCACCAGCAGGATGATTAAACATGGGCTTAGCTACATGAGCAGTTCACAGATATTGTAATCAATCAGTCAGAAGCATTACTGTCTAATTGTTACAGATGGCCAACTTAGGCCTTAAGGCACATCCAACTGATAAGGCAGAGCTTGAGAAAGGCCAGTTTTCAATTCCTAAAAATGGACTACATTTTCAGAAGTTTCTTTGAGAAAAACACATTAGTCCTGGTGTTGTCAGCTAACCCACACCATCATGAGTGTTACTCAGGCCCGTGTTGGGAATAGGAATTAGCGTGTCTGAAATGAGGGAAAAACAGAAAAAAAAGCACTTGATTTTTAATTTATTATTTTTTTTTAATTATGAAGTTCAAGTAGAAAAAAACCCAAGGCATACAGTAAATACTACCACACCTTTTGTGTGAAAAATAGTGTCTAGTTTACACACAAAAATAAAAATTGATTTCCTATTCCATAAAAGCACTACTTTTTTTGAGCTGCTCTAAATTTAAATCCATTACAATGAAAATAATGTAAACAGTAAATCCTCCTTTCTTCTGCTGGAAGACACCGGGTTAGTCTGTTTAACACATTATCTAGTAAGAGGGAAAATGAGTTTGTTAGTTCTATTAAAAATATAAAATTATTTGAGAAAATTAAATGCCCCATAAAATTATATAATGATGTGACTCCAAATGTCTGTATGATGCTTTGTCAAACAAACATAAAGCATTGGATAAAGAAAACTTGAGCTGTGGAAAAATTATTTTCTCATAAAAAGGCTTAATAATCAGCATATATATGGCAAATGCATATAAATTTTATACTGACAGTATTCTCTGAGTTTCCCAGATTTCATATCTCTTTCTGCCATCTAAGTTATCTTTTTTTTGGATCTCTTGCAAATTGTTTTGCAAAACAGTGTTTGGAGATTCAGAATTCCAGCACTGAATAATTCTGGTAATTGCAAAAATACCCTATTTAATTAGAAAATTGCTTTCTAATTTCAACAATGTTTGAATAACACTCTTGTTCAGCAACTATAGTGACTGTCTAATCAAATTGAGTATGTTGTAATTAACTAGAATCTTGGCATTTGATGAATCTGAATGGAGCTGAAAAAGTAGGAATTTTTTGGAAAACAAAGCCAATTTATATTAGAACATAAGACATTACACATTGAGAATTAAATATATCTTGCTCAATACAAAATACTGCGTGTGGACTTTATATCAACTACCAGGTGGCATTGAAACAGAAACAGAGTTAATACAGTCTGGCTTTTTTTCTCTCCAAGTAAAATTACAAAAAGCATATAAATAAGAGAACAATTCAGAAATTCTTCTCTTCTTACAGTCACCTCTGTTTGTTCCCTTCTCAATCTCCCTTTCCTCCCTGCTCCCACCAACTCATTTATCCACAGCTTTGGACACGTTCTTTGTTGGAACAGGACTATCTTCTCCCATTTCCTTATGAATTCAAACCCTGTTCCTGGGCACACAACTCATACTCTGAAATGAATGACCTTCCAAGAGCTGTTTCTCTCCAATGACTAAAATGAGAGCCAGGTATGGAAATAAAGATATCAACACTGTCAAATGGAAAAGTGAAGTGAGATGAATCTTGCCTTTACTGACAAACAACTCCATCAGCACTAGAAAATAATGAAGCCTTCTTTCCTATTTATTGGTGTATTAAGTTTGATTGACTTTCTGTCTAGGTAGGAATCTTTCTTCTGCAACTTGTAATGATGCCACCTACATGGATTTTTTCAGTGTGTAAAGAAGTGTGGCCTCAGACTGCTCTTTCCCTCAGTGAGAATATTAATAGGGTTTCTTTCCTCTTCCCAGCCACCAACTTTAATGAGATGTCAGGGATTTTAATCATAATGAAGAAATCAAGCCCCCTATCCACACCATTCCCTCCCCTGCCCAGAAGTGTTTGAAGTTGAGAAGTACATTCATAAGTTTTTAGGTGGAAAAAACAGTGACACATTCCCAGCAATATGATTGTACAGGAAAGCTAATGAAAAACTAGGCTTTGATGGGAAAAAAAAGGAACAAAAACCTTTTCAAAGGCTTTTTTTTTTTTTTCCCTGAAACATACTTATTAGAAGGAGATAACTTGATATGAATCAGGAAGGATTCGAGCAAGGGATCAAGCTTTCGATGTGCTTTCATTATATAGTTCTAGTCTCTAATTTAAGTGCTGATAGGCGTGGGAAGGTAAGAAAGAAGATAAATAAATGTAAAGTTAAAATTTGGCATAAATTCTGAAATTTCGTGTAAATCCTGAGGAACTGTTGAGTTATATAGGAAAACTAAAATTCAGTTATTAAAAATAAAATATTATTATCACAATTTAATTTTAAATTTCAACATGATTAAATTAGTGCACTGCTGTTGATACTGCCACATATTTCCAACTTTAATAGGAAGTAGAAAAATGAAGTTCCATTTACTGAAATATTTTTAAAAGCTGTATAACATAATGAATAATATCTAACAAAGTTCAAAGGCTTCAAGATTTTAATCAGCTTACAACTCAGATGTATTCAACATGAAAACATTACTAGAGTAAGGAATAATATATAATTATGGATCAAAATGTTAATAATTCTGCATGTAATTTTTATTCTGAACTGTTATGTCTTCTACATATGGTTCAGAAATCTCACAAAGCCAAAAATTAATATTCCTTCAGTGTTCCTTATACCTGAAAATTCCAATTATTCTTATGATGAAGAATAATATATGTCAAAATATAAAGAACAAGTGAACTCTTTGCATGTATTGGTTGAAATTATTTAGGACTAAAAATTAATGTGACTTTTTCTAAATGCCACTGCATTAAGTTTGCATCAAAAGCACTGTGCTCTGGTAGTTATAATGGAAATAAACAGCTTGCATGAGTGTCCCTGAAGTAATTTATTTAATTGTAAGTTTCAGCACATATTTAGTGTTCCAAATTCTTTTATGCACTGACATACTGATTGCTAGCACTTCAGAATACACACTGACTAAATATACATTCTGTCAGAAGAATGTGCTCAGCTTTGTAGTACAATATTGAAAACATGGAATAATCTTAGTAAGCATTTAACTGAGGAGATACTTATTCTGCAGTCTGAATAGAAAAATGAGACAACACCGAAGGCCATGTAAACATGAGAAGTGACTCAAGACTTAAACAACAGCTTTTTGAATGTCAGTATTCCAGATATAAATCTTCTTTTTCTTGGTATGCATGTAACATGCATTTCTGTTAGAGAAAGGAATTTAGTTCATGCTGTAAGTAAAAATTCTCTGTGGGGCTAATAAGAAAGTTACACATAACCTTCTGCCTATTTCTCCTTGTAAAGAGCATAAATATTGTGCAATATTCCCAGGATCTGGTGGGGTCAGTTCCACAATCTAATGCAGGTCATGTAGTTTTTCTCTATGTTAGTGTATGTATATATCAAAAGATGGGTTTTTCCTCCATAAACTGCAATGTAAATTACTACAACCAAGAGGAGACTTCATTTCAAGTCTCAGCTTGGCCCCTTTTTTTTCTTCTGCCAGTGACAGAAACTTTAAAAATACTTGATAATAATAGAACATTTCATTTTATTGCAAACAAAATCACTCTCACTGGAGTCCCCTCCACTGACTTCTTAAGTGAAACTAGAAGCAATGTTCCTTTCTCTTCCTCCCGGCAAGTCACTGGTTTTGACATGTCTGCCTGTACTATTCTTGGCCTTGGAGGCTCCTTCATCTTCCAGCTCTCCACTGATCTCTCTTCACATCTATGTCACTGTATCTCTTTGCCAAAGAGATGCTGCTCTTGACCCTCTTCTCCCACTTCCCTTGCTTCTCACTCCGGATAATTGCATCACAGACTACATGCAATTCAGCAAAACCTCCTGTGCTGACAATTCACTGATCATGTTCCCTCCAATTAATCTAACCTCACTCTCTTCAAATCGAAGTTGAGTCCACTCCTCTGCCAGGTCGTTACTGATGTCTATCTATCAGTTTACTCTACATGCCAGCCAGCCAGCATTTCTTTTTTTTTTTTTTTTACCGCTGCAAATCTTTCCATTTATCTCCTTTTCTCATAGCATTATTACTCTACTCCTTATCCTCACACATAATTTTAGTCCATTGGGACTCACATTTCAAGTTACTTCTAAAGCTCTTGCACATTAGTTCTGCTTAATTGCCCTTTCCTGACTATTCATATAACTAAAATGCTAACTTATAGCTCTCCTACCTCAATTTCTCAATTGTTTTCTTTGACTTCAAGAAATACCAAAAATTATTCTCCAGCTCCAAAAATTTCTTCATTGCAGGATTCTCTTTGAACCCCTTCACCAGTTCTCACAAAAGCACAAGCATTTTCAGCTTATATAGACTAGTACTCCATTGTTTATTCACTGCAATGTTTCCAGCTACATCCTGGTGTTAGCCCTCATTCCTATTTCTTATATTTCAAGTTAGTAGCTTGCTCCCAAAAAGATTCCTAACACTGATAAGGATTCCCCAAACTGCCTGTAAAGTCACTTTATCAGTATTCTTCCACTTCGTTTTGCTCTGGCATGACTGATAGTACCTGAAGTCTTTGAAGTTCAGTATTACGCTTCTTTGTGTTTCTCTCTCAGATGGATTAACATCACCAAACTTGAGGTGTCCAGAACTGAGGCACTCTGAACTGGGCAATAATCTATGCAAATTTCAGAAAGAAATAAGCACATATACACACATATGAGCACTGAGATCCCTATCTATCTTGAGATCAACTCACACGCTTTTTTCCCTTAAACTTAGTATGCCATCTTATAAAAGAGTTTGCTTCTTTCTACAAACCTTGTGCTTGCTATGTCCTTAAAACATGCAGCAAAATCTCTGCACTAAAGAGAACAAGCACAGGATGACAATGGAGTTCTCACATATACAGACACAAATCATTTCAAAAGGTCAATTATTCCTGACTGAAGGGAAGTCACCCACACTGCCAGGCAGAACTGTTTTCAAAACAAGAGAGCAAAAAAGATTTCTAGGTATCTGATGCATGTGAAACACATTATGCATGGTTAAAATGCAAAGAAGGTAAGAAAAAGCTATAAAAAGAGCTACAGCTGGGTAGGAACCATAGCAAACAAAGAGAGAAAGGAAGCTGCTCCAACACAGGATACCCCATTTCTCATCAATGCCACTACCTATCTGTACCAGATTCTTCCTCGCTTTTCTTAGATAAAATGTTTTTCTGTTTTCCATTCACAGACATTTTCTCACACATCTCCATGATCATCTGTAGTGTAATCATCTTTTACTACACAACTGCCTGTTGTGCTTTAGGAATGGTACTCCCGTGTTCAGTGCCCCCACAAAAACTTTTAACATCACAGGAAACTCTTCTTTTCCTCACCACAGTAATTACAGGGCAGGTTAAACACCTCACTTTAGTAGCCTTAATTAGCCTTTTCTTTGTATTCATTCCTACTGAACAATCTTATGCCCAGACTACAAGCTGGCTGGAAAGGTACCATGTGTTTGATTAACATTTTATTCTGCCTTGCCTTTTTAATTGTGCTAGACATTGACAAGAGCTTGTATCTGTGCCATCAGCAAGTGCAAAACTCTGCACAAAAGACCCAGGTGGAGTAGACAGCTTGGGGCTGAGAACATGCACATTAATGCTATCCTCATGGATGGAAACTACCTGCACAGTAACTGTGCCTTGCACTAGCACGGCATAAACCAGAAGCACAGTATATTTCCAAATGAAGTGCTTACCAGAAGAAAAACACTGGGTTTCAAAAACTCAACTAGTATCAAAAGAGCAACAAAAAAAAAATATTGCAGAAAATATTCTGCAATACTGAAAGATTTTGCCTTGAATGTTTCAGTTTACAATCCTCGCAATCAAGAGTAATTTATCTACTAAACATTGTGTAAGCCTCAGGAACTGATAGATAGCTCCTACAGTCTGGGGATATGACCTTCTGTTAGATGAATTTGTACACCTGCAACTCATATGGTAATGTATGTTTATATGAATTAAATTTAAATTAAACAAGCACTGAAAGAAGAAAAAAAAACAAACAAACAAAAGGTGGTATCAGCAACAAACAGATGCAAATATTGCTAGATTAACCAGGTCATTTTGGTCCCAAAGCTAGACAAAAGGCCCAAAAGCCATTTGCTGAGAATTCTATAAGCAGCCTTGTAAACACCTCTCATCAAGGTACAGCTCCATCTGGCAGAAGAGAATTTCTTGTGTTAGAATTCTGGTATTACCTCCTGGCTTACACCACGCTACTGAACCATCTCACAAGCTCTGTATATAATCCAACAGTGCCTACAAGACACTCTGAATGCCTGCATTAAGAAAAGCTGTGTCCTTTCACAGGAAGAGATAAAACAAATGTGCAAGGGATTCTGGAAATATCATTAAAATGCATAGGAAATATTTTGCCTTGTTCAACAGTATAATTAGAAGGATTCATATTTCTACATAAATTCCCATCCTTTAAAGAGGCATGAGCAATATCAGAGTTTATCAAAAGGGCATGGTCTGTTTAAATAAATTAATGGAGTTAAACTTGTAGGTTCTTATGTTGATTTACCATTTTTTATAGTTAAGTCTTGTCTTCTTCTGCTATGAGTTTGGATAAAGATGCAAAATTCAGAGGCTGTCTCTGTGTAAAAAATAATAATTTCATGACAACAAAATTGAAACATAAGCCAGACCAGTGTATTCTTCTCTGCTGTCACACATCCAGGTGCCTCCACCATTACCTAATACTTTCTTGCAAAGCTGTCCCATTCATCACTCACCTCTATAACAACAAACAACCCATTCAACCCTTTCAAACTTGGATATTTTGATTCCTCTTTATGTAAAGATGTCTTCATTTTACAAGCCTACATATCAGAAATTTTCATGTGCTTACTGTGAACTGTGTTCTCCCTGATATCTTGTGATACATATATGTGGCCCTTGAATTGCAGGAAGAGCAAAGATATTGTGGTATATTTTCCCTGGACTGCTAAATTATTTGCATCTTGATATAAATTAGCAGGTCCGAGGCCAATTCAAGTAAGTATGGATATATTAGGACAGTTAGAAAAATCAGCTGCTAAATTAAAAGCTAGTTCCAATCTTAACCACTCTGTCATAACACTTGCTGAATCAAATGCTAATGAAAAATAAATCCTCTTTCATACTAATAAAAATATATTTAAAATACTTATTAATTTCTCGCTAGCAAAGTAGTTCTGTTTTATTTCTAGTTAAGGAATTATAAATAAGGACTTTTCTTTTAATTAAATGCAATTTTTAAAAATTAGATGCAAAACTTAAATAATAAATAAAAGTTGATATATTAATATCTCCACTGGATTCTCTAGTGATATTTTCTCCTTCAAAGCTCATAATGTAAGCAGAAGTTATTGTCAAAGATTCTAGAAAGAACAGATGCTTTCATTTCAGATTACTATTTTTCGTAATCCAAAATAGCTCAGCACCTAGACAGTAAAACATACTTTGTGAGCACTGGTATGTGAAAACCTTTCCAGCTGAAGCAAAAATTAAGAAAATTTAAAAAAAAAAACCAACAAAAAAAAACCAAAACCAAAACCAAAAACAAAACAAAAAAAAAAAAAAACCCAAAACCAACCAAACAAAATATCCTGGCTAAAGAGACAAACATCATAAATTATATATGCTGAACCGCAAGCTTAAGATTTCTTTTAGTAAGAGTCATCACTAGCAACTCCAACCATGACAAACAAGGAAACTACTCTATGAGGAAATAAAATATTCCTCTTATTGACTAACAGTCTTCCTTTTCTGGTGGAGCATTTTAAGAGGTTATTTGAAGAGGTTGTCAGGCTAAAATAATCCTCCAAGAATCATTAGAAAAATTCAAGCTTTATGCAAAACATACCAAACAAAATACCTCATTGATGTGGCCAGCACACTGTGTAGGGAACAAAATTTTTAAAATCAATTTATTTATATTTTTGGCTCCAGTTTAACAAAGTACTTAACCCATCTGACTCTTTTTAATTTTAATGCTCAAAATTATGGATATTACTGGATAGCCATGGGATCTGGTTATTTTATCTCTCTTACTATTTTTGTGCATTACTATGATTTTGAGGTATAAAGGCAAATGATATCACATCATCTATATGAATAAGGTCATGAGAACAGAAGATAAGATTTCAGATTCACCTTTGACTTTTAGCAGAGCTTTTGCTGATTGGACTTGGTGTTAATTTCAAATTCTTCCAATTTGAGATTCAGACTATTCTTCCATCAGTTTTGAAAATTTATGGAAATATTTCTAGTTGTGCTGGGTTTAACAAAAGCAAATTTCATTGTAGTCACAACCTGGAATGATTCCTGTGATCCTAAACTACCTATAGTCAGTCTTGGCAGTGGTAAACATACTGAAAGATCACACTTTACATCACAAAGACCCTGAGAAATAACCAGACAATATTTGATTTTATATTCTTGCACCAAGAAGGTTTTGATAATTTTAATGTTAAATGTCATTAAATCCCTAACATCTTTGCTGCTAGAATATTTTTGTATGCATACAAAGCAGAATTTGTTCCTTTCTAACACACATCATGCTTCTATGAATTCTTTTATTTAAAAAAGTATCAGCAGGTACATAAAAATTAGAATACCTTAATTTCAAAATGGTTTATCATTTTTAACAAGAATATATTTATGCTAACAAAAATTGTATCTGCTTTCACTCAGATCTGTTATACATAAATATTCATATGCAATGGTGAAATTTGCAAACAGTAGATTCATGTCTGGGGTATAACTGTCTATATGAACCTCATCTAAGGAAAATTATCAACCACTTCCTTAGGAATTGAACAAAATATGTAGGAAACCAGTCACGGTCACTAAAAAGGAAATTCAGGGTAAAACTTATAAGATTATTATGAGTCTCATTCAGAATAATTTGTCTGGAACCACAGGTGTCTCCATGAACTATAAATATAAACAACTAATCCTGTATTTCTTATACAGCAAAAATTTCCCTAGTCAATAACACTTAAAGATTTCCCTTTTGTACATGATCAGAGTTGAAGATCATCTCTATCAACAATGCATTATTCTTACAAAAGTTATTTACATAGAATTTAAAATTTGCTGTATGTATCCAGCACAGGCTTTTAATTTTATCAAACAGCAAATGAAAAATGCAGAACTTAAATGTAAATCTGCTATGTAACAACAGAAGTGTCAAAACATAATCAAAATTTTCCCTGGAATGAGAATCTTAAAGTGGAGCAAACATAACTTTTGCTGAGTTATTTCCAGCAGACTAAATGGCTGACAGGTAAAGAATTGTAGTTCATTAACTAAATATACTTTATATCTGGGAATGAAAACCAAAGCAGTGTCCTTCCACTTTTGTCTCCTAAATATACTGGACAAATGATGCCTACTTCCTGCACATATATTTTTTAGGGAAATTGAAATGCAATGCTTGGGCCCCTTTCCATGCACAACCTTCACCAGAAAGGTATCAATAAGGCACGGTAGAAGAATCTCTTCCAAACCCCCATATTCCCAGGGAATCCAATCTTCTTCAGCATATAGCTACAGTTCACAGTGAATTGCCTTGTTATGGTTATTCCAGGGTTAGGAGGGAAAGAGTACATGGAAAGAAAGCAATACAGGGGAAGGAGAGCCCCCAAGTCCTGCTGAAACTGTGGTTCTGTCTCCTCTCACCCCCATCCTGCCTTCCTAAGGACAGAGCCCTCACCTCTGCCCTCTGCTCACCAGAGCATCTGACTGCCACCTTTCATCGGAAATGCAAAAAATCATTGCAAGATCACCATAGGTCCCAAAGCAGCATGTGGTTGGTTAACGAATGAAATTGCTATTTAAAGACCCTTTCACTTCTATGGCCAGATGAATTATAGATGTGAACCTGGCTGAGGCAGATCCTGGTGGAAAGTCCTGACCGTTGACCCAGGAGCCACTCAGACACTTGGGCAGCACTGTGCCTTGTCTCTGCCTTTCTCCTCATTTTCACACAGCTGTGTGGGGGAGGAAAAGGTTATATGCCACTGGGCTGGAAATAACAAGGGAAGAGATATGAATAGAGAGGCAGTAAAGGCCAAGAAAAGAGACTAGAGACAACTGAAGGCAGATGGATGTGTTGCAGTGTCTTATTTTCAGTGCATATATTATTTCAGTGTACAAATATTTCAGTGTACAAAATTTCTATTAATATGTTTCTATCTAGGTATTGATTATTTTCTCTTTTGCATTTTCCTTTGAAGAATTTTTGCACAGTATCAGAGTATGCCTGATGAGAAAATTGCAATTCAGGTCCAGATTCAGGCACACATAGAAAAGAATGATATGTGAAAGAGAGTCTTTTTCTAAGTTCCCACAACCTAAGGTGGAAATTTTAGTGTGTTTAGACAAGTGAATAAAGCCTTACATACCCACCAGGAGCTCGGATGGGAGCTTAGACAATTATCTTTCATGAAATCAGTGTTGTCATTCAAGCTGAAGCCCATCTTCTGGTAAAATACTGTATTGACAATCAAGATACTTTTGTCACATGAAGATTGACCAGAATAAAAATCATATTAAAATAGTGCATTCATTCACTCTTTGTTCTACATTTTTCTGGAATAAAAATATCAAGAAAATGTAGTGCTTGAATTGGTCAGCAACTGAAGATAGCATTAGGGTGGTTTGAAGACTAAATTATTTCAAAATTAGTGTGGGTTTGATTTATTTGTTTTTCAATTTAAGTGTTAATTAAAACATTTAAATATTAATTTTTAATTAAATACACTATATGAATGCATAATTATTGTCATTTACTGTGGCTTTCATAGATGTACCCCCATTTGTGTATAAATACAATTAAAAATTGTCAATATAAATTGATAGTTTTACCCTTTAACTCTCATGAATCAGGAAGTAGTAAAAGTCAAGAGTCATGTATCAGTATTTCTTTTATATATGTGCTACAGTGCAAACTTGATTTAAGAGCTGCTAAAAATTAACTATATAAGTATATGCATTACTTAAGGTGAAATGTGCATTATTTACCTTTATAACATAGCAGCATAGAGTTGGTTCTGGTCAGCCAAAAAAACCAAGCTAAATCTCCCCATTTCAGGATATCACTTCAAAATGTCAGGGTAATTCTTCCCTTTCCTCCCCACTGAATGCAGAAGGAATACAAATTAACAGGCTCAATTACATGGATGAACTCGTGTGTGATGGGTCATATTTCAAGTCAGCTCTCCTATTTCTAACAGTTGTCTTTCTGTTTCTGAGGAAAATGCAGAAGTTCTGGAGTGACACCCTCATAGGAAAAATCTGTAACTTCTGTGTGGTGAAGGTTCATCTCAAAGGTGACCTAAAAAGCCACTAACAAGGCTAAACCCCAATTAAAATACTATCATATAATCCACCCTTAAGAGTTTAGGTGTGCAGACTTGTGTGCTGTGTCTGATAATTCAATATATACCAGGCAGAAGTGGTATATGTACCAGCCTGCAGACACTGCTCATGTTGGGAAATCATCTAAATTTCAATTGCACTTCAAATTGCCAAGGCCCTGAAGGCACCCACAGGCCACATTGTCCCTGTACAACCTCCCTGCAGCTCCCTTCCACTGGTGGCCCAGGATCCCATTTCACTCCTCTTCAGGGCTCTCCCTGCCAGACATTCTGAATATCAGAAAAACCATTGCAAATGAGGTAGCAGTGTATTTTAGCAAAGGGTGGATTTTTAAAATAGTCATCTGCATTAAAAAAAGAAATTTAATAATTTTTTTCTACAATAATAGTTCAGAAATTAGCTGCTTTTCTGAAAAGTATTTTTGAAATTTCTGCATAATCAGGGAACTTAGAGATTTCAAAACCTGTAATTCGATCCCACCTGCAACAGTAATTATGACAAGCACTGGCTTACCACACTTTTCTTAATTATTTCAGTAATGGTTGTTTATTGTATTTATTAATAGAATCCTATTCACTACCTCAAAACTTATGGAGAAGTTGACCACTCATTTTGAACTTGTTTCTATCTCTTCCTATCAGAATAGACATAGAAATTAATATTTTTATGGCAATTTATTCTGTGCATGTAAAAGTGTCAATTATTTTTAACCTCTTAACTAAGAGAAGACACTCATCTGTCAGTGAACTTTTGAGTTTGACATCAATTAAAGCGCTCCCATTAAAAAGGAGTTATTAGAGCAACATGAAGACTTACACAATCAATCTGTCAAAATTATATTACTTCAACACCTTCAAAAAGAAAACCTTTTTTGTCAAACAGGCAAAATTTGTAGGTGGCAGGCTTTAACTTCAAAATGAAAGCCTGGAGATCCCAAAACCCCTACTTTACTCCCATATAAGTGATAAATAAAAGCAACTTTTTAAAAATATTACATTTAAGTAACAAAATGTGACAGAATAGTTATACAAGAGAATACCACTGTGTTTCTCATCACATTAGCCACTAAGCCAAATCATCCATATGATGATAGGTCTAAAAATGAGACATCTAAACTGCTTTTAGTCTCATTAATTTTATTTATGAAAATATAGAAAACATTATATTTTATTAATATTCTAATGACCACATGCTGGCAGAAATAATCAATGAAAATAGCATATGGAAATATAAATATCAACAGCAATCCAGAGTCTTCAAAATTTAAATGAAAAGACCACTGATTACAGTGAGCTCTCACCAAAGCAGGAAAAGCAGATGAAAAGACCTGCATTTGACTGTTCTCCCCATCGCTGCAAATAGCCTTTACTATAAACACTCATCACTGATACACTGTATTTAAAAAATACCAAAAAACTCTTGTTGGGTGTTTTGTTGTTATTGTTGTTGTTTAAACTCTTTTTAACTTTTGGCCTTTGCAGGTTTGGAATGTTCTCAATTTTCTTTTCTCGCTCCCTGGTTTGATTTTTTACAGCTGCATTGCCCACCTTCTTTCTTTCAACATTGCATTTATCACTATCATTACAGACAAACCTCTGCTCTCGCTGAGAAAAGCACGCTTTCCACAATTGAAAAGCTCCTTGCTACACTAGGAGAAGCAAAAACGCATTTTAGTCTATTTCAAAGTGAATCTCCTTCAAGGGGATTCTCAATTAATTCTCAATGAAAAAAAAAGTCAGTAAACAAGGTTCCAATGAATAGCTGGGACAGCAATCAAATTTTCAAAGAGTCCAGCCTGCACCTCAGTAAGGCAAATTTTCACAGAAATTTAACAACTAAGCAACAGTGTTTCAATATTGCTTCTGCATTTGGTGTTCAAAGGGCAAGGATTTAGGCACAAGGCATCAATTCAGAACCTCCCTAAGAGACCCTGCAGGAATAAAACAAAAAGGGTAAGATCAAGAGAAGCATGTGTGGTAGCTAGTCTTTCTGACAGAGAAATTGGAAAATAGGCAAAAAAAAACTAAAGCACGTAAAAGTCATTAAATACAAACAGCTGTGAAACCAGTGTAAAAAGACAAGAACACTTCCAGGAAAACCTGTCCCATGAACAAGTCTATACACAGAAAACTTGTAATATTTAGAAGGATTATTATCATTAGTTATTATTTTTCTTCTTTACAGGTAGGCTATTTGCACTGGCTTAAATGGCCATGTGAACTGACAGCCTGAAGGACAGCAAACACTGCACTCACATTTTGTAACCCCACAGCTAATCTCAATATGATTAACTACTTTTGGACCAGATACCACTCAAGACCAAGTAGCAAGACACCAACAGCCAAATGGTTTAGTTGCCTTTGACAATACCTTTTAACCTAAAGGACAGTACAGGCCCCAACAAAAATTGATTTTTTTCCCAAAAAGTCATAGGGAGAGAAAAGGGCTTTGTACATCACTGAAGTGATGCATCAAGCAGACAAAATGGATGAGTCCTAGAATAACCATGGAGGAAAAAATACTTGTACCTCAATTAAAGGCAAATCAAGATTATCTCATACCCAAAAGATAGTTCCAGTGAAAAAGAAAGCCAGTCTGGACTAGTTGAACCACAGAAAGCAGTGATGAAACACAACAGTCTATGTGATTTCAGAAGTAATTCGCACATTTTAGAAAACTATACTCATAGGAGCATGGAATTATTTTTCTTTTTTTTTTAATGTATCTGTTCCATTTCTTATAATGTTTTACCTCTGTGGTTTAAAATGTATGAGTAGTTTCCCATATTTGTGGCAAACATCTTCTTTTGATAAATATTCTCTAAAACATTAACTAAGGTTAAGACTCTGCATTATATTTCCCCCCCTCTATAACATGGAGATACACACAACACCTGGGTCAGTTGGGCACCACGTCTATTAAAGGCCTTTCCTTTTCCATGTGCTGGATATGCTGAGATAGTAACAAAAATAAATCCAACACAATTGTTAGCTTAAAGACGTGGTGGAAGAAACCAGCAAAAACTATTTCAGTCCTACTTCTTTTCTTGCCAGAAAAAAATACCTCTAATCTTAGCTAGCAAAACAAGGTGGCAATATCAGCCAGCGTGATCACAAGAGTGGGGTCACTCAAGATTGAGACTGTAGACACTCCTTTCTTCTCAGAAAGACTTCCGCATGGTTCAGGTAAGGCTCCATCAAACCTTCTATTTAAAGATCTGCAATGAAACCTGAGTGCTAGACCCCAACGGAGCAGAGACATGGACACAATAGCTCCTGACACATGGCCCACATTCTCGTTAGCACCGCTGACATTGATGAATTATCTTGGAGAATAATGCACTGACCTCTTTTAACTGCTTTCTGACTTAATAGGCTCCATTTAAAAAAAAATTTAAATCACAATCATGACAAGCCCAACAGCATAATGGTACATATGACCTTCAGTTTGTGCTTTTTAGCATTTAACAAAAGCATATTTACCTCACTGAAAAAGCAAAATAGGATATGAATTAACTCCTGCCTTCTACTGTAGAAGTTTAATCAACTACAGAGTCTTTTTATTTTCAGTCCAGAAACCCCTAAAACTAGATAACACCTATATTAATTATATCTTTTATCTAACCATGAAATTCTGTGCATTTAGATACAGAACCCCTTGAACTAGTTTTAGAGGATTTGGTGGAAATTAAATGCAGTGAGATGAAAAATGAGGTAATTTACTTGCCTTTTAAAAGCTTGCTGGAAAGGTGAATAGTCTCAGCTATGATTTCATCCCATATTAGTAGTGGTAAAATATGAATCCTCCTGGCCAGACGTGCCAGCAAATAAAGAGTTTTTATTTAAACTTCATCACCTCTCAGAGAAAAGTTGTTTTCTGCAGATTTTTCTCATAATTAATTGTTCCAGTTTTTACATGACTGCTATTTAAAGATACATTGAAGAAACCCTGACTCTTTGGGGCAGACATTCTGATTTTCAAATCCACCTTTCAGCATAAATCATATCTTCTATAAAATCCAGAGCATTAGAGATACTTCAAGAATTTTTTCATAAAAAAATATGATTCTGTTGATTTAAAAGATTGTAATGTGAAAGTTTCACAAAACTTACCTCACCCACCTATATGTAGCAAAACTTCTCTTTACACTTCTTTACAAATTATTAGAAAAAGAAAAGCAAAAATATTTGAGTAGTCTAAAGAAAATAACTCTACAAATAAATAAATACTATCTTTCTTACTACAATATTTGCTTATGTAATAATCACCATAGCTCTGCAACTTGAAAGAGGAATTTATTTCAAAAAACTTGTATATCCTCTTCCCATGCTAAAAGGCAGCTATGGAAACTAGAGCCCAAAGAAATAAAAGATTGATTTAAAAAAAAT
>VWZN01000699.1:229143-267090 GCA_013396955.1 Regulus satrapa | reverse complement strand
ATACCTGTAAGCCAGTGAGGTGAATATAGTAAAAAAAATATTGATTTCAAGAAAGTATGAGGTGTTGACCCCTTTATCAGGACACATATGCATAATTTTGTTTCATTTTTTTCGTTTTTAAAATCTACCTGAAAAACAGCGTCCCTTAAGTTATCTACTTTGTTGAATTCTGTACTTTTCTTCTGCATGCATTTATCTTCCAACAATGATCCCAGATGCTGAGATGAAACAGGTGAAGTTGATGGAACAGCTTTCCCCTTTCTCTTTAAATGCACAAAAGTAGTAGACCTAGGAAAATACCAGGACACAAACACACTAATGACCTTTCCATTTACTGTAGCTCATACCAAGCAGTGTTTCTCTTATTCCAGTGCATACCAAAACATACTGTGATATAATACTGTGATTCTTTTTTATATGTTGGGCACAAGGGGAAAGGAAAAGGAGAAAGAACTTACCTCTTTCAAGTTTACCAATTACTTACACTTTCATCTAAAAATACAGCTCAGAGCCTGTAAAGACTCCAGTAACACACACATCACTGGCAAAAGATTTGGAGTTTGATCTGACACAGACCTGAGCAAGGCTCATAACAACATGCCACATGCACTAAACTGTTTTCCACAGATGATCAGAGGGTGTCAGCAGCAAAGACAATGCTGATAGAAAATGAGAGGAGAACAGAATGGTCGGGGCACTTACAGGCATCTTAAATGGCCCAGAAACAATATTTGGCATTCTTCTCTTACCTGTCAGACAAAGAAGCCTTTAGGTTTTGTAGAACTCTCTCCCTTTCACTTAGTTCCTAAGTAACACAGAAGAAAAGTTATAGAGTCTCTTAAGCAACAAATTAGGATGAAACACTTCTTTTACAAGATAACAATTTTCAGTTTCAGATAACTGAAAATTGGACTCAGCCCTTATGAGTCCCTTTCAAGTCAAGACATTCCATGGTCTCAGGATATTATAAAAACAGGTAAGAAAGACACTGTAATAAAGAGAGGGGATAATGCAAGTTAAGAAAGTAAGGAAAGAAAAAACCAAACCAAACCAAACCAAACAAAAAAAGTTCCAAAACCAACCAACCAACCAACCAACTAAACTTTCAGAATACCTGTATCATTTTGGGATGGCAGCTAGGAAAGTTCATTTGTATTATGTAAAAATACAGTCAATAGTTTAGAAATAATAAAAAGTAAAAAGAACACAGTTGGATTATTCTATAAACACTCTTTTACATCTTTTGAATACTTAGCTTTAATGATTACATGTATCTAAATATTTTCTGTTTAAGGTAAAGAATGGAGTGCTTTGCATCTTATCCATTATTTAGGTCACAGATGGATTCCATCCTCTGCCAACACACACTGATCACTGCTTTTTAGCTGCCCTCACAACAGAGATTTGACATTTCCACTTTGAGAAGGGTACTTTAGGCTGGAAAACACATTTCAATACTTTTATCTGAGTTAAACAATTTGCAGGAAAGGTATTCCTTACATCTTTCATAAAGCTACACAGATTTTATAAGAGCCTTAGCTCTAGAAACTAGATACAAATTGTCAGCTTTCCAGGCAGTGTTCTAGACACTTAAGATACCAACAGCAACTTTACAAAACTTTCCATTGTGCTTCTAGGACACTGTTCCAAAAATTGGTAAACTGTGTATGAGCAATACCTTGACAGAGTTCCTGGACGTGTTCTTTGCCTCCTCATCCTCAGACTGATCATGCACTGACACCTCCTGCATCCTATCAGTTATTATTTGCCCTTCTGTTATTTTCATCATTCCATCTGAATTATCATCAGAAGGGGATATCCTACCATTATTCTCCAGTTTCAAGTTATCGGTGTTGACAGTTTTTTGATCTCGATCTAAAGGGAAAAAAAAAAAAAAAGATTGAAAGGACACATCAACAAGAATGTAATTGTTTTTGAGTATTTTTTTTCCTGTACAAAATGTGTTTCTAGAAAAACCATCCATCTACGAAAATTGTTACTAAATTTTACATAGTATAATGTATCTTCTGCATGCCTCCTTCCAAGAACTATATACTGGTAACAACAGTATTCACTTGAATTTTCATGCAAGACTGAGGCAGCAACTGAAGCTTGAAGTAACCTTAGAGAATGTGAGAGCAAGACAAAGGCAGAATTTTCTATCAGCTTTACATGGCTCTAGTGAAGAAACCAAAAGCAAGAGTCATTGCAGTCACAGCAAGAATTCTTCTGACATCTAGCAAAACTCTAATGAAGTATGCCAGTTATCATTCTGGGTGAAAAAATACTGCTTTCACCTGTGTAGTGTTCTTCAGGGGTGTGGGACAAATGAGGGAGTAACTGAAAAATTCTGCAGTGGGGATTTAAAGAAAAAAATCACCTCAATCTGAAAATATGCCTAAGGGGTTAATTTTTTTATTTAAGAAACACATTATTAACAAGACTTAAAAAACATTTTCATTCATATTTAAACTGCCAGTAATGCAGAGATTTAAATTTGTAAAACAATTCAGAAGCCAATAAATACCAAAGTAAAACCAAATTCAAAGTCTTTCACAAATTTCTGATGTAATTCTTGAAAAAAATAGATTTTTTGGATGACAACAGCCAATTACCTGCAGAAAGAAACATCAATGCCCATAATCTAAGAAATTTACCCTAAATTTACAGTGATGAAAGTTCAAGGTGACAAGAATTCTGAATTTATTGAATTTTAACAATACTGCAGTATGCCACTGCACTACTTTGATTCACATGAAGATAAGGAGTAGTTCAGCTTCTTTTCTGCCAGTCTAAAACTACACAGGCACACAACCAGGCAAGAGAGATGTGTGCACATTCAAATATCTGGCATTTTGGTGCCATCATGTGGAAAGGAAAAACAAAGCTGATACCTTTAACCATGCTCTACCAATTGCAAAGTTGTAATCTTCTGTCACCGGTAATGACCAGTCATAAACTTATCTCAACATCAAACAGGATAAATTCCTCTCATATTAGGTATTAAATAAAAAAAATATGAAGTCTTTTGGCACATACAGTCATTTAGCAGAATTCCAAATTCTGCTCCGTATATTAAAAATAAATTAGCTATTCTTGTAATGAAACACTCAAGTTTGGGGGGATTTATGTTTTTGACTATACTTCCAAAGTGTGTCAGTATATTCAAAGTATTCAAAACATCATTTGAAGTTTTCATTTTGAAATAATGAGACGTCTACCAATCATAAATGTTTTGGGTACGGTTCGTTTTCTGATGTTCTGTTACATTACAGCTTCACCTGGTCATGGAAAAGGAGTTTCATGACCTTTCCATTAAAGACTGCATGGATGCTGTATGAACACAGCTTTCTGTGCCAAGCACATCACCTGATGCTGAAGCATTTCCTTTTCTGTGTATCTGAGGCTTTGCTTTGGGTTGGTTTCCCTCTAGATTTCTTTTTATATGTAGTTCATTAATAGGCAAGTCATCACCTTCACTATTATCATGCAGTACTTCTTCGTTATTTTTTCTACCATTATCCTCATCTTGACCTTCCAAACATCCTTCATCACCATTTTTTCCATGATTCTGTATGTTTTCCCCTTCTAAAACCATTATTTGCTGAAGTTTCTTTTCAGGAAAGGATAAATTAGAGTCATCAGCAGCTTCACTTTCCAAATCTACTGCGTCTTGTAAAGCGCCATCATTCAAGAGAGGACTCCCAGCAACAGATCTCTCAGTGCTTGCAGAACTTGAATTACTTTCAGCAAGTTCTTTCCCAGGATCTGCAAAGAGCACATTTTACCAACTTGCATTTGATAGAAATGGAAAAAAAAAATGCAACACAGAACACAGAATAATTATCTTCTTTAACTTAACGCAATTTGTCATGTAACACCCTCCTGACTTCAGTTTCTGAGTATTTTTCTTTCTGTGTTTCTGATCTCTGCAAAGCCACCAAACTACAGCCTCGTTCTGCTTCCTTTCCTGTCATCGATTTTCATGGACCCAATCCAAAGAAAAATATTTGCTCATTAATTCTTTTCTGCCATGCAATTTAAAGCCTTTCTAAGAAACAATTTCTCAATGCCACAGAAAGTGGAAGCAAGTCATCAAGAACAAAGCTGGGCATGTTTTGGTACTAGAACCCATCCTGCCTTCCCTTCCCTTCTGCCCCATTTAAAGTCTACTAGAAGACACTCAAAGTAAGTATCTTCTACAATGCCAAGGTTAACATGTTTAACAGAAATATTTATCTTCCTCTAGCCTGTTATTGCTAATTGACCTAATTTCAGAGTTCAAATCCTTGAGCAAGGTGACGAAAGAATGTCATGATAGTAATGACATTTACTGCAGGAGAGCTTTTTTTCCTAAATCCTGTCAGCAAAGGGAAATCAAAGCAGTCCACAAACTGTTAAAAAAGATGGTTCAGGTGAGAATGAAAAACAGGCCACAAGAGGAAGTCCCTTTAAAAATACATGATCATATTTAACATTCCTATTTTCCTTAACATTTAATGCCATACCAGCAGGAAGAAGAGTCATTTGGCAAATCTTGTTAGACTAAGCATAAACACTAGCAAACAATCAAATGCATCCTGCTCCAAGCAAAACAGCCAGATCAAACTTACTGCTGGTTTACATTGTCTGCCAGGGAAGTGTGTCCTGCAGTGTGACCTGCAGCCCTTATTTACTGATTCTCCAGATGGGGAAGCCAGTAAGAAAAGATCACTGTCTTTCTTTCTGCCCATGTGCACTTTCATTTACAGTACTGTGCACTCCTGTCTCATCCAGCTGCCAAGCAAACAAGAGGGCTAAGGAGCAGAACTGGGCACCACAATGGTAGGAACCAGCACAGACTGCGTGTGGTCTGGCAGGCCGGCCCCTCTGCTGATTTCATTGGGAATTCTGCTGCTCACTTGGCAGAGGAAGACTCAGTGCTTTAGAAGTTGTTAAAATGTGAAATCTTAGAACATTAAATCATATCGACACATAGAGATTGTCTAGGATCTAGTAATGAATTAAGAGAGGAAGAACACAAGGAAAAATATTTGCTTTTTACCATTTAACATGCCATCTTCATCACTTTCAAAGTCATCTGAATAGCCATCCCCTTCCTTGTGATCAGAAATTGCATGATCAGAAATTGCTTCCTGTAGCTCATCCTGAAACGGCTTCACAAATAACATTTACAAAAAAGGGAGGATTCACTTGTTCAAGTTCAGCACCAATTCTCCCCTCCCACACATATGTAACTAAAACTGATGAACAGAGATAAGCCCATTTAATTGACAGTTATTCTGAACATCCATTCTACCTCCATTCCCCTAACAAATCTGCATCCAAAAAAAAGTCCCCAAATCTCCGGGTATTTATTTATTTATATTTTGTCTTCATAAGAAAGATTTCATAAGAAACCTTGCAAATCCCTTTTCCATTTTTGGCCACTTATGATGTATCATCATGTCACACTTCCCCTCTTTTGCACGTTTCGATAGGCAAAGATCAAAGAGAAGGGTCTGTGAAAGTGGGTGAGCAGGCACGAGCTCTTCACTGCCGCAGCACAGGAGCCTGGAGCAGCCGGCAGGTCCAAACCAGTGAAGAACTTCACCCATTTTGGACTCTCCGCTGCGGGACATCACGGACTCAATACATTTACATGATTCTGAAGGGCACTGGCCACAATTATAGACTGTAAACACATAAAGCAATGCACCGGTACCTCCAGATTCCGGACCCCGACCCACACACCACGAGGAGCAGCGGCTGTTCACGGGACGAGCCTGTGCACCGGGAGCGGCTCCTGGTGCCCTCACCCGGGGCAGCCTGCTCGCCCGCTTTCATCACGAAAGCAACGCGGATTTTTGTGTGTGTGCTGCCTGTAAGAGCCAATTAACGTCTTCCCAAAGGGAGAAACCTGCTCTGTTCCCCAGCGTCGGCTTTACCGCGGCCCCGGCCCTGCCCCGGCCGCCGCCGCTCACCTGCAGCCCGCAGTCGGCGGTGCCTCCCCACGACATGGCGGAGGTGTCCTCGCTGCCGCCTCGTAGCGCCCGCGGCCGCCGCCGGGCCCTCCGAGAGCCCTGGCAAGGAGCCTCGGGGAAAATCCCCGGTGGANCGCCCGTCTCCCGGCAACGGCCGCGCCGGCGACCGCCGGCATTAGTCGGGAATGGCCTCCGGTCGCCGCAGCGCCGCTTCCTCAGCCGGGCCAAACCGGGATTTATTATGGATGCCCGTGCCCTGCCAGGATTTATTATCGATGTCCCTGTCCTGCAAACACCCCCGTTCCCACAAGGAGCACATCCATACGTCCTAGACACTCGTACCAGGGCTCGTACCGTGACACACACTCTTGCCGTCACGTACTTGTCCAAAACCTTTCCAGTTGGGATGCGAGTGCTTTCCCTAAGGAACACACACATTTTAGTGCTTTCTGGAGTGCAGAGCTTATAGCACCTGTGTGTTAGCTCGGATCAGATTTCAGGCATGGAGAAATTACACGGGCGTAGAAGCAAATCGCACCTGCTAATCCTCCAGTTTTTATTTCCCCAAAGAGTGGTTGTGCGATCCACCTGGGGAGCACCAGCCGCCCGGTGACCAGACACTTCGGCGAGCAGCCCAAATCCCTGCAGAGCTGGTGTCCTAGAAGGCATCTGTCCCCTGTACGGGCCACGATGACAGCACCTGAGTGCCAGGGAATGTCACACATCAAAGGGAAGCTGTCCAGGCACAGACATTTCTATTCTTTCTCCGGTTTAAAGGCTTCTGATCTCGCCTATCTAAAATAGGACGAGTGCTCCAGTTGTCTTAGTGATAACAGAGAACTTTTGATGTGTTCTCTATACTGGTATTGTATTTATATATATTAATCTTCCCCAAAATGCATTGCATTTTTGTAAATTGTGCAGAAGGAAATCTCTCTGACAGTAACAGGGAGAGAATATGTAGGACAGAGCCCAGAGCCTTAGGACTTGTTTTCCTCTTGTTTATTTATGTAGAGTTATATTATTAAAGCAGTGCAGTTATGCAAAGGCCACAACACACCTGGGGGAAAAGAGGCCCTGAGTTCCAACCTGTAACCTTGGATTTGAACTAAAAATTATTTGCCAGTAATTAGTTGAAATTTAGGTATCATCTGTAAGCAGCTCCTTGCTTTGTTTGCCTATGTTTGCTTATGGCCAAATAATGCTTGATCTTCTGCTTAATCATGGCACTTTTTGAGAGTTATGCTCGATGGACAAATGTTTTCTATATTTTCTTCCCATCTGAAGGCCCTAAATTTAGATCTCTGCTATTCCATCTCTCTGTGAAGGTGAAACTTGACATACTTGTAAAAAACTTTAATAGGAAGAAAGAAGAAATTGATAGGTTCTTTTTCTGATAATGTTAGTGATTGTCATTGAGGGCTATATTATATATCCCTATTATAAAACACTGAGATGCACATTTTATTAAATTCCAAAAGGTGGCAGCAAAATATTCTAAAATTGAACAATCGGTTCTTTTTTTCCAAATGTCCAGTTTATTCTGGTTTCTTTTATATTACTGACAATGTTTATGGGATTTTTTGAGAGACGCTATATTCATTTAGCATTGTCTACACTCTAGAAAAAGAAGATGCATTTTAAATTATTGTGGTATTTACATGAGTCAGACAACAGGTCCTCGTATCACCTCTATTATTAAATATTCAATGCATTGAGTTGGTTGGATGTAGGGGAAAAAAATCAATACTGTTGGCACTGAAGAACTCAAAATGTGTGAAGATGTTTTTGTCAAAACATATGAACATCAGATCTGCATCTTCTAGTCTTACCTGAGGCAAAAATCCCATCGAGACTCACTGAATTGCATGGGACTTAAGCCTAAATATGAATCTAGTGCTCTGGGTATAAGAGACTTACTTAAAAAAACCCCCACACAACAAAAAACCAACAAAACCCTGCAAACAAACAAACAAACCAACCAACCACAAAAAAGCCACAACCAACCAAAAAAGCCTCAAAAATCAAAACCCCAAACATGGAGATTTAGTGAGGACAGAAACCAGGAGATGTTATGGTATGAAAATGAGCATTAACATCTGCTTTTTAATTAGTAACTGACTAATATATCAGAAATGTAAATTGTACAAGGAAATATATGTTTGAAGGTGAAGTTGCACCTTCTCTCTTGAGTAGACATGGAGCATTGAGAATAAGGCTCTAAATGATCCCAGCAGTTGTATTAGTTTGGATATAATAAAGCCAGAGGTAGCATTTTATTCTGCTGACCAAGTGCGTGTGAGTCTCTGCCATGCCCAAACCCTTTAAAAAGCAATTTTTTAAAACAAGCTTCATGATGCAGTGTGATTACCATCTGCAGGAACAATGTTATGTTCAGAAAGCAGTGAAGTGTGATGAGATTTTTGGATGGCTAGCTTATATGCATATAAACAACTTCCATAAGTGGTTTATTTTATCAATGTGTCTAGAGTTTGTAAGACAGGTTTTGGGATTCCTTCTGAATACATGACACATAGATTAAAAATTCTAAAGTCATATATAATAAATCTCTTCAAGTCAAAATACATAAAACCCCTTAGTGGAAATATTGTTCTATTTGCTTTGGTATACCCCTTCCTAAAGTCAAAAGTTACACTTGAAAGGAAATTTAATTTCTTGACAAAATCTCTGAGTTGCCACACATTGCTGTAGAAACTGATTTTTGTGTTGGTTGCCAGGGGCTTGGCTCATAAATGACTATTCATGTTCTTGACATCAGTGGGAGTTAGACATCATGTACAAGTGCATCTGGCTCTTGGACCCTGCACATTTGTTTAGCAGAGTAACAAGGAGCTTCATTTCTAAACAACAAAGAGCCCTTCTACCTAGGGATCACCTTCACAGACATTCTTACTCACTCACAAACACTAAAAATTATTATTCTCACATTTTCCTCCCAGTTCATATGAAATAGTTTATTACAGTGTGCCATGTTTTGCAGGGTTATGCCTGTCCTGCCAAAATGTACTGTTCTTCTTATGCTTGTCTTGAAATAAAACCAGAAAGCTGTTTTCAGACTTTGATTTTCCATCAGATGGAAATCCCCATTGTCATCAAATTCAACATCTCACTTTTACATTTTGACCTGATTTGTAAATAATTAGAGATGCCTGTTGGGGTAAGAAGATATGCAACCTTGACTTAGTAGATGGTTGTTCTCAGACATGCAACCGGGACAGTTGAATTGAATAAAATTAATACATACAAAAGCATAGATATTGAAGGAACAGACTGCGAAAATGAAGCAAAAGAAAGAAGAGACTCGGATGAATAATTTCACAACTACATCACTTACATGACAGTTTATGAATACATGTGTTCTTGACTGGTTAATTTATTCCTGAGCATTAGACATAGAAGTAGCAGATGGAGGTAGATATCCCACAAGGAAAAAAAAAAAAAAAGTGTCCTTGACTTTTTAAAGTTATTTTAGGTTTTATTTTTTTAAGCTGTCCTTTTTTTGTAAACGATACTTGGTGTGATTTTAAGGAAAAGCATTGGAACACAGAGGAATGAGACAGCTGTCTCGGTGTTGTGCTTGGTCATAGTAACAAGGCAATGAACTTTTCAAACAGACAAAGCTTGTTTGTGTTGGTGGCAGCAGATTAGACTTCCTGTAAGGGGAGTCAGAAAATGCAAACCTTTTCACATCAAGTGGAATAGTTTTGTGTAAATGACTCAAGCTACTGCTGTCACTTGTATATGGATACATTCTTTTAAGTCTTGCAGCTGTGAGCTTCAGTTAAATAAACACCTTTGAGAGAAACCTCGCAGACCTGCAATTGCTTAAAAACATCTCTCACTCTCGAAATATCTCTTAAGGTTATATTAATGCTGTCAGGAGAAGCCAACAGCTGTTAAGTGCAGAGTAGTTACTCACTTTAATGCCATGGCACATTTCACAGAGAGAGGAACTACACTTGTCAAATTATCACCTGTGCATTCAAGAAGTGTCAGGGCTGGAAGCTGCTGGCACCTGAAGGATCACCAGGCAGCCAGACACAGGACCTTGGGTTAAAGACTTGAGTAATGTCCTGCGAACTTCCAGCCCCAAGGGACGAGAAGTCTGACATCATAAAAATTAATCAGAGAAAATGGATGTAGTAAAAGGCCAAGTTAAATTGCTTTGTGGTTAGAAAGATTGGCTGGCTAATTCTCACTGACAATAAAAATGTCTTCTTTTGCTCTTTACATCTATATTCCTCCCTTGTCTCTTTTTAATTTTTGTTGCTATTCTAGTTGCACTATGGCAGGAAGATTTAAAGGGGAATAAGGCTGCCAGGTCTGATGTTTCTACCATTATCCTAATGAAGATAGAGCTTTACAGTGCAAGTAGCTTCAGTAAGAAAAGATGAATTACTACCTTACGCCAGTGTAGCAAAACAGAGGCCCATTGGAAGCGCACTGAATGTATCAATCTTTTTAGATTTATAACTGACCATATAAGATATTATCATAGCTTTTGAATGTGTTGATTTGTCTATCAGTACACCTATAAGAACCTTCCTAGTGCTTCCTCATCTTGAAGGGAGTTATCAGCTTTCCCTGGCTAGACTGCTGAGACAGAATTATTATTCCCATTTTCTGTATGTAGAGAGAAGACTCAGAAGCTGTGCTAGTGCCACAAAAGCATGCAAAAATTATGTGGTGTAACTGTGGAGGATTTCTAGGATGCCTGTTTTGCACTAACTTATACTCTTGACCAGTGAAAAAAATTCAAATGTCACATGATAACTTGCACCCATTAGATGCAGAGGAAGCAGAAGAATCTCAAGAGCATCTGTGGTATTTCAGTGCTTGATCAAAGGTTTAAGCCTTTGCTAACATCTGCCCTTTGTGGGCAATGTGTATACTTTTTCTAGTAAAAGAGCTGTTGTAGAGAAATTTCTTTTCAGCTTACCCTAAAGACAAAGTATGATTCTAAGATAACATAGCAGAAAAAGCTATAACATCAGACCACACCTGGACAAATACAGGCAAGTGTAGCATCTAGTTGGTCATTTTCTACTTTCTCTTTAGCTTATAAATGGGTAGGTCAGTACTGTCTCATAGATTGGAGCCCTGGTTTCCTTAGCTTCAGATGCCCTGTACTCAGCTGCTCCTTTAAAGGGAGTGGTGTTAAGGGAGAACACTTACCTACCCTTTTCCCCTTTCTAGACCATCCAACACATCCACTGCTCAGGACCAGGGCTGCAGGTTGAGCTCTAAACTGGTAGCATCAGAGAAACCTGCAAAATACAGGCTCCAGATTTTGTGCAGTTCCTATGGAGACTGTGATACATTTGGGTATTTTTATTTTGGATTAAAGATTATATTGACTTTCCCATTATTAATATTTCTGCGTACTCTTATGTCATCTCTGCAAGGGGTCTGCAAAGAACATTTCATTCAGACTTGAGAATGGAAAGCATTGATTAATCCCAGCACTTGGAAACAAATTATCCAAGTTATAATCTCAAACATTAATTCAAACGCTGTATTTCCAAAGGAAGCTTAACAGTTCATCTTTTCTTGTTCTCCATGTTTCCTTCCTTCCGTCTTGTGACTTACTTTATAGCCCCTGCCACTGATTTGAAATTTTGCAGCTGCTCAGACGACTTGGCTTCAGTTTAACAGCAAATGTCATCAGCCCAAATCGGGGCTTTGTGTGATCTTTCTTTCCATTTCCTATTTCTTTTCAAATTGATTAGTCGCCAGTTTAGGGGATTATCTAAAGCTACCCTAAGACTGGTTCCCTGTGCAAGGGCTCTTCAGCCTGTTTTGTCAGAGGAAAATCCTGAACCAAAGCTAATGGGCGTGCCAGAAACATGTAAAGGGTGTGAGGGGGTCTGAGTGTCAAAACTCTCTCAAGAGGGACTCGTGTAGTGCAGGAGGGAGTCACTGAGAAAGAAGCACCACCCTAGTGCAGAAAGCAGCTGGGCTGGACACGGTGAGGAGGAGACGGAGCAGAGGTGTGAAAAGGAGCTTTTGTGTCAGAGTATTTTTGACTGTCTACTCTTCAGGAATGGTGCCTCCTCTAAGTACATTTACACACATAGTGTGAAATGGTGTTTTCAGTTATGTGGATCCACCCAGGTTGTTTGGGAAAAAGGGAAGGAGAGCTGTTCAGCTTCAGGACTGTAGTAGCACGCTAACAGCTATGCTGTTTCCATTCCTGAGCTTAGCCAGAGTGCCAGTATCCCTTGCCACCCATACCTCATGCCATTGAGATATGTTCTAAATGTCTGAGGTACATGCAAACATTTCTAGGTACAAACCCAACACAATGAAGGACTGCATAAAAAGATTAATACTTGAAAATGTTGTTTTAAAACTGATTCTGGAAGATCATTTGTCACATGAACTTTCATAATATATTTAATTTCTTTCTTAGTTCCAATGCTGGAAACTTTAAAGGGACAGTGGCTGATGCTGAATCACAGAATCTCAGAATGGTTAAGATTGGAAGGGACCTGAAAGATCATCTCGTTCCAATGCCCTGGCTGTGAGCAAGGACATCTTCCACTAGACCAGGCAACTCAAAGCCACATCCAACCCAGCCTTGAACACTTCTGGGCATGGGGCATGCACAACTTCTCTGGGCAACCCTTTCCTAAAGTTAAAGCTTACTATTTAAGTCAAGGTGTATGAAAATTACTTGCAACGTCACAAGCAGCCCATAAATACATGCACACAGTTTTAAACTACAAAATCCACCTGAGCATCTGAGGTGCTCACCTGACGTCTTAGTCACTGACCCTCTATGTTGAAAACAGGAATGCTTCATGAGAGGAACCAGCATGATCCTTTTCATCTATTGCCTATGAATTATCCATAGCACAGCAACTGCACTTCCCATCAATGGCATTTTCTGAAGCTTTATAGTTCTATAACATTGGCAAGCTTTAGATGCAAAATTAACAGTCAGCATCAACAAAGCAAAATGTATTTACCCAGCTGCTGAGAATCTTTTCCTGATAATAGAGCTGTGAGCTATGAAAGCCATTTCATGACAAAATACAGCTGGGAACTGCATTTTGTCTTGTATCAAAACATTTTTTTATGTGTAGATGAATAATGGAAGGCAGATAAGAGAGTGATCACATGCTGATCTTTTTATGCAGTGTTTCAAAGTTGAAATGTTTCATAAAAACTTTTTGCTAATGCTGTAAGAGACCCATTTACATTACAGCAAACTGATAAGTGGATTGTGCAGTGTTTTTCTTAGATGTGATTGTTGCCTCTCTTTCTTTTCTCCTGGGTTTTTCCATCAGACAGCTATTTACCTCCTAATTCACGTAAAATATATCAACTGTATATCCAGATCATCTAGGGAAGCACCATGCAACTCAGCCCCTGGTAATGAGAAGCACAGTTCACACTGACAGATGCTGATGGCTTACTGCACAGGAGTACCTAGTATTGGTTTAGTAGGATTTTCTCTAGGATTACCTTCTTAGTTTTGTTTCTCATTTTCTCCCTAAAATCACAGAGGGATCCTTGGAAATCTGTGGGAACATACCAAAACCAGTCTATATTCTTCTTGTTCTAATTGGTATGACCTGCTGCTGAAAGAATGCCCTTATAAAAGTTCCTGCTTTTTTTAATCTTTTTTTATGCAATCCTGTTACTGTTCAGCTCATTGGAGAAAAAAAAAAAATAGGGAAAAATCTCTAGCAATACAGTGTCCATTATACATGCTTAAGCAAACTGGATTCAGTGCCATAGCAGGCAATGGCTTTCATATATGCTAATCCATGCACTCAAGATACTCAGTGGATATTCACAGTGTGATACTCACTCCAGATGTTCGCTGGTGGCCTAATTCTGCACCACTTGTATTAGCAGCAGGACTATAATGATCTGTGAAGGAGCAATGCTGAGAGTTTTTCTAATTCTTTACTGCTGCATTATCTCAGTAAGAGCACTCTTCTGGTATTGAGCTGCTGCCTCAGTGCTGTGTAATGAAGGGCTTTAGCCAGCTTTGGATTTAACACAGCAAAGTTGTTCAGGGAGTGCAGAAAGGTGCTAAGTGAGCCTCCACAAAGGAGTCAAAGGGTGCCCTTGCACAATTCAGCACCTCCTCTGCATGCTATCCTAGCTGGCTTTAATCTTACCTAATACGGGTAAAACTACTGATGGAATCTGGGCTGCTGAGACTTCCCTGCGTGCTGTACAAATCCTGTTCACAACACTGCGTATGTATTTACAGCTGACCTCTGCTAAAAGAGAATTTGGCTGTCTAGAGAAAGCTACTCTGTGCTGCAGCCAAATTAAACACATAGGAGAAAGAAAAAACCCAGAAAGGTACTTAAAACTCCAAATCAATGAAGTAAAGCACCTGAGTATGATTGCAGGTGGGAGAATGGGGTATTTGTGGTTTGTTTTTCTGAACTGGAATTAAATACATTCCTTTGAGTAAAGCTGGAGTAATCCTACAATGCCTTGTAATGAGAATCCTCCCTGAACGTTATGATGCCACCCTACTTACTCTGGAGAGATGAAAACCAAGTAGAGGGAAACAAAGCTAAACAACTAAATAGAATTAAAATTAGATGTGAACTCCCAATCTTCATAGCGGGGAAACAAAGACTGGTTCTGATTTTATTTTCAGGTGATGCCTTTCCCCACAATAGTAGTGTTGGTGTCATTATATTGGATTTCAGTTGTTCAAAGTGCTGCCATTTGTGAGTGATTCTTACAAGTGAAGTAGCAGCAAGTAAATAGCACCTGCCTTTTAAATGAGGGAAAATTAAACTTGCACCAGAGTCCTGTGAGGAACATTTAAATATAAACTGTCTAGTACAGTTCTCCACCTCAGAAACACTCTCCACACAGAGTGGATGTTTTTGGTTGTTGCAATGTTTCTTTTTCATTTCTGCTGAACATGCTTGCCACTGGTCAACAGAAAAAAATTTGGTGTGACACCCATTTTTCCAAATGGATGACCCATACAAGCTAGTGACCACTGTGATTGTTGAAACTAGTCTTTCAATGTGAATCTTCAATCAGCCTGGCTTGCACATATGGAAGTGACTGAGCCACTTCTATGCTACAGGTTCTTGGGTGTGCATTGGGTGTACAGGCTTTTTTATGGCTTCTGTTCATGGTAATTTTAGTGTTACCTTCAGGAGAAGTTTCTCTTTAGAAGATTATTTTCATATTTTTCCATCTGTCTTGTTTTTCTCTCTCATACACACACACACATATAATCATGTGTATAATTATATAGTATTTTTTTAAGATTTCTATGTATATATGTTACCAAATGCCCATTATATTAGACATATTTGATACAGAATACAATGCATACACCAGCCTCTGTAATAGAAATTATACTTTCAGCACTGCTATGCTGCTGTATCATGCTGTATACGCTGGTTTTGCACAGATACTGAGTGGGCTTTTGCAGCATTATGCATTGAGCTATGCTTTCATTCCATTACACACTTCTGTGGGTGGTGATTTAGTCCCATGGCTATGAATTTTTGTGAAATGGATTTTTTTTTAAATTACATCTTTTATCCTAAGATAAACAGCTCTGATATTTGGTATCATTTTGTGGTATCAGAAGAGCGTGCACTAGCAGACCCATAGCTGTTAATTTGCAAATGTGAGAATTCAGCAGTGGGAAGCTTCATTTATTTGCTTGCCCACTGTTCTGTAATTAACTTTTTCTTCTTTTCACATGGGACAAACAACATAACATGTGGCATGGGGAATCATCTAAGTTTGTCAGATTTAATACTTCAGTCCCTTTAAATATAATTTTTTTCCCATACCCTTTCTTACATAGCATCTCTCACTTAGAAAGATTTGCCAAGGTAGAATATATTTTTAAAGGGTAGAGATGTGCACATAGAAAACAAGTTTCAGATATCCAGATTCTTTCTCCTGTCTTTTCAGGGAGAGAGAAAAGATATAATGGTGTGCTAAAGGTTCTTGTTATGCCCATGGCTTCTAAAGTTATATGGAGGTGGTGAAGAAATGTACAGACCATTAAGAAGGACTTCTGGATGCAGTTCAAAGGCTGCAAGTTTGTTCAGATATAAGCACTGTCTTAGGCTGAGGATAATCAAGTCTAAATTATTATTATAAGGACCCTGCTGACCTTACATTTTTAGCAAATGCCTAGGTAAACACTCTGTCAGAATCTGGGATTAAGTTTTTGAATAAAGTGTGGTACTTTTTTAGGTTAGAGATTGCAATCAGATTGAGAAAGGACTAAGTTGTAAAATCTTGGTCCTGCGCATGAAGGGGACCACTCAGGTTTACACAATTTCTATAAAAATGTACCCAAGGTCTAAGCAAACATTCCTTTCTTCATTAACCGTAACAACAGAGTGTGTCCCAAGTTACTCCCAGACACTAGAGATCCCAGTTACTGGAGGAAGCTTCAAAGTAATTTTTCTGAGAGATTTAGAAACAGTTTTCTTTTAAAAACCCCCAAATTTTAGAGCTGGTTAGCACTTAAAACAAAGTGGAGAGGTTATTTAATCAATTTCTCAAATAACCTGTAATTAAAGGAATATTATGACAAGTACATCCTTTCTGCTGACTATCACATTGCTGGTAATTGGCTGGGGTCCACAGAGAAACCAAGTTTAGGCAAGTCATTATTGCTTCATTATTTTGGTTCTGAACTGAAACTATGGACCAGAACTGCTTTTCCTCCAGATGACAAGGTGCAGTTGATAGACCAGAACTTTACCTGTATTAAACAATAACACTGTTTTTACTCATCAGTGAAGTCCAAAAAGTCCAAATTTGCTAAATTTTGGCGAATTTAGCTATCTGCCCCTACACCACAGGATGTCAAGAGCATATTACTGAGATCATGATTACTAAGAACAGATCACTTAACGTTTCAGGCAGATGTTTCCGCTGTTGCCTTCTTCTTCCATGCAGGGTTTTAAGCCTTTCAGACAGCAATGTCCTTCCTTTTTTTCTTGTTAAGCTTGGCATTATCAGAGAGATTAAAGAAGTAATGCCTTTGTAGGATTCATCAGACACATTTGATTAGATGCTGCACCCTTTCCAAATTCATGACAAGTTTTTAACTTGTATTTTGTTTTAAAAATCAAGCCCCTCAGCACACTTTACAACACTTTCCTTAATGAAATACACACACACATATACACAATAATGGTCCTCAGGTTTTCAAGGTGAATTTTCATTAATTGACTTTCTGTCCACCTGTCACACAAGATTGCTGTGCAGTATATTCATTACTTGTATTCCTTTTCAGAATGGCCTTCTTTAGAAATACACTCAGGGATTGGAAGGAAGGAATGCATCATTCTTTAAAAACATCCTCAGAGGCAAAACAACTGTCTTTCTGAATTTAGAGTGTGAGGAATGAAACCACTTATTCTATCTCTTTAGCAGTAAAAGTTTTGTTTAATTCCATTCTGTTTATACTGGCAAGACTTAATATTGGATCTTGGTCTGATTTTCCATTTTGGTCTTTATTGTGGACTTACATGGGTAACAAGGCACTACAGATACATGTTGTGATCCAGGTACTCAGGTGAATTTTAGTATTTGACTAGTTGAACATTTTTCACCCCTGTCCATGTTCATTTACTACAGTTGAGGTAATAACATTTTATGATTATCCATTTTTATATCAGAGGTCCATCTACTTCAACATCCCATGTCAGCACCAGAAGACTGTGGCAAGCCTGTAGGGGGGTATTTCTGTGGGCAGTTTCCTCACCCTCTAGCTGTGTGTTGCTTAGAAGGTTCCTGAGTTATGAGTAACAGCTTTCTATTTATATTTAATAGTCCTTAGTGGATTCTTGTGCTAATGATCTGTGTGTGGAGTGACTCTTGGCCTGCAACTCCACACCTCCAAACTCCACACTGATCTTTTGGATGTTGCTGTATACACCGAGTTCACTTACACTGGGAAGGGAGCAAGTCGCTGTGAAGTTTAGGAGAACAGAAAAAGTTCTTGCAGACTATCCACAGAAAACTAGGTAAAGTTTAGCCCTTAAAATTATTATTAAATACACTGTGATTTAAGCGCATCTGCCATTACTTCTCTGCTACCTCTGGAAGTTCACTTTACTATATCAACGTTAAAATACATAGTTGAATTTCAGCATCTATCCAGCAAAGTAGTTGCAAACAGAAGGAAAATATCCCAAACAAGACTGAAAACTCAGGACACAAAAATCAATACACTGCTTTTTCAAATAGTTTTGAAACTTCTCCTATAAAGAGTTTTTATTTCAATATGACCCCAAACAGAATTGAAATGGAAGACAAGTATGAGCATGAGAAACAAAAATTAGGTTTTTCCAGACATAAATTCCTCTACTTACTCCAGATACAGACAATTCCATATTTATCTTCCTTTGTTGTGATCTGTCCTTGCACATTTTGCTTTAATCCAAGAATGATAGCATCTAAATTTTCTCACATGGAGTGCAGTGAGACAAAGCTCTAATGGCAGATTCTTTCTGAGCATTTGTCATCCCTGCTCAGATTCAAATCACTAAGCCACACTTGTGACAAATGCTGATTTTTAATTTTTTTTATTTTTTAGCCACCAGAAACTCTTGTATTTTTAGTCTGTGGGGTTTGGTTTTGGTTTTGGTTTTTTTTTGTGGGTTTTTTTGTTTGTTTATTGCTTATCCTAAAGATGCAAACAATTTGTCTACTCTGAACACCAAAGAGTTAAAGTTGCATGACTCAGCTTTGCTGTCTCATTCATTTTGGTGAAAACCTTTGAAACTGCCGGTGAAGGAAAAGCTTGTCATCCTATCCTAAGTGCTCTTCTAAGAGCTAAATGCTATCACTTACAAGCACCAGTCACCCAGACTGCTTTCCATCAATTTGCAATAGCCATAGCAATCAGTAAGGTGTTGCTGTCCCAGCCTGAGATCAGTGAGGGAAGACTATTCCTGCCTTCCAGCTGCTTCAGGAAAGCCCACCTGCTGCCTTGTAATTCTCCCAGGAGTTCTCTCTCTACCTCGGAAGCACCACAGGGAGGAAAATGCTTGTGCTCGGTCTCAAATGGTGTCACCTCCTCCTGTCCGTCTGTGCTGGGGACCTGCAGCAAATCTGCAGAGCCCTTCTCCTTGACATGCAGCAAACAATTGCATAAATGGCTGGTAAGGCAGGAATCCCTTTGAAGACTAATCTGTTAATTAGAATCATTAATTGTAGGGCTACTGATTAATAATTGGGAGTGATCTGGCACAGCAGAATTCAGTCTCCAGCTAAGATTTTATGGCAAAGATTCTGACTGATGAAATCAGAATAATCTCTCTGATGATTCACAAAGCATCAATTCTCTCAGTTAATAAGATAAATATAAACTGAGAATATCACTGCAAATATAAAGTGGTGCCTGTATTATCATCTTTAAAATGTTGTATTAGAAAGTTTTTCATGTTGGCTGTTTCCTTCTTTATTAGTGGATGTGTTTCACTGTAATTCCCTAATTTCTAGAGTTACATCTTTCTTATAATCTATTAAAAAAAATACAGTTCCAATTGACACTGGTATCAGGCTGCTATTAATATTATGATGCTACATTTGCACAGGGAATATCTCAGTTTATTTTTATTTTCATCCTATTCCTGGATTTTAGTTTAATTTTACTCCTGAAATTCTGACAAGTCTCTAGGATTTTTCAAGAACATGAAGCCTGAAAGTTCAGTGCTAAAAGTCCTAAATATTGCCCTTGTGTTTACATAAAGCTTTTAAGCCTCCTGTTGTACTAGTGTATCAATGCTTTTGTTAAGCTGCTTGGCCTTGTCCATACTGAAGCCCTCTTGAAGACATTCAGCAGTCAAACTTAAAGGGTTTTAAAGTGTGAACAGTTGGAGAGTAATATTAAATATAATCTCTCCTCTATGAGAAGGAACAATGGTTAATCAGTCTTAAAAAGGTGATAAAAGCTAGCTGAAAAACTTAGAATCATTCAAGTAAACTCTGTTGTGTACTTTAAAAGGTATTTGGAAGAGTGTTTAGTAATTGATACAACTTTAAAGTATCAGAGGACAATCATGGTTGTGGTCTACTTTCTATTTCAATCTGATCTAACATCAGCCTGGCCTAACTCGGATGCTGGATCCTTTTGTGAGCAGCTGTTTGGACTATATAGCTTTTGGGAGTCCTTTCTAATCTTAATTATTGCATTATACTACCCATTTTGATTTTGCATGAGTATGATAGCATTAATTGCATTCAGCCTATTTGTGACGCAGAGTAGTCTGAGCTCAAAGTTGAAGACAGAAACAAGTATTATTGCAACAACAAAAGATGACAACAAAAAACTCCTTTTGCTCCACTAAATCTTTTGTTCTGCTAAAAAATAGGGCCTTTTCTGTTATCTGTTCACCTTGAAGCTTATCCCATGAATGTGAGCAGAAATTCTGTGGAAGAAATGAGCACTGACATGAACAAGGATGACAGGGCAATGTAGCCTGATGGATTTTTGCAGCTGTAGTTCTTTTTTGTGGGTAAGGATGTCCAAAACGACTTTCTATATTATTTGAAAGTAATTATTTGTTGTTTTTTTTTCTTTTAGCAAAAGGTTCATATTGAATACTCACTGTTTATAGGATGTAAGTGGTCAGTCAAATAAGACGAGGCAGATCCTGCGCCCCAGAAGAATGCATCTCTATTTTCTTCGTACTGAGACTACTGGTTATTTTTTGATCTATTTAATCACCTCTTTAGACATTCTTAAAAGCATTTTCTAGAAAATATTATCAATACTTCTTTGTATATTTAGGCTCAGCTCCATGAGCTCAACATCTGCAGCTCTTTTCAGTAAAAGTCTTTAATACCATTGTCCTCCTGAAAGATACACAATTTATGTCATTACTGCAAAGGGTGTCTGCACTTTAATCTTCTTTTTGGGTTTATGGTTTACATAGAATAAGTAATAGCAAGTACAAGCATGTCAGACATGAACAGTTTATGAGAAACACAAAAGCTTTAGGAACATTGCACTCACTTGAGAGAACATCATAAAAGAAAAAAAAAATCTAGTACATAGAATACTGTTAAGAGAATTGCAAACAGAAATGTTTAAAGCATATTTAAGTGCCAGGTTCCAAGATCTGTTTATATCAACATTACCCGTGCCTTTTTATGTCTGATATTTTACTTGAATCTTCTTTACAGATTTTGCTACTTGCTGCAGACTACACTGTGAAGACACTGAGGGTCAAAGTTTAAAAACTTCCTCAGCTGCTTTTCTCTCCTTTTAACATTTTTGCATGTAATATGATTGGGAAGGTTGATGTTGTCTGTACTAGAACTGAGAGACCCCATGCTTTTTTCCCAAGGGCCTTATTTTCAGAGCCCTGCTACAGTTTTATTTCTTTCTTTTTCCCCAGGGTACTATTTATGATTCTCCTTTTAATGGAGAAAATATGAGAGTAAAAAGGTGACTTTCGGAGTACAGAAGTAATATGGAATCGCTCCTCCAGTGGTTAAGGGTGAGTCAAATTCATAAACTGTGAGTCCATGTGCCTTTGTAGGTTTTGGAGGGGAAGAGGAAAATGTCAAGGAGGAGGCCAGGGCTGGAGATGAACTTTTTTCTCATGACAAAATAAGACTGCAGAAAAGATACATGCTCAGCAGTAAAAGTATGGAAATGCTCTTTGCTCCCATGCTCTACATATGAAAGAAACCTAATGAAAGCTCAGATCTGCACCTCAATGGACAAATCACATGCTGTGATATTTACTTTTTGAATGCTCAGCTACTGATGGATATGCTTGCTAATATATTTGAGTGTGTCTAAAAGCCATGTGGGTAGAATACAATAAAAGGAAACATAAAATCATTTTTGGCAGAGCTCATTGTGGTCTGATGTATGCACAAAATATTAAATCTTAGTTACTTGCATTCATGAATAGACGATGTGATTGATTCTTAAAAGTTGCATGATAAATTAAATACCATTATCTGATTTGGAATAGCTTTGACAGGTGGTATTAGTGTACAGGTGCTTGAGCTTTTATTTTTTTTTATATTGGTTCTTTGTCCTGAAAGGTTTCTATGGACATTCTGGGAGAAAAAATAGAGGAGAAGAAAATCAACTTATTTTCAATAAAACATTGAGAGCACAGGTGAGTAATGACTGGTTTAATGGCAAAAGTATCTGTTTCAGAACATCTGTATCAACTTAAGTGAAAATGGAACAGCTGGAAAAAATTAAATCAGTATGAATCATACATTCAAAAGGTCACTGGTCTAAAAATATACATGCCAAGAGAAAGGTCAAAAAATGTGTATGCAATCTAAAATTGTCAAGTAAAAATTAAAATCCTTCTAAACATTCTAAACTTAGAAGATTAATTAATTTGAAAGTAATTTGGGAAGAGGCAAAAAAACACCCTGTGATGTCACTATCATTATATGGAACACAGCTAAGGAGATAAAAGAAGATCATGCAGAGCCCAGGAGAAGATTAAGCCTCTTTATCTCTCTGTGGGAGGGGGGAGAGGATAAATACAGGTAGTATTTCGTGTTCAGAGAAGACGCAGGAACTCCAAATGACTGAGTTTTAATGTGCACTTCTCTCACTGAAGTGCACTGAAGCATAACAGGAGACGCACACAGGTGCCAAGGATCATTAAGGCACCCCAGTCAGTCAAAATTAGAAAGCAAAAAAGTAAAACCAAGTCCTTCTGCTTAATAAAGTTCCAAATATAAATTCTGGAAGGAAGAACAAAATAAATTTCTGTTGGATGCTGTATCTTCTTGCCACAGCTTAACAGCAAGGAAAGAAATAAAGCCTAAATGTGTGGTACATAAGAAAATTCTGTGCAGGTACTTTTGAAGTCAATGCCTTATTAGCAAAGCCTAGAGATATTCCAAAAGCAGATTGTGCAGCATTTTGTCAAAAGTGGCTTGCATGTATGTGCGTACCAGAAATTTGAAAAGGACACAAATTTGCCTTTCTTTCTCCTGTGGTAAAATCTCATGACAACATCAAGCACCTTCAGAAGCAAAGACTGAGATGCCACTTGCTGGCTGAACAAAGATTGGACACAGGGCTCACAGGGAAAGGACACAAGCATTGTCCCATAGAACTTTTCCTAGACAATATGGCCCTTATTTAATTTTATCCGTGAAAAACCCCTTATTTTCTTAGCCATCCAATTACAGCAAAAGGGGAAGATGGGCTCACTCTAAGATGTTGTCAATAATATGCTATTAAATTCAAGGGAATATGGCTGATTTGGAGTAATACAGCAGAATATTTACAGAATATTTACAGAATATTTACAGAATATTTACAGAATATTTACAGAAAGGTACAGATAATTTTTCTCCTGTCTGCCAGTTGTCTTTTCTGTTTTCAAATCTCATGTACATTCATCTCCCACTCTCTACCTCTCCTTTCTTTGCATCTCATAATATCATGTTGTGGGGGCACCTTCTGTGTAATACCACTTCTTAATTGCAAAAGTCCTTAATGGGTTTAATGAGTTTCTCTTATTTCTTGGAGTGTCCATTTCTGCTTGATATGAGGGGGTATTCTTCTTCTGATAAGTTTATTGACTTCATTATTTTGCTTGCATTTGTTTTTAGTTTTTTTTTTCCAAGAGAGATAGAAGGGCACATGAAGGAGGAACTATTGCCATAAAAACTCTTTAGGGTGATAGAGATTAAGGGACTTTGCACCACTTTCTAAAGATGGATAAATTCTAAGTATATTTAATTTCCCCTGGCAGTCCTTTTCACTGCCTCATCTCCTTGACTGTGGGCTATCAACACAGTTGTAAATCCCAGATTAGACCGGGTGGTGAATCACTGTATCAGCTAGCAGGAAGCAAAACAGAAGCAGAAGGTCAAGCAGAGGACAGTTGCTTTCCAAAGATGGACAGTGATGGAGTACACCAGAAAACTGAAAAAGAAGTATGAACTGAGCTATAGAAGGGAGGTTGAAAATAACATTTTTCTGCGATTATCAAAGGCTCAATTTAGCAGCTCCTTCAGTGAGGTTGTGGTAGACATTTACATACTTAGTGAAGACAGAGAAGATACATGCAGGTTGATAAGGGTCAAGTAATAATTATATGTAATGGATGTTTGCCCTGTCAATTAATTATAAAAATTAAACAGTGTTTTAAGAAACGAAGCTAATTATCTTAATTATGTACAAGCATGTGTATTATTGTTTCTGTTGGTTGATACATCTATCATTGGAAGGATTCTTCCCTCAAGTGACTTTCTGAATGACAATTTAACTTCACTTTCAAATCATGGACAAGCTAATGAGTATGACATTCCTATTTATACATATTTACAGGCTCTTACCATCCCCTCTACTCTGTAATAGGCATTTGAGAGTTAAGAAAAATCCAAAGCCAAGCCAATTATGCAAACAGCTGTGCAATTAAGGAAGTGGTGGAATCATCATCTGGAAGTGTTCAAAAGGCCTGTGGATGGGGCACTTGTGGACAAGCAAATATGGAGGTCCCTGGATTAATGGTTGGCCTTGATGATCTTAGAGTTCTTTTACAACATAAACAATTCTGTGATTCTGTGATCTAAGACAATGAGTTCCCACATGGTCATGAAACAAGAAATACTGACCAATTTCTTGCTGTTTCCTTTGGTATAAAATACAATGAGTATCAGATTGAATTATTTAACTCTTCAAAGCAAACTCATTAATTTAGCTCCTTGGAAACTTNTTTTTTTTCCAAGAGAGATAGAAGGGCACATGAAGGAGGAACTATTGCCATAAAAACTCTTTAGGGTGATAGAGATTAAGGGACTTTGCACCACTTTCTAAAGATGGATAAATTCTAAGTATATTTAATTTCCCCTGGCAGTCCTTTTCACTGCCTCATCTCCTTGACTGTGGGCTATCAACACAGTTGTAAATCCCAGATTAGACCGGGTGGTGAATCACTGTATCAGCTAGCAGGAAGCAAAACAGAAGCAGAAGGTCAAGCAGAGGACAGTTGCTTTCCAAAGATGGACAGTGATGGAGTACACCAGAAAACTGAAAAAGAAGTATGAACTGAGCTATAGAAGGGAGGTTGAAAATAACATTTTTCTGCGATTATCAAAGGCTCAATTTAGCAGCTCCTTCAGTGAGGTTGTGGTAGACATTTACATACTTAGTGAAGACAGAGAAGATACATGCAGGTTGATAAGGGTCAAGTAATAATTATATGTAATGGATGTTTGCCCTGTCAATTAATTATAAAAATTAAACAGTGTTTTAAGAAACGAAGCTAATTATCTTAATTATGTACAAGCATGTGTATTATTGTTTCTGTTGGTTGATACATCTATCATTGGAAGGATTCTTCCCTCAAGTGACTTTCTGAATGACAATTTAACTTCACTTTCAAATCATGGACAAGCTAATGAGTATGACATTCCTATTTATACATATTTACAGGCTCTTACCATCCCCTCTACTCTGTAATAGGCACTTGAGAGTTAAGAAAAATCCAAAGCCAAGCCAATTATGCAAACAGCTGTGCAATTAAGGAAGTGGTGGAATCATCATCTGGAAGTGTTCAAAAGGCCTGTGGATGGGGCACTTGTGGACAAGCAAATATGGAGGTCCCTGGATTAATGGTTGGCCTTGATGATCTTAGAGTTCTTTTACAACATAAACAATTCTGTGATTCTGTGATCTAAGACAATGAGTTCCCACATGGTCATGAAACAAGAAATACTGACCAATTTCTTGCTGTTTCCTTTGGTATAAAATACAATGAGTATCAGATTGAATTATTTAACTCTTCAAAGCAAACTCATTAATTTAGCTCCTTGGAAACTTCCCAAAAATTTGTAGAACTCCTTACCACAACTTTTTATGGATACTAAAATTTTACAGGGTTTCAAAAAACAACAGCACAAATTCCTGGAAAATGGATTAAACAAAGACAATAAAACACAGTGTGAAATCCTCTGACTTAGGAAGTCCTGAGGCTGGGAGGATGTTCTGGAGAAGAGCACTTGCCTGCTCTCCTTTTTTACTCTTCTCTCAGCATCTGTTTCTGACCAGGGTCAGAAATGTATGAGGCTAGCTAGACCTGTTGTCTGGGCCAGAAAAGCTGTTCTGCCCCGATGTGCTCAGAGGCACAATNCCTCAAGTGACTTTCTGAATGACATTCCAAAACTGGCACATTTTCTTGTGGGTATTATAATGTAAAACAAATAAAATGTTGTTTTCCTAATTTTTTTAGAGTACTTTACTGCACAGTTTCTAGAGTATGGAAGACCAGTGTGATGCAATTGTTTTTATATTATTTTCTAGTTTTCCAAAAACTTGAATTTTTTGTTATGTCTGCAAAACACAAAATGTCTTTCCAATACAAAGCAGAACATTAAAGGATCTGCAGGCTTATCTGCAACACAGTAAACAATTCCTTATTCTGCTTTTACTTTTGGACTTCGATTTTTTTTTTCAGTTATTTTTATAGGAATTTACTTAGCTTGCACTGTAAAGTTTTTGTCCAAAGGTCTTGCTGATTAAACCAGCTTTCTGTCTCCAAAGCAAAACTGCCCCTGCAAATGACAAAATTCTTCATTCAACCAGAACAAGAAATAAGAAGACTTTCATGTTAAATGAAGAAAAAAAAAGGATAGTCTAGTGCTTCTCTCCAAAACCTATCTGTTCTGGCTACCAAAAAAGTTTCAACCTTGTTTGGATTGCCATTGCCAAAAGTGAGAGAGGACACCATTTCAGACTTAAAATAAGGATGCAGACAGCACTCAGTAATGATGAATTTATTCTGGATTTATTCAGGTCCCTCAAAAGAGACCCNCACTGCCTCATCTCCTTGACTGTGGGCTATCAACACAGTTGTAAATCCCAGATTAGACCGGGTGGTGAATCACTGTATCAGCTAGCAGGAAGCAAAACAGAAGCAGAAGGTCAAGCAGAGGACAGTTGCTTTCCAAAGATGGACAGTGATGGAGTACACCAGAAAACTGAAAAAGAAGTATGAACTGAGCTATAGAAGGGAGGTTGAAAATAACATTTTTCTGCGATTATCAAAGGCTCAATTTAGCAGCTCCTTCAGTGAGGTTGTGGTAGACATTTACATACTTAGTGAAGACAGAGAAGATACATGCAGGTTGATAAGGGTCAAGTAATAATTATATGTAATGGATGTTTGCCCTGTCAATTAATTATAAAAATTAAACAGTGTTTTAAGAAACGAAGCTAATTATCTTAATTATGTACAAGCATGTGTATTATTGTTTCTGTTGGTTGATACATCTATCATTGGAAGGATTCTTCCCTCAAGTGACTTTCTGAATGACAATTTAACTTCACTTTCAAATCATGGACAAGCTAATGAGTATGACATTCCTATTTATACATATTTACAGGCTCTTACCATCCCCTCTACTCTGTAATAGGCATTTGAGAGTTAAGAAAAATCCAAAGCCAAGCCAATTATGCAAACAGCTGTGCAATTAAGGAAGTGGTGGAATCATCATCTGGAAGTGTTCAAAAGGCCTGTGGATGGGGCACTTGTGGACAAGCAAATATGGAGGTCCCTGGATTAATGGTTGGCCTTGATGATCTTAGAGTTCTTTTACAACATAAACAATTCTGTGATTCTGTGATCTAAGACAATGAGTTCCCACATGGTCATGAAACAAGAAATACTGACCAATTTCTTGCTGTTTCCTTTGGTATAAAATACAATGAGTATCAGATTGAATTATTTAACTCTTCAAAGCAAACTCATTAATTTAGCTCCTTGGAAACTTCCCAAAAATTTGTAAAACTCCTTACCACAACTTTTTATGGATACTAAAATTTTACAGGGTTTCAAAAAACAACAGCACAAATTCCTGGAAAATGGATTAGACAAAGACAATAAAACACAGTGTGAAATCCTCTGACTTAGGAAGTCCTGAGGCTGGGAGGATGTTCTGGAGAAGAGCACTTGCCTGCTCTCCTTTTTTACTCTTCTCTCAGCATCTGTTTCTGACCAGGGTCAGAAATGTATGAGGCTAGCTAGACCTGTTGTCTGGACCAGAAAAGCTGTTCTGCCCCGATGTGCTCAGAGGCACAATGTGGTGAGCTGGGTGGGTTATGCCTCTCCCAGAATTATTTCAAGTTTCCCTGGTATGTTGCCACAGTCCTGCACACCTGATTGACATGCTGGGCTTATCTACCCCAATCTCAGTCTTTGATAACTGTCTTGGACAGACAGAGCCAAAGTTTGGATATGAAAGAAGAGGAAGGCTGTGCCTCCATATGGCTGGGAGGATACTGTGCTATGCCAGAGCAGATTGAGCCCGTGGAGCAGTGCTGTGGGAGGATTATACTCACTGAACACTTCCTGGCCTTTCTTGCCCCAAGTGAATCAACATCTGGGCTGAGGGCTGCAAAATGAATGACTCTATCTGCTGTCACCAGTGTCTCTGTGCCAGAGGACATTTCAACCTTCATGAAATTTGGGATCACTGGTAATTCTCCTGGGTTTGTAGTGCACAATAACATGGCACATTCTTTAACACTAGCTTTCTGCTGCTCTGCTGTGCCGTGCTGAGCATCAAATGTCCAGGACATCTTGTCCTCTTCAGGGAATGCCATCAGTTACCTTTTGTCCAGCACAGCTCCACTGGCTACCTTGGGAGAGAGCCTGGGGGAAGTTTTGTATGTAAGCAGGCTCTGCTATGCAATTTATTTCTCTGGAGCCCTATTTGTGGTTGAGCGACTGAACAGAAACATGAAAAGGTGTCATGGAAATCTGCAACAGAGATATGAATGTCCAAGAATGGGAAAAACATGATGGGCTAGAAAAAAGGGAAATAGGAGAATTTTAATCTGAACTCCTTCTTGATATCTCAGAACACGCTTCAGGATGTCTTTGAGGAACTGGGCTTGGCAGAGTGGTTAGGGTGATTAGAAAGTGTGTATACCTCATGGTTTTTTTTCCAAAATGGACCTGTAAATGGAGGATATTTGGCGCTGGCGAAGGCAGTTCAGCAAGTATGCATCTGTCCTTCCAGTGCAATGTGTACAAGTTGTAATAAGCTCATAGTTCTGCCAGAAGAACTTTCTATTGTAGACATGACCTCAGTTCTTTACAGCAAGAAATACAGGCTAATATTTGTGCAAGAGAACTGTGCATGCAAAAATCTCTCCTGCAACCATACAGGCATGTGAGATGGAATAACCAGTGATCTGGCTGTTCATACCATCCCAAGAACTGTGCGTGTACAGAAACCATAACCTACTTAGAAAAGCTATAATCATGCTTTCTTGCACATAATATTATGACATTTTTGGAGGAACCTACATTTACCTTTTTATTTCGATCTTACTTTTTCTCCTCAACAAAGGGGTAGTTTTTTCTCTGCCTTCAGTAACACTGACCATTTGATTAAAAGGTATTACATGTTCATGCTTCTTTTATTATTTGTGGTAAAGGTATGATACTATTTCATTATGTGGTATATTACAAAGCTTCTTGGTTTTCAAACACGAGTTCTTCCTATATTTTGCATTCTGTTAAGCAGCAGTTTACAGTGAGTTATAGGTACTTCCTCATGTACACAGTACAAAGCCTTTCCATCTGATTAAAATCGTTTAAAGTGGAAAACTGTTTAATCAACATGAATACTAAATTTAAATGGAGAAAGTGCTTTTTGATCAGAAGAGATATCATGTCCCTCCCTCTTGTGATTAGAAGAAGTGACATGTCTTTGCCACTAGCTGACTTGTGTGTGTCACTTGTGTTGCCAGCAGCCATGGTTTCATGTGCTGATTCTAATGAGTCGTAACATGTATTGTTANCCCATATTCAAGTCATGAGCAGGCTAACAAGAGTCAGCAGCCAGTGCTCATCTCCACCTACTTGCCTTTCAGTAGTTTGGGGCCACTCTGACAGTCCTTTCTCTTCTCACAAACAAACACCTCTCCAGAGAGTCTCAGGAGTGGCTTCATGTTTCTGATGTCTCAAATTACGGAGCAGCTCCAAAGCAAAAATAACCCTTTTCAAATTTTCACCAAGACAATTTATTTTTGCCTCCCTTGACATTTTTATTCAATTTGCATATTTGCCTTTTTCAAAGTCAGAGTATCCTACTAATAGACCTTGATTAGAAAATCAGAAGAAGCAGGGTAGCTTCCATCCCCCGTGCTTCTCAAGTGTAATTAGTAGGAAGTGGGGGTGCATGAAATGATGTCGGAGTGTACTTGAGTCCAAGAAGAAGCACAAAGGGTTAATGAGCAACATGACTGATAAAAAGCAGAAAGTACAAGACAAATACTAGAAGAATGGTGAAAGCTGTAGGAGGTCTAGGAAGTGTGTAACAGGCCTTTCATGATAAATACAAACAGGTAGAAGGAAACATACCCTGGCCTGTGGGACAAAATAGAGGCTGTGTCAGAAAACACTTCACACGCATCTTAGAGTTAAATTGAAGAATTAATATTCAAGTTCATGAGCTCTGAAGGACATTGCTGCTTGGGCGTTTTTTATCACAATTTAACTTCACTTTCAAATCATGGACAAGCTAATGAGTAAGACATTCCTATTTATACATATTTACAGGCTCTTATCATCCCCTCTACTCTGTAATAGGCACTTGAGAGTTAAGAAAAATCCAAAGCCAAGCCAATTATGCAAACAGCTGTGCAATTAAGGAAGTGGTGGAATCATCATCTGGAAGTGTTCAAAAGGCCTGTGGATGGGGCACTTGTGGACAAGCAAATATGGAGGTCCCTGGATTAATGGTTGGCCTTGATGATCTTAGAGTTCTTTTACAACATAAACAATTCTGTGATTCTGTGATCTAAGACAATGAGTTCCCACATGGTCATGAAACAAGAAATACTGACCAATTTCTTGCTGTTTCCTTTGGTATAAAATACAATGAGTATCAGATTGAATTATTTAACTCTTCAAAGCAAACTCATTAATTTAGCTCCTTGGAAACTTCCCAAAAATTTGTAGAACTCCTTACCACAACTTTTTATGGATACTAAAATTTTACAGGGTTTCAAAAAACAACAGCACAAATTCCTGGAAAATGGATTAAACAAAGACAATAAAACACAGTGTGAAATCCTCTGACTTAGGAAGTCCTGAGGCTGGGAGGATGTTCTGGAGAAGAGCACTTGCCTGCTCTCCTTTTTTACTCTTCTCTCAGCATCTGTTTCTGACCAGGGTCAGAAATGTATGAGGCTAGCTAGACCTGTTGTCTGGGCCAGAAAAGCTGTTCTGCCCCGATGTGCTCAGAGGCACAATGTGGTGAGCTGGGTGGGTTATGCAATACACTTTTGCCTCTCCCAGAATTATTTCAAGTTTCCCTGGTATGTTGCCACAGTCCTGTACACCTGACTGACATGCTGGGCTTATCTACCCCAATCTCAGTCTTTGATAACTGTCTTGGACAGACAGAGCCAAAGTTTGGATATGAAAGAAGAGGAAGGCTGTGCCTCCATATGGCTGGGAGGATACTGTGCTATGCCAGAGCAGATTGAGCCCGTGGAGCAGTGCTGTGGGAGGATTATACTCACTGAACACTTCCTGGCCTTTCTTGCCCCAAGTGAATCAACATCTGGGCTGAGGGCTGCAAAATGAATGACTCTATCTGCTGTCACCAGTGTCTCTGTGCCAGAGGACATTTCAACCTTCATGAAATTTGGGATCACTGGTAATTCTCCTGGGTTTGTAGTGCACAATAACATGGCACATTCTTTAACACTAGCTTTCTGCTGCTCTGCTGTGCCGTGCTGAGCATCAAATGTCCAGGACATCTTGTCCTCTTCAGGGAATGCCATCAGTTACCTTTTGTCCAGCACAGCTCCACTGGCTACCTTGGGAGAGAGCCTGGGGGAAGTTTTGTATGTAAGCAGGCTCTGCTATGCAATTTATTTCTCTGGAGCCCTATTTGTGGTTGAGCGACTGAACAGAAACATGAAAAGGTGTCATGGAAATCTGCAACAGAGATATGAATGTCCAAGAATGGGAAAAACATGATGGGCTAGAAAAAAGGGAAATAGGAGAATTTTAATCTGAACTCCTTCTTGATATCTCAGAACACGCTTCAGGATGTCTTTGAGGAACTGGGCTTGGCAGAGTGGTTAGGGTGATTAGAAAGTGTGTATACCTCATGGTTTTTTTTCCAAAATGGACCTGTAAATGGAGGATATTTGGCGCTGGCGAAGGCAGTTCAGCAAGTATGCATCTGTCCTTCCAGTGCAATGTGTACAAGTTGTAATAAGCTCATAGTTCTGCCAGAAGAACTTTCTATTGTAGACATGACCTCAGTTCTTTACAGCAAGAAATACAGGCTAATATTTGTGCAAGAGAACTGTGCATGCAAAAATCTCTCCTGCAACCATACAGGCATGTGAGATGGAATAACCAGTGATCTGGCTGTTCATACCATCCCAAGAACTGTGCGTGTACAGAAACCATAACCTACTTAGAAAAGCTATAATCATGCTTTCTTGCACATAATATTATGACATTTTTGGAGGAAGCTACATTTACCTTTTTATTTCGATCTTACTTTTTCTCCTCAACAAAGGGGTAGTTTTTTCTCTGCCTTCAGTAACACTGACCATTTGATTAAAAGGTATTACATGTTCATGCTTCTTTTATTATTTGTGGTAAAGGTATGATACTATTTCATTATGTGGTATATTACAAAGCTTCTTGGTTTTCAAACACGAGTTCTTCCTATATTTTGCATTCTGTTAAGCAGCAGTTTACAGTGAGTTATAGGTACTTCCTCATGTACACAGTAGAAAGTCTTTCCATCTGATTAAAATCGTTTAAAGTGGAAAACTGTTTAATCAACATGAATACTAAATTTAAATGGAGAAAGTGCTTTTTGATCAGAAGAGATATCATGTCCCTCCCTCTTGTGATTAGAAGAAGTGACATGTCTTTGCCACTAGCTGACTTGTGTGTGTCACTTGTGTTGCCAGCAGCCATGGTTTCATGTGCTGATTCTAATGAGTCGTAACATGTATTGTTAACTATTCTGACATGATTTTTTTTCTTGTGGACATTGTACGTAGCATTTATATGGTACCAGCCAAATACTTTGCTGTATTATTGTTTTCAAAGAGAGCCATGGAAAATACATTGAAAAGCAGCTCCGCGTGAGGAATGCAGTTTTCAGCTCTATATTAAGATGAGCATGTCCTCATAATTATTTTGGGGTAGTTTGGGAATGTGCAATAGGGTAACATACACAGAAATGACACACTGAAAATCCATTTATGAAAACAGAGGACTGGTATCAGAGTGATATAAATACATACCAGACAAATGACTTTGTTTTTCATTACACAGAGCTACAGATGAAGTAAAAATAATGAAGACATGCATTTGAGAAAGTGAGGGAGCAGTTTAAGCAGGCAGTAGGAGGCCTTCAGTCTGCTGGTGTATGATCAAACAACTTTAATCAGCAGCCCATCTCCTTTGGCATGTAGAACTGAAAAAGCACTTTAAAAAAACCCTGAAACCCTGAAAAAATACCACCAGCAAGGTTATTTAGGGAATTCAGTGTAAAATGATAGCTTTTAATTTTCCCACTGAAAGGAAACATACTGTACCTTAAGATCCTGTTGAGTCTCACTTTCTTACCACAGTCTTTTATAGTAGTGCTGGGAGTTGGTTTTCCTGACTGGAATAATTTTCTCTTGAAAGTCAGAAGCCACTGTTTTTATCATGCTTTTATTATTCTTGCTTGATACCATACAAAATGTAGCTGTCCAGGATAGCTAAGAGGAGAATGGAAGGCGAGAACATTTTCTTTCTATGTAAGCTGTAACATCAGGGAATATCCTCTCCAACATATTCTATAACCTCATGGGTATGCAGTGTACATCTCTGGAGAAAAATAAAAGCAATCAGCAGAAAGCAAACTGTAGTCTTTCTTTAAAACACATACCCTCTGCTTTGTTTCTGTAAACCTGGAAATAATTGATCTGAATTTTAGTCTTGGATTATATGTGAAGGCACAGAATAGTCTGGCCTTATCCAACCACCAATTTTGGTGTGATTGCTGCTGTTTTTCACAGTTGCTCTATGTTGATTTCTCTACTTTTTGAAGGGTTTCTCTTGCTCTCTTGTGCAGTACCACGGAATTAAAACTTCACCAAAAAAATTTAGTAAGGAAAAATGCTATGACTATAAATCCCAACAATCAGATTTCTGCACATATGGATATTTAGCTTTGCATATCTTCTTTAGACTCAGGATCAGCCCTTCATGTCATGGAGAGCTAATACATAAATAATAGATTCAAAAGAAAAGTATAAATAACTCTCCTCCCTAAGCAGGCATAAAAATAAACACAAACTCTAGCTGGAATATGCCTAAATAAAATATCTTTTCTAAATCCTTTTAGAAATCCTTTAAATACACAAGTTATTTGCAAGAATTGCTTTTCTTAGGGATTCATGAGTTTGTAAGTTAACTGTTGGTATCAAATGGAAACCGCTACTCCTTTTCTTCTTTGTATTTGCTTAAGTGCTCAGGGTTCCAACACTGCAGTTCATAATCTCTTAAAGAAACACAGTAATACTTTCAATAGGGAAATTGACATGGCACAACAGATCCCAGCAATACAGGAACATCCTGTTGCTCCCTTTTATAGTTATTGGTGGTTTTATTCTCCCTTAAAAATTTTTACATCAAATTAGTGGAAATACTTAATCTAGCAGTTTGCTTATAGTATTCAAAGCTTTTGCAGTCAGATCATTTAGAAAGTATTAACTGGATAATGGAAAAAAATATCATGTTTTAAAATTTTGGGGCCAACTTCATTTGGAGGCCATGGAGGAAGAGGGGAGAGCCCCAGTGCCATGTATTTTCTTTTGTTTGGTTTGGGTTTGGTTTGGTTTGATTTTGCTTTGTTTTGTTTTTCTGTTTTTAAAGAAAGTCTTTAGCTTGTTTAAAACCTAAGCTATATCTCTTGGCTTGACTTTTGTTTTTGTTGCTCTTAGGCTTATAGCATTAGACAAAATGAATCAGATTATTTCTCACAGCTCTGTACCTCTTGATAAAGGTCAGTGCTGAGCTATTGAAAATGTTGGAAAGAAGATACATGTGGCATTTTTGGCTATTGATCTGTTTATAATGTATCATAGTGGCCTCCAGTGCTTTAATTTCCTTAATAGCCCACTTTTAGGGCTGCTGTCAGGGTAGGAAAGAATGTTTTATATATTTTCTGAGTTGCTCTGTCCTTACCTTCTGCCTATATTTCAACACCTGACAAGCCTTTTTATCTTCGCCCATGGGCTTTCTGCATTCAGGAGTAGTTCATTGGTCTGTAGCCCTTTTTACTTCATCTCTTTTGCCTCAAATAATTTAGCACCATATGAATTATGTTGTTATCCAGTAAACACTGTAGAGAGATGAGATACTGAAAATAATGTAAAAATTAAATATTCATTTACTTGAAGGTTAATTTGACTAGGAGTGCATATGTGTAGGAGGAGTATGGTTTTATGCTCTATAGTAAGTAGGTTTTCAAATTATATAAGTGACAGGATGATTTCAGAACTATCATTTTATTTGACCAAGAATGGAAATGGAAATGAATATATGAAAAGAAAAAGTTCTTGTGAATATACTGTCTCACTTATGCTAATGGAGAAAACCTTTACAATCCATGGAGCAAATCCATAAGAATTGAGTTAATCCATATTAATATGTTAAAACTGGGATTGCAGGGAGGGTTCTACTGATTTGGTCATTAGCACCTATGTTTGGTATTTCTAAATACCTGGGATGAAAGGTTGAATTTTTCAGCTGTTTAACTTCGATGGTAAAGCTGAGAATGCTGGCAGTAAGAAAGTATCCAAAAGTTACTCATATTGCCTCCCATCTGGAATTTGCTCTGTAGAGTGGAAAGGTGCTTCTGTAGAAATGTAGAACAATATTCTGAACATGAATTAAAAATTAAAACCTTCTGAGAGTTTTGCAATACATGGAGACTCCAGACACAGGAATGGGAGTGAAAACCAAAAAGAAATTATCCAAACACAGTGCCATGTTAGCAGATGGATAAAAAGAGTGGCTTCCAAGGCTGAAAAAATCTGAAAGCCCAGAGATCTAAAAGGACTAAGTAAACCATTAAATTTTGGTCTCAATTCTTCGGGAGACATTAGCAACTTAGAAATTAGGATACAGTTAGCAGCTTTCCCAGCCTGTTCCTGGGGACAGTTCATAGTTGTTTTTAATTACATCACTGCTGCTGGTCTAAAGAATTGGATGATTTTTTTTTTTTCCATTCCACTTCACTAGCTTTTAGCGCATTTACAAAATGTGGTCAGAAAGAAGATTAAAAATAGATTTTCTAATACTGAAATGTACTTGTTACTTTCAGTTTGGAGCTCCCACTTTTGTTTAGCATTCTGTCAAATTTGATTTGTTTTAAAAGAGCATTGCATTTTATAGGCTATGAGATCTTGTGTTCATCTCACAGGCTTGTGTTTTCACCACTGACACATCTGACACATAGTTCACTCATCACTGGAAGTAATTGCTTACTTTAAAATACTGTTTTCCCCAGTACGTGTAAGGTGTCGGCTCCACTTCTCCCCAGAGGTTACCTAAGGCTGCTGAATTCCTTCTCTGTGCATTTCCCAGTTTTGTGATGCTTGGGTTAATTAATGGCTGATGTTCCTTCTCTAGATAGTTCTCTCATATTTTCCATGTTGAGTGCTCCTGTGTATGTATTGGAGGTGCCCTGTAAATAAAATTTAAAAATTCCTAGCAAAAATTCAGCCACTTAAAAATTATTTCCCACTCATCATATAGGCTTAGTCTTTGTATTATGATCCCTCTAAAATAAATAATTGAGTTGAGCTTAATAAAATCTCAACTTTCTGCCAAAGAGTTAACAGTGAAGTTTTCTGCTGCCTTCCTCTCAGTGTCTGAATCTGTTTTCCTGTACGCAGACACATGCAAGAACCTTTGTCTCTGTGTAGTGATTAAACATGCAGGGCATCCTTTCTTTTATACAACTGACTCTTTAACATGAATATAGGAAGTTAAAAGAAATTAAAACTACAATTAACATAGATAATTAAAATTAAAATGAAGATCAAATGAGCACCACTTGAACTTGAGAAGGACTCTGCATGCTTTTTTTTGCCTCAGTGGTGTTGCTGTCAAGATAAAGTACAATGGTATCACTTCTCCCCATTTCTTTTAACTCTTATTTTACTATTTAGGGCAGGAAGGCCCAGCAGTAGGTTCAGGACCTAATGATCTTAGTCTGGAAAATACATGAAGAAAGCTGAGTATAACAGAGAAAAGGAGATGGTTCTGAAGGGGGAAAGTCAAGACAATAATCAGTTTTTAAGCATCTCGGTAATAGACACAAACTACAGGGTTACAAGGCCTCTAATGATAGGTTGGGGGTAACAGGTTTAAACTGAAAGACCGTAGGTGTAGATCAGATTTAGGGAAGAAATTCTTTGCTGTGAGGGTGGTGAGGCACTGGGCTAGGTTGCACAGAGGGCAGTTAGCTCTCACTAGGTTATGTCCAGGTTATGTCTTGAATTAATACAGAAACCTGATGGACTACTAACACATTTATCACTTGCACTTCAAACTCATACTCAGCCTAGGTACAGAATATTGCATGAGACTCTTTTAAAAGGAAAAAGGTAATGGAGGAAAACCATCAGCTTTTGCTTCTTTCCAGAGGTACAGCAATGGACTGTGAAGAAAGGCTGAAACTGACACAAATAAGGGCAGCATTAATGGAAGCTACTATATAGCCCAGTGCCTGTTTTGCTTAGAAGGAGTATAAATAAGTGAACTGTAGAGATTAAATGGTGCCTAAGCAAACAAAAGGGCCACAGATCAACCTTTAATGTTGGGGAGCAATAAAGGGAAAATGAAAGATTCTTGTGTTTTCAGAATCTGGTACTTCTGTGTTCTATTTGAATTTTATAATATCTGTCTCCAGCATCAGAAAATACAATGTATTT
>VWZN01000699.1:198551-227643 GCA_013396955.1 Regulus satrapa | reverse complement strand
AAATAATATATTATAAAATATAACATATATTTAATATATAAATAATATTTTATTTTTATATCTTGCAATATATAAATAAAACCATTCAAACACTTCTAAGAATAAATGCAAGTGAGTTTCTTTTGGTTAAGTTACTTGTGGCTGTGTTAAAAATTCAAGCTTAAGTAGATTGAATAATATTGTGAAATTGTCCTAGTTTTATTTTCTCTTCATGGGCAGTGTTACAATTCTACTCCTGCCACCACACATAATAAATTTTGCAACCAAGTTAGAGAAGGACAGGACTGTTAAAGAAATATTTCCTAATCCCTGCAAGGGCATAGCATGACATGGGTTTAACATTATCCTAACATTGTTTTACATAGCTAATAATTTCACAGTTGTAAGAGTAGTGTTCAGAGGAAGTTTTTACTATTCAGAATGCTGTAGGTGGTCAGTAAGAAGCAAAAAATCATCCTTTTACTGATAAAGTTGGAGAGAGGAAAGGACCATGAGAATAAGATGTGTGGTGATGGGGCTGAATCACACTTCATATTCCTAGAAGACTGTCCAATTTTCTTGTGGAAAGAAAAGAACAGTGTTCTAGGAGAAGCTACATAATCAAACTCCAATTAATAATGAAATTTTAATATAGAAAATAGGAGGCAGAAGATATAACCACAGTAAAAACTAGATAATTTTGAGCAACCCTAACAGCAGTGTGGTTGTTTCATGGCCCTTACTCAGTGTCAGGGAGGAAAATTCTGTGCAGTGGGAGTCCGATGAGCATACATAAAAGAATATTGCGGGCAAGTAATGGACTATGGACTCTGATCCATTTTAGTGACATGTGCCATTACATGGGATAAGATAAATGATGTAATCACAGCAATGATAGAGAGAAGGAAAGAGAAGACATTTCTTATTTTTCTGATTTGGGAATTTATTAATGCTGGAATAAGGAAAACATACTGGACATCACAGGTAGACTTTTTTTGATAATATCCTTTTTTCCTTCAAGTTATGAACTTTTCAAAACCATTTTTTTCCCCCTCCTGAAACTATACAGACTGATTTTCTACTCACAGAAATATCTAATTCCCATGACTTGGGAATTCCATAGTTTACTGTCACATATATGCCTACTCTTTAGTTGGCAGTGGCTTTTTTGCATTTCCATTTGTCATAAGACTGTTGGCAGTTCCTGTTTATACAGATCAGTGAAAAGCTTTGAGTTCCATGTCTCAAACTTCAACTGTGTTTTCAAAAGATTCTTCATTATCTCCTAGAGTTTGTCCTGGAGAAGTGAACACCATGGACATTTTTCCAACTGCTGCTAGGTGCCAATTTAAAATCAGGGAAAGCAGTAAAAAAATAGTTAAAATATGTAATCCCATACACTGCTTGAGTATCACAGTTGCTGGATTACTTGACTTTAAGTTCTTTGTTTAAAAAATACTTTATAATATTATATGGAAGAATAACATTAAATAGAGAGATAATCTTCATTCTCTCGTGTTTTTAAATGCATTCAGCCTTTTGTATAGCAAAAAGTCATGCTGATTCAGTAATTTAAAAATATAAGTATCGTCTCTAAATGCTAAATCCCCTGAAAATACATTTAAGAATCCAAGCAAGATGGGCCTGTCAAGGTTTGCATTCCAGGAATCTGGAGAATTCACTGTGTGTTTATGATTCATTCTCAAATTTAGACTCCAAATCACAAAATACGATTAAAATCTTCAGGTGATGTTAACTGGGTTAAGTCTGGCCTTTAAGCAAGGGTGAAGATTTATCCTAGAGGTGCCAGGCTGTGTCATGCAGAATTGCTCAGCTTGGGAGACAGCGCTCACACACCTGAGACTTTTTGCTTCTGCTAACACTCCTTGCAATTTACCAGAGCTGGTTGGCTCAGAATTCTGACTGATGCTGTTCTAACCTTCCAGGACTGGATCTTTTTGGATGGCAATGCTGGATGTTCTATAAAGATAATCAGTATATTCCTAACGTTCTGTCATGGAAAACAAAAAAAAAATTCAGAGCTATGTAACAACACTTCTGCCAAGTTCTTTGCATTACCTGGGGTGCCTTGATTGAAGATACATCATTTAAGCCATGATAGAAGGATATTTTTCTGATGATCTGTCTGCGAAGTAGAAGATATGAAGCAAATCTTTCACTTAGGAATTTAATTCACTTGTCTGAACTGCATATAACTAGCCAGAGGGATAGCAGAGATTATATTGTTAATTTGAATGAGTGTTGGCTTCCCTTTATATTTCAATTTTTCATCCCATCTGTCAGAATGTCTTTCCAGTTGTTTAGGCTAATGAGAATGACATGAAAACAATTCCATATAGACAGGGTTGTTTGGTTTTGTGGTTTTTTGGTTTTTGTTTTTTGGTTTTTTTTAACTAGGCAAAACCACAGGTTTTCAGTATGTCAAAAAATCTGGTCTAATTGGTTTTCCAAAAATACTATGTCAAACCAAAACAGAAAGAAACTATGTCAAGTAAATTCCTCCAACAATGTTTTTGGGTGATATTTCTTTAAAAAGAACAAAACAAAACAAAAAAACCCAAAAAACCAACCAGCAAAAACTACAAAAATAACACCAAAAAACCCCGAAAGAAACAAAAAACCAAAAAAACCAAACAAACAAACCAACCAACCAAAACCTAGCAAGGAGGAATATTACCTTACCCTGGGACAGAAACAAAAAGAACTCAGGAATAATCAATAGCTTTATGTCCGTACATACATATATATATACAGAGAGAGAGAGAGAGAGGGAGTATATGAATATACACGTGTGTGTGTGTGTGTGTGTACACACCCAGAATTTTTTCTTGAAATTGCTTTTGCATTTCACTGAAAAATGCCACCAAGATGATCCATGGTAGCTTTGTCAGAGTGAGCCGACTTGGGAATCAGCCCTGTCAAATACAGAGAGCATGTCAGTCACGCTTGCTTTCTACAGAAAATGAAGATGCCAGTCTGTTGAAAGGCAGAGCATGCTTTAGCAACTTACCCCTTTTAGCCATCTCAGAATAGAGCACCTAGCTTGGCCAGCAGCCTCATCAGTGGGTTCATTGTTCCTCCTTCTGCTGAAGCAGGCTGTGCTGGAGTTAACTGGGTGGGCCACAGCACACAGATTTACCTGGATTTCAGCAGCTGTAATTCTGCTACCAGTGCAGGGAACACAGCAAGTGTGGGCTTTGAAGAGAGCCCACCAGACACCCCGTGGGCTTGTTCACGTAGCTAAAAATGTGTTACGTGGGCTCTGCCTATGCTAGTGCAGAACAAGCCGTGCCTGTGTGCTGCCCCTAGGGCAAGTGTCACTGCAGCTCACCTATACACAGCCACCTTCTCTTCACTTCCCAAAATAGAGAGGCCTGGAACATAGTGCCAGCTGGGAGCCATCGCTGGCCTTTGCTGTGCCCAGCCCATTGCCCGGGAGGGCAGCAATTGGCACTGGCTCCAAGTGGCTCCACATGACCAGAGCGGGCAGTCCATGGCAGGGCTGTGGCCACGGACTCACCTGCTTCAAGGGATGTCTGCACACAGGGCCATGCACGGCAGGGCCCAAAACGAGCTGAGCTAAAGCTGCCCTGAGCGTGCCCCGCCCAACCTCTCCTCGGAGGCTCAACCTAGGTACAGCATGAGCAAGAAAATAGTTGAGGTTAAAATAGTATTCAGGCTGGATTCTGGCTTTAAACAATATAATATCAGGTTTTTTTCACCTCCCATCCTTCTATGTTTGTTATACAGGAAGAGAAAGTCTAAATAATTTCTCTGTGTTTATGAATTCCCAATGTGCATTAACATCCAGTGCAATAAACTGGAAAATGCCAAGTACTATTTTAAAGCTTCTTTTTCCAGAAACATGGGGCTCATATTTGGTCCTTTTCTTTGCAGGCACTATAGCCTCAAAAAGAATAATGAAGAGTACAAGTTCAATAACATATTTAATTTAGAATTATTTTGCAGGCTTTTGCAAGTAGATTTCTATAATCCTACTATGCTAAAGAGAGTTATCTCAGCTTTTTACTTTAAAGTAAATGAATGTGTCTTTATGTTAAGGGAATGTTTACTCTAGGTTGGTTGTCTGGGTTTTTTCCTATGGGTTAATAGTAATGTTCAATGTTTTTAGCTTCTTGGATCTGTAGAAAAGTAAAACTTCTTATTTCTAGAGATCTATAAAATGATCTGATTCATTCTCCAGAAATCAATGATTTGATATAAATAATAGCATGTTCTTTACCTGCATCACTCAGAATTATTGCACTGCTTACATGAGAAGAAATTAGAGTTTAGGCTAAAAATCTCCCAGAATCTGGAGATAAACAGAAATCTGGATGTGGTGACCAGTAACAGGACAACAGTGAGTGGACATTGAGTGGGAAGAATGTTGAAAGAGGAAAGCTGAGCGCCATAAATTCTTTGAAGCTGAGAAGCTGTTAAAAACCCCCCTTGGCATTTATCCTTAGGATCTCTTTGGATGCGAATTCCCAGAGAAGTGGAACAAATTCACACATTCTAGTCTTTGCAATGATTAGAGCAGGAAAATGAGGTGCAGAATGATTAGGATTTGAGGAGACACTGGTTGGTAATACTGCAGCATCCCAGGTGGGAGAGGAGCAATGCTCCAGCTGAACAGGGATCATGTTGTATCATGGCCTCAAGGCGCCAGTGGGCTCTGGTTTTCTATAAATAATATTAAAGCTCCGGTGGGAGGGAATGAAAGTAGCCAAAGCATTGGCCTGGCTGGATTTGCACACCTCTCCTTATCCCATTACCCAAGATAGATGCTATTCTGTTTGCTAGTTCCTTTTTATGTCCATTCTGCCAAATCCTCCTTCCATAGTTGCACCCACCTGAGAACACTTAGTGCAGTCAGTGCTGTTTCTCAGGCTTGACAGCAGGGTAACTGAGTCAGTCTGAATTTCCTCAAAAATGACATTGTAGAGTCTAGAAAAAGCAAAAGCTCAGAAACCACTGCTGCTGTTTTCTAGGAGATGTTGATAGAAAAATTGAGAAGGAGAGGTACAAAGAATTTGTTGTTCTTCCAATAACATAGGATAACTTTCTCCACAAGTTCTGTGTTGTCTTTACTTCTCAAAGAGCCAAGAGCTGGGATAGAAACAAATAGTTAATTTGAATATTCTTGCCCAATTAGGGTTTTGCCTCATCAGTATGACTTAAAAAACACTGAAAATTTTTAATTTCTGTATGTTAGCAAGTACTTTGCCCAATCTGAAACCTCACACACAAAGGCAGCTATACATATGAAGCACCACTCCTGAGCTGATAGGCTTTTCTCTTTTGAGTTATTGGGAAGGATTACATCTGAAGAACATGAATATCTGAGAGCTGCAAAGTGTGTCTGAAGCATTAGAGCAATTTTGCATGGCTTCTGCTAATGGCACAACCCAAAGCCTACTGAAGTGGGAGAGAGAAGCAGAGATGCTCAGGGTCAAGCCACAGACATGAACATATCATAGCCTGATTGATCATATTTAACAAAGACATTCATTTTCCAAATTAGCAGCACTGTCTAACCAGCAGGCAAGGCCCAGAGAACTATTTATATTACATCAAACGTAGTTGCTAAAATCCTTTGGAAATGCACTGCAGCACTTTTCCTTAATGTCAGTAAATCCTTCAGAGTGAGTGACCCAGATATCAAATATAATTTGAATGTGTCACTCACATATCAGTCCACACAGGTATGCCAGAAGTCAAACACCTCCAAAGATTTTCAGTTTTGAGACACTAAATATACTCTGTAAACATTGCCTAAACTACTCTGAAACTGAAAAATCAACAAAAATGCCTGGGGGGAAAAAATGAGCTTCCTGTGAATAAAGGATAGAATTATCTAAAGGACCCAGGTCAGTCTAAACTATAAGTTACAGTTGTAATGCTGATTACTTGCCATAATAGGGCAGCTGTGCCAAAAAAACTAATGATAGAGGATCAAACCTGATATGAGCAATAGCCACTTATAAGAGTGTATATGTAATATGAAGTGATGAGAATTTATGTTTAATAACAGAATTATCCTTGTGAAATTGGCAGGCTGTCCAAGCACGCTGTGCTTCATAAACATATGAACAGTGAATAATTTAAAGAATGAAAAAAAAATCATTATCCACAGTCTGAGGCAGAAAAAAGTAATCCTTCTTACTGCTTTTCTTATACTCAGAGACACAACTATGGAAAATGCTCTCTCAGTAAAAAAAATAAAAAGAGTGGTAAAATAGCTCAGATATATAACATGTATCTTTAAAAAAAATCTTTGCCAAGCCTATCAACAGAACTGCCTGTAGATATCATCACTGAAGACTGAGGCAGATATCACTACCACAGGAAATTTCTATAAAAATGATTATGAGGATACGTATAAGGTATGTATAAGTGTTCAAACATTTTAGCTGCCCACTTCACAACGAATCCTGCTTCAGGCAATTCCAAACTGCAAAAATATTACAATATAATCTTGGAAACCTTTTTTTTTCTTTTCTTCTTTTTTTTTTTTTTTCCTTAATGAACCAGCTGGCTTTCTTGAAACCAAGCCAAATCCTTGTATGCTTATATCTCCTCTTAATCTATTTATCCCAAATTATTACTGTGATGATTTATAGCTGAATGGTCACATTATTACAGTCACTGAAGTGAAAAAAGTAACCCTGCAAAATGCAATAATTACATCTGTGAATGCCAGGAACAGTGAATGAAGGGTCCAGGTTTAGTGCTGTGAGATTGGGATGTGACCAAGCCATGAGACAGAGTCTACATGCTCCCAGTTTCCAAATTCTTGCCTTCCCACAATGCTGTTACAGCTACTGAGCTTCAACACCATCATTTGAAATAGGTTTATTTCCACTTCCAATGATGACCCAGTAAGAATTACTTGAAAAGATATTTACTTGGACCAAACAGTTTTCTGAAGAGATGAATGCCTGTGGGAATGATTTATATTAAAAAAGAAACATTTTACTGACAGCCCTAAGTAGATCAGCAATCCCTTCTGAATTCTGGGGGACTGAAATTTTATCCAGCTCCCTGAATTTGGTGTCTGTTATGAAATGGTATATTTCTGCTCAAGGAAATGATCTGTATTTTTTACATTGTTGCATTAAGCAAATCCATTAAGAATGATTTGTACATTTTCAAAGGGGGGTGCAGATTTTTAGTACCACTCTTGGAAATATAAGAGAATACAGATAACAAAGGGAGACCAGAGATAACAATTTTCTTTCAGACTGTACCTCATCTTCTCTGTAAGGGCAGAAACAGAGGAATTTCAAATGCACTGAAAGGACTGAAGCATGAGTTCCATTAATATTTTTTTATTATATTGTGGTGAAAATGTCACCCCATACTTAGAAGACTTATCCTTACTCCTTCAGCTTGAGCCCTTCTACAGAGCAGGCACCATCCAGGTCTGTTAGGAGTCTGAGGCAAAAGTCATTGTCCAAGCATGGGTGCCCTTGTGATAGACCTTAGAAGCCATTTTTCAGCACAGTGTGACACTCTGTGATAGGACAGGACCAGATGAAGTGCAGAACACTTCATCCATCACTCATCAAGTGATTGCAGCCCTTGCTTAAAATGCCAACAAACCAGTGAAAGCAGTATGATTAATAGCTTGCACTAAAGTGACTTCATTTCTGTGCACTGTCTGGATTGTAGCAGGCAGAATTCAGTAAAAGTCTGTTTCAAGAATATATTTTAATCCTAAATTAATTGCCAACATACTTTTCTTATCCATCATAAACAAAATAGGAAGCTTTTGCAAGCATTGAAAACTAAAATCATTCCTAGGAAATCAGCAGAAACTAAGAGGATTTTTTACTGATGGAGTTTAAATAATTATCAGTGGGGTTGTTCTGTGAAACACTTAATAGGATAAACCACTGTCAATAAATTACACTGTACTCTCAGCACTGAGAAACATAGATGATATTTGGAGGTAGCTAGTTAGTGTAGGAGAGCAAATGAGCAATAAATCACGAAGGCAACCAGTTAATCTGCAAGAATACAAGAAGATAAATGGCCTTTACAGAGGAAGGTCACTTGTGAGCCTTTATAGCCTGCCATGTTAAGCATGATTTGCTATCATCAATAAAAAGTGCTTTCCAAAGAAGTGATAACTATTGTAAGCTGTTCTCATTTCCAATTGAAACAAAGAAATAACAATGACATTTCAGGCTCTTTTCCCTTCCTTTCTCTTGCTACCCCTTTTAGAATCAGTTTATCTCACCATTTATTCAGGTTTTATTTTATTTTGGTTTGGTTTTTAGTTACATGAAGGTGGTTTTAATTTTGAAAATGCTGGGGGCCACCAGGAGAAAGTTTAAAAAATAACTACAGTTTTCAGGGATTAAATACTTCAAAACCATTGGCTTTTTTACTCTGAGTTTTGAAGCGTTCCTACAGTTTCCACTACAAAGAAACAGTGTGTCTGAAACACACCTCCTGACCCAGGGTCAGCCTGTGATAAAAAGTCTCTATGACAGTGGTGGGTCGGCCCAGTTAGCACCTGAGCACCCACACAGCTCTTTACTCACTTTCCCTGCCCAGCAGGATGAAAGAAAAAGGGCAGGGAAGAGGGGTAAGAAAACTCAAGGGTCAGAACAAAGACAGGCAACTCACTAACCGAGTACTGCTGTGTGAAAACCAGACTGCATTTGAAGAACTTAATGTTTAAATATAATTTTGGAAATGGGAAACAAACAACCAAAAGACAGACATCTAAAGCACCTATCCTTCCTCTTTGCCTGGCTCAGCTTCAGCCTGCCCTCCTCACCGCCTGTCTCCACTCCAGTTATGCTCAGTCCCTTCAGGGAGGCAATGAGCAGCAGGGAGAAAGGTGGTCACTCATACAGCTGTTTCTTTCTGCAGCTCCTGCCTTTTTATGCTTTTCCTGTGCTCCAGAGTGGATCCTCAATGGAGTTCAGTCCCTTTGGTGGTGTGCCTGCCCTGCCATGGACCACTTCCTTCCCCTCTACCTGTGGTATTCTCTTTGCTGTTTATCATTAGTTTTGTTCATTCCTCCTTTTGCTGCTCCCTCATTCCCTTCTCTGATGCCTCCCCTGTTGGTATTTTCTGGTCTTAATCATGTTTTTACAGACGTGCCTTCAGTTGGGTTGGAGGGCTCTGCTGTGTCCTATGGTGGGCCTGCTGCAGAACCATCTGAGCTGTGTCCAGCACAGGGCAGGCCCCAACCTCCTTCCACAGGAGGAAGCTCCCCTTCTAACAAAACCTTGCCACTACAGCCAGTGCAGTCAGGAATTTTAATTTAATGCCAAGGTACAGTGATACAATACATGAGATACAATACCAACTGTTCTGTAGATGCCACGTCTGCTCAAAACTGTATTTTTGCTGGATACTCCTAGTGGGGCTACCAGGCACTTCTGGACTCTAATCTCCAGAAGTAAAACATGCAGTTATGGGTGGAGGTACACTCAGGTCCAGACAGGCGGCTTTCATCATAGCAAAGCTCCAGGAAGTGAAACAGGTCACAGATAAAAAGGGCTGAATGCTGTGCTCAAGAATGGGTACGTTGCAGTGCACCTTCTTATCCAAAAAACAAATAACTTATGCAAGCTCTATCAGGGAACCTACATTTTATACTGGCCCTGATTTGATGAGGGTGTTTCAAGCTCACTCTTTTTGCTGTGTGGCTAACTTTGGACTGAAGTGTTGTAAATCTGTTTTCTGGGACAAAAATACGCCAGAAGTCCAGGAAATTCTGTAGTACACAAGGGATGCTAGCCAAATTTGGAAGAAAAAAAGAATTGAGGAAACAGGGGTGTTACTACCTCACAATACTTCCCCTTCACTGAGATTTGAATTGGCTTACCTTCTGTTTTAGGTAAGCAAAAACTTAATTCAGGAAAATGGAATAGGCTTCTACAAATATTTTTCCAATTATCAATATTCTTGAAAAAATATGTTGGCTTAAGAGGATGAAAATGCAACAGAAATCTCAACAGCCTTACTATGTCCAATCACTGGTAAAAGTTATAGATCTATTGTGTTATAAGAAGCTAGGATTGCCCTTTTGCATGTAAACCATTTTCAGCACATAACTAAAGAGATGACAATTTTAATAATAATAATGTAATTGCCCTTTGAGCAATTGTGCATATTATATTAAATTCAGAAGCTTTGACTTTGACTTACAGCAGCATCAGAAAATGTTTTGATTCTGCAAAACACAGTTGAAGACTTTCATCAGCCTACAGCCTTCAGGCACATAGGTCTCTTTCCAAAAATAGTTTAACTCCTTCTACCAAATGGAGAACACCTAAATCAAAACTCTTCAGTGTATATGTCTGCTATGTATATTGTGTAGCACAGAGAGTACTGCAATTAGTCATCCCTTCCCAGTGGTAATTACTGGAAAAAGTTCAGACTTCAGGAACAGTGTGTCTCTTTTCAAAACCTATCAATCATTTTAAAAATTTGTGGATTATATAAAACATTTTGTGTGCTCCCAGTCTGTTAAATCTTATTGTTACATCTAGCCTGAGGACCTCAGTTCACTGGCATTTTAGCAATGCAGAGGGATTTAAAAATTATATGTGAAGTTGCTAACTTTATTAACAGCTATAGTCTTCTTATGTTTTTCTGTTTCCTTTATTTCAGGAGCTGAACATCAGCGTTAAGTGAGTCATTAGCATCTGTGTTAAGTAATATTTGATACAGCAGACTTCCCCAGGCAAACATTTCAAATTTAATCTCATTATTTTATGCAGTTCTAAATCTTTAAATAAGTAACTTCTGGAGAAGAGATATTACATTGAGAGCTAGACCAGTCAACAAGCTTGCAAGGTTTTATTTCTGAACACATAAACACTTTTGCTGCTGTTCTGAAACTGTTGGCTGTTAATATATTAATGTTTGCTTTTTAACAGAACAAAATACTGCTTACTCTTCCAAAGCAAATAAATCATAAATCAGAGTGAGGGGCAGTCATGATAGCAAAAGCAGCACTAGCTTCTGGTGACATCTGTGAATTGGAAAGGATGTGATGGCAAAAAACCCCAAAGATTGTGTTAGCCTTGATGACAGAAGTGGGGAAAATGTGAGGGTATGGTTCAAAGCAGCAGGCAAACAAGCTGTTCATATGAAAGTTTCATCTCTGTCAATCCATTCATTCACTGTAAGAATACAAGAAAAAGGTGCCTGGAATGAAACAGCCTGAAAACTTCTTTGTTTCTATTTATTTGGGAAGTTGAAAAGGCTAGTTAATAAACAGTAAACAGACTTGTTACTTATTGATTACAGTAGCAGCAATGTGTGTGCACAATGACAAAACCAATACGCACCACAGTGCAAGATAAAATAGGGAATTTTTAAAAGAAAATAATATTTAACATTATCAGAGAAGTTACTGTTAACAATGTATTGGATTTAGAATAAGCCCCCATGAATAATGATCAAAGATTACAAATAATATAAAGCAGGTAAAGTAAAACTGTGTGCAATGTGAACCATCTGTACAGAATGATGTTGAGACCACTGAGATTACCTAGCAGATGCAACAATACACTTTTCAGTTGTTCTGAGTCATGGAATTCTCAGTCTAGAAAGAAGTAGTCCCAGGGTATTCCAGTATGAGGACATCACCTCAATACCCTTCAGTTTCCACAGCCATGGCCAGTATTCTGCAGCTGTGTCAGATGCACACTGTGCGACCTTTGTGGATGTGTGTGAGGTAGGGAAAGGGAGGCCTGTGCTGCACAGGACAGGAAATCCCACTGACAATATTAACTAACCATCCTGTTACTTTGTGTCACCCTGCAACAGGCATATAAGAGAAAATGCAATAAATCATGTGATTTTCTGTGAGCTCGTTGAATGAGCCATGGGAGCCACGCTCACAGGAAGCAGCAGAGCAGCATACTGCACTTTTTTGGTGAGCAGAACTTGCTGCTAGGCTTTGTCCTATCCTTTGCAGGCATCTTTCTGAGCACTAACTTATTGTAATGAAGACCTGCACAGACAATTCCATCATAACCCTAGCAAGGAGAAATCCTGAATAGTTGTAAATGCAGGCATTTGTAGTGCAGTCTTTCTGCTTGCATCCAAAATAAAGTCAGGCAATCTGCTGGTAGAGAGCAGGCAGATAGGTGCACCCTTCTATCAGGAGGCAGGTTTTAAATATGGTGATGACATTTCCAGCATTTTTCTATAAAAAGCAATAAGCTAGAGTGGAAGTGTCTCAAACCTGGCATTCAGCAACTTGCAATAGACTCAGAATACTGATATTTTATATCTTTTACTAGTGAATTATTTCCATTCTTGCTGTAGCTATTGTTGCTATGGTTCCCTATGTTGGAATACATGTTTACGTGCACATTCCCTTTTGCTGAGGTTACCTCATATGACAGTAAAATGAAAGGAGACACGTGCTTGAAATCTTCATCCTCCAGAATCAGTACCTCCACAGTCTGTTGATGAAAAGTACTTCAGAATAATGACCTCAAACACACTACCAGGTAGTCTGAAAGAGCGATGAAGACGACTCTTAGTTTTGTAATGGAATGTCTTCTAAGTGCACTGGCTCCACTCCAAACAAGCTGGTTCATTTTTATAGCACAGAACGTGTATCTCTGTAATAAGATTTGGTGCTAGATGAAGATTTCAGCTTGGTCTGAGCCAGTTAGCACAGATTCCAGAAACAGCATTGTCTCCTGTTCTGCTTGGGCAGTCTCTTTGTCCTGACTCAAAGTAGTTTTCATTCAAAGTAGTTGCATTCTGAGACACCACCTTGCATCCTGAAATTCAGAGACTTGTGTCAGTATGACTCTGCCCCACCATCAGTAAACTCAGCCCCATGCTGCTGCTATTGCTTTACTTCTTTCCGCAGACAAACCAGTTTGTATGGAGGCTCTTGGTTAGCTTAATAGTAATCCTTGGAACAGTACTGAATGTGTTCACTGACCACGAGAGTGGTCACTGACAAGAGCAAAACAACCTGCATTAGGACAGTCCTTTCATTAAAAAGAGAGCTGTAGAGAATGCAACATCAGTCAAGGTTCAGGATCCACTCCGCAGTGAATACTTTTCCAACAGAGTCCAAGGTTGCTTGTCTCACCTGTGTTCTGCATGTTCTAAGAAGAGATATATCTGGTACAGAGATGCAAATGCTTGTGGGTCCCATGGATGTTATCCCTGAGACAAACAGCTCTCCTGAAAGAGGCTAGGATGGTCATGAATACTCGTCAGCTGAGCCAGGTTCCCTTTCAAATTTCAAGTAAAATCAAAACCAAACCAAACCAAACCAAACCAAACCAAAAGAGGGAATGGAACAAGCAAAAAATGTATTTGTTTAGTTTTCAGTGTCTCCCCTCCTCAGTGGCTCAAGTCATACTACTCACTGCTGGGAGAGGCAGGAGGAAGGTCTCTCAGATCTCCACAAGGACTGACCTTAAAGTTTACTCTGTTATGCCCACGGTGAATACAGCGTAAAGCCCCAGCATAACACAAAAAGTGCAATAAACCCCAATGGGAGAGTTATCTTTTGTACTCCTCCTGCCCCCTATAGTCAAGTAAAAGCCAGTCAAAAATTGTCTCTCCTGGCTTTTGTGATATGGGAGAGTTTTCAATCCAATCCCTCCCTCTTCCTTTTCCATGCAGCACTGACCTAAGCATGCTCAGTGCAGCAGAGTCACGCAGAGAAAACAATGTTTTGTTGGGGCAGGATTCAGCCATGTTTATTTATACAGCCAGACTAATCACTGCAACCTTCTGATGGTCACCATGTGTCTGGCAAGTTTCAGCTGCGGTGTTCTGGGAAGCTACGGCCTTGCTTTCTCCCATGCATTCCCCTATGCAGCCCCGAAGGAGAGAGGGAGCACTGGGAGACAATGAAAACCCAGCTTCTATATCTACATATTAGACCAGCTGAACTTTTGCTCCCTCCTTATTCTTCCTGTCCACATCCTGCAAATCCAGCAACTGCTTGAGACTGTTCTTTATACAGAATACATTCTGAGGTGAAACATTCGTAAGAGCTAGTGCTGCATGCATTTTCACATGAACTATCGCACTTAGAAACAAATGTTATTTAAAGTGGTTTGTCCCAGGAGTCTCTCTCAGTTAGCACAATGCACTTTCCCAGAAGGGGTTCAATTCCAGGTCTTGAACTTGTCCCACGCTCCCAGACCTCATGGGCCAAAGAGAGTGGCAGAGTCATTAAGCCGAAACCCTAGCTGAGACCTGGTACTCTGGTAGCTCAATTCTGAGCCGTTCAAAAATGATGTTTGTATATTCAAAGGAGAACTCAAATTTGGCTTTTGTCAATCAGAAGCCCTTCTACCTCAATGAAAGGAAGTGGTGCTGAAGTGGTGCTTTAACTACTCCTGGGAAAGAAAACAACTGTCCATTGCACTTTCTCCCTTCCTAAAGGAAACCCCCAAGGAGATCCATAGTTATGAGCAGGGGGAAATTTGAAAGAGTAAACTGAAAACTACAAAAATTTTTGCTATTCTTAACTAATTTTTTGCTGTAAAGCTATCTAGAAACCTGAAGGACTTCAACACGGTCCTGGTTTTTTTTTTTTTGTTTTTTTTTTGTTTGGTTTTTTGTTTGTTTATTTGTTTTTTGTTTTGTTTTTGGTTTTGGTTTTTTTTTTAGTGCTAAACATCTGCCCTATATGACAAGTGTCCAGTTTGGAATGATATAGTCTTGGAATAGAAGACGCTTTGCTTTTAATATTTTCCTCTCTCCTCCTGTATTCTAAAATTATCTGGCAAACAATGCAGATGATTTACAGCTGTCTGTTTCTTTTCAAATCAGTGATGCAGCACTGATTGACACCTCTGGGGAAACCCATGAAGGTAGTGAGAATCTGCAAAACTGCAATCATCTGCTTCAGGCTTAAGAAAATTTCTTATCAAAGGTTTTCAGTCTACCTCTAGAAAATATTGTTATGATTTTCCCACGTTCAGGAATGAGAGTTGAGAAAAAAGAGCTCCATTTTGGTATTATTATTTGTATCTAGCCTGTAGGACAGAAGTAATGGGTTCTGAGGAAACATTTCAGTTAATGTTCAGAAGAAAGAGGACAGAATCACCCTCATCACCCTTTCTATGTTTATGTGCTACTGAATTTCCCAAACATCTATTAAAAAGAACAGAAGCTGGAGTTTTGCATGCTGTCTTGGAATTTCAGAACATGAACCAGCATAACACTTGATATCATGCAGCTTCCATGCCTTCAGAGATAATTGATACAGAAAAAGGCTATTACCATGCATCCCTGGCAGAATTTCCATTTCATCTGTTCCATTGTTCACAAATGCATGAGTAGCTGTCTGCAGAAAGAAAATACCTAATTTTAAGATCAGACACAGACAGGTTCTTGCAAAATCAATTTTAAGACTAGAAAGAGCCTTAATAATCTCAGATTTATTCTTCTACATTGAAGTGAATGGGTTGGTAGATGACAGATCCAGGTATATTCTCCTTCTAGCAGATATTCAAGGTTGATACCAGAAGTACCTCAAGAAATTGAGAATCATTAGGAGAGATCTTTTGACAGATAAACGGAATGGCCATGTTTCATCTCTTTAAAAGTTGTTCATGTTTTTGGCTCTCTGTTGCAGCAGACCATGATTAACTGCAGTCAGCTCATGTATTGGTACTTATAGACTGGCAGCTAACTTGGGCAAGCACTGATCCTTATTCCAGTGTTGCAGTAGCCAGTCATCTTCTTTTGATAAACTGTGGAGGAATTTGTTACTAAGTGTGTGATTTTAATTTTTTTTCAGTTTCACAGCAATGCTCCCTAATTATACACTCATCTATTAATTCTGAGATTTTTAAGCAGTCTTGTTAACAATTTTGGAGCTGAAGTCCAAGATCCATTGTCAAATGGAGGGCCTTGTATATCTATCTCCTGATAATGGAGAATAGCCAAGAGATCCTGGGTAACAGCCCTGATACTGAGGGCAGTAGAATTGGCCCAGTGTGATGACCCAGCTGGGCTGTTTAGTTTGATGATACAGAGGGTAAAACTGATGTGCTTCAAGCTCAAGCATTATAGCATTATATTGCTTCACAGCATTTCTTTGTAGGGAAACAGTCATGAGCAAACACATTTGATACTTAATCAATGATCTTTTCATTTTGACACCTCCCCACCTCCTAAAGGAGACAACAGCCTTCAGGGCATAGGGAATGAAATGGAGCCACTGAACTATGATTTAAAACATTTCAGCAGACTGAAAATAGTTTTCCAATATTAACAATTAATTTAATCTCTGCCTACAGAGGTTTTCTGGGCTAGTACTCAGACAAAACCTCTATTGGCATGAGAAGATAAGAGAACATATGAGAAAGATTGTTCCTGTTAAGCCTTTTGAAAGATTAGCAATATGAACTGTGATTTATGCTCTTGCAATTTCCATTTGCAGCCTTAAATTTAACCTCTTCAAATCTTTGATACAAAACCTGATACAGTGCATTTTTAAAATATAGAGCTAGATAGGAGTTAAACTAGGCTCTAGGTACAGAGAATCTGTTATTATTTTCATGTCGGTGAGACATACATTTCAAGAGATACATTTCAGAGTATATATTCTAGGATTTAATTCATCCCCTGGGTCTCAATAATGCTCTGATTTGCTCTCCACATAATCCCCTAAATCAGTGCTCCGACTCCACTCCCTATCTCTAGCTACCAGTTAATGCTGTGCTTATTCTTATACCATGACTCTCCCTCAAGGCTGTGTAAACCCCCTTATTAATGAGAACAGAGATGGTGCATGTTCCTGATGGGCAGAAAAAGGGAATAAATGGATGCCAATCCTGACACCGAGACCTTTCTTACAGCGCGTGGCCCCATTGTTACACACAGCCGCTGACAGAGCGTGGTATGTGCTGGAGGGCACGACACGGCTCTCGCTACACAAAAGCCAGCAGGAGAGTTTGTGTGCAGTAATTATGCTTTCCACTGTCATCGCCCTTGTGATCTCTCCCTTTCTAAAATAGCCATGTAAGATATTCTGTGAATGTTTGTTCACCTTTCCTCAGAGAAGTAACACCATACCTGCACTTTGATGTCTGAAAGAAGCCTCCTGCCCTTTCAGTGAAGCAGAGGGATTGGAATGGCAAGCAAAGCACTTCTGCTGAAGTCATTTTGCTTTTCCTCTGTCACTAAGAGACACAGCAAGGAGCGAATGGTGTTTCTTCTGCTTTAGAAAAACCTCAATTTGTGTCCGTGTATTTGAACAAAAATAAAACTGCTTGGTGTATATGCCAGCATGTGACACTATTACTTGCTATAGGGTCATGAAAAATTCATGCAGCATGTATTGGTTAAGAATGTCTTTCTTTCCTAACATCTAAAAGGCAATACTTCACTGAAACATTGATTCAAAATAAAAATATCATAGAGAACTTGTCCCCAGCATGGTACATTGCACAGCCATTTAAAACGAAGAAAGGAAGAAAGGTCACATTAAAGGGAAGGCATGTTTTATTTAATTTGGTTAAACAGACAAACTCTCCAGGGCAGGAGCTGTCTCCTTATGTGTTGATGTAGTGCTTTACATAGCAAAGCTGTTACCCAGTGAAGCCTTCAGACCCTTGAACAATACCACTGCCATTCTGGAAGTTAAGGGAAAGGCTGAGGCCCTTAATTAATTTTCATTGGTATATTTTTTTTTCCCTCTGACTTTTACTTCATCATTTGCATCTCACTATACTTAAAATACAATAAAACCCTACATCAAGTTACATTAGAGAGACTATGCTATTAAGGAATATAATTTTCTGATACTTGTTAGGATTGTTGCGGCACAAGCCTTTCCCTTGTGTCTGTGGAGAAAAGTAAGGAGAGAACCAGGAAAATAGCAAAATAATTGCACATGTTATTTTAAATAAAAAATATCCAAAGAGGCTGAGTTTGCAATATAATTTGAACTACTGCATTTCAGAACAGAAAATTACCTGCCTAATAAAAATATCTCTGGTTTCAGTTCTTATATGAGTAGCCACTTACTGCCTTTTATTCTGTTAATAATATCTACACCAAAATATGCATATCTCTGTAAGTACAGCTGAAATATTAATTTGACAATTATAACATTTGTGATCTTTAACCAGTGGCTTCAAGCAAAGGATTTGTGCAGTTTTCTGTACTGCCCATCAAAGTGGAAGTCTTGCTGCACACAGGACCTGCCCTGAATACAGTGTGGGAGTGGAGTGGCTTTCATATATAGAAGCAGTTAACTGGGAGGAATTGGCAAGATTTAGGGATAGAACAAAATTTTTTAGACCAGCTAACAGAGGTGAGAAGGTTCAAAAATTCTTTCTGGCAGAAAACCACTTCTGCAGGTTTTACAGCTCTTCACTTTAAGAGTACACCTATTTTTTTTCCCCAGTGCATTACCTGAGTCGGCTGAATCACCCACTTGTGAGCTTACTGTCTAAATCTTGCCCTCTTTCATATTCCATTTTTTTCTTGCACACTTCTCTAACCAGCCAGTCAAAAATATGCAGTAGTAACACTTCTTCCCCATTTCAACTATTGCTTCCCTTCTGTGGGTATTTAGGTTTTAGAACAGATGAATGTGAAAAGTATTGTATTTCCTAGCAAATCTTCTACAGTTGCTTACTTTTCCCTCTTCCACAATCTGAATGTATGCTTTAATACATCCTGACTACCATCTTCTGCCTGTTTTACTCTATTTTACTGAGGGAGAAGCTGTGCACTAAGTAGCAGAGGGCTAATCTCAGGACCTTTTTATGACTCAGGTGATTTATTCTTAAAAGTACATGAGTTATAGAAGTCAATAGTTGACATTAAACACTTATGACTGTAGAGGATGGTGCTCTTATATAAAAAGAGCACAGAACTAGTTTGATAGCTCTTATCTTGCATATTTTCAGTGTTTTCTGAGATAATAAGATTGTCTGTCCAATGAGAAAGTTTATCCATATTCTGGTAATTTGTTTCTCATTACCTTGAAATATAAAAAGTCACTTGATAAATCCTAAATTGTGCACTTACTGAGGTAATGTTCTCATTTTATTGTTCTGCTAAATGTGCATTCCAAACAATAAGAATCTTTTAGTGCTGTCTAAGTTAGCCTCAGACAAGTGATTTTTATTTTTTTTTTTCTACCAGGAATGGCACTTTGCATTTGACAGTTGGCACTGTAATTTTTTTTCATTATTGGATCAAACCTAACTTAAATCACATAGATTCAATCTGTCAGGGTTGGGGGTGTTTTTTTTTGTTTTTGTTTTTGGTTTTGGTTTTGGTTTTTTTCCGGAATTGAATAGCTTACTATTTGTCACCCTTTACTAGCATATTAGGGAGACCATGAAACTCTTCAATTTAAAGAAGTAGTTTTACTATGCACGGCTCCCGCAAACACAATGCCCTTCTTGTCCTTTTCTCAAGAAAAGTTACCTCAATCATTTGGGAATACTATTTTTCTTCTTTTGATGTATAAATATTGCCTGAATATTGAATTTAGTTAATCTTCTGTAAAGAAAATAGACATGAAATATTTCAATCAGAAAGTTTTATAAAAGCTACAGAGAAGCTTTGTTACTGACTGTGATGTCCTATGTGGTCAGGTTGGTGAGAGGTCTAAATGGGTATTACACAGTGAATCCTTTTGAACTGCTCTTCACAGGGAGAAATCCTTTGACTGGAAGTGATTAATAAATCAATCCTACAACATTCTTGTTTTGAAGTTCCTGTGTTTGGGGATGAAGTATTAAAATAGGTACAGATTTATACTTTATATAATTTAAACTTGGTGATGTTTACTTCATCCTTTCTTTCCAATTAAAGCTCCATCCTGTGCTACCCAAAAATGCAGTCCCTTTCCCTTTCTCACTCTAAAATCTCAGTACTGAGACTTTGTGATATGAGGGCTTTTCACTAAATAAAGCCAGAGCTTTCCAACCATTAGAGTCAGGCCTGCTCTGCTTTCAGACTATGTGGAAGAGTTTTGCTTACATAGTTGTGCATGATGTAACCTGATGTGAACATCAGGTTCTTGTTGGATTGGCTGGTATTTTGGGCAAGTAATTTAGTATTACCAAACACAGCTTTTTCTAATTTCAGAGTTCATATCCATCATCCCCCTTCCTTTAGTGGGAAGGTCCCTGCCAACTGAAGATCTCTAGGAGCTCACTTATATTGGGGAATGGACAAGACTCTGGGAGTAAAATGGCAGTGCAAAGGCAGTGGCCTGGTTAAAGTTATATTGAGTGGTGTTGCCGGTATCTGTCAAACTATGTTGAACTCTTCAGCTCATAACTATTGGCAATTCCAACAACCGCTGGTGGTATTTTTGCTAAAAAGAGAAAGAAAAAACTCTGAACTTACAGGAAAAATCTTAACCCAGGTTTCTTCACCTGTCTTTCACATCTCACTATTCAATTCAGAGACAAAGAAGATCTCAGAAAATACTGCTTATTTCCTTGTCCAAATTTCACATGACGCAGTAGATTAATATTTGATCCTTAACAGTTTGCCTACTCTTTTGTTACTCAGACTGCATGTGAAAAGAACAAAGAAATACACAGATAAAATTAGCCTGTTAATATTAACTTCTCTCACAGAGCAGTAATTCAAGAATTGCTTGATTGATATGGGTCTCACCAATAAAGACTTTGTGCAAATGAGATAAGAAAATGATATATCTATCCAAATTGTCCTCCTTGCCTTTAATAGGCTGTAAAAGGTATGGAACACAAAATTTTCTGCAGCATCTTTATGTGATTATGTGTATAGAGCCAGTCACATATTGGAGATTTTATCCTAATATAAGCATGATTTCAGATTTCTGACAAACTTTGAATAGATTGGGTCATAACAGTGAGAAATGTGAAAGACTTGTAAGATCTGTGTCAATAGAGGGTTTGGTTACCAGATATGCTAGATATTTTTCTGTGCTTTCTGCCAGAATGTAATTTAGCTTTCCCTTTAAAACCAAACACAAAGATTGCTTGCAATTCTTGTCAAACCCCATGTAAATACTGCTTTGCCCTTCTGCTGTGCCTCCCAGATCAAAAGCATCTGCAAGTATTTCATAAATATTTTTCCAGCCCCCTTGGAGGCTAGCTAATTAAATTGCATGACTTTGGAGATATATGCAGAAACTGACTCTGAAGTTGAATAATGTACCAGAGAAAAGGGCAGAAGTCTGCATCTCAGTTAAGAACAAAAGCCAAACCATGCAGCTATAGCCATCCATTTTAGGTTATGTGACTGTCTTTTATGTTCTTTTGGTTAAAGCTATTTTTTGACCATATACACATTATAGTGCGGTGAAACCTTGATGGTTTATCTTCCTCCATGTGCATCATTTAGAAATGTTTCTTCCTTTATGCCTACATTAACACATTTTCCTGGTATGGTTCCTTGGTGAAATGATTTTGTCACTCTGTTCTGACTGCTGCCTGGATGCAATCCCTAATGGTGGCTTAGGAGGAAAAAGCAGCTTTGTTCTTTTAGGAAAACATTATCTCCCAACTAAGTTCCTGTGACTGGATTGATTTATAATTGAGGCAAATCTGATTTTACACCAGAATTCCAGTTCTACACCAGCTTTGCAAGTTTGCTGTCTTACAGGAGGGTGCTTCACACTTAGAAAGGGATTAATTTAGTGCAGCAAAATCCTTTCCCTGACAAGCGCTCAGGAGTAGCAGTGTTGAACTTCTGGCTTTCCTGTGAGCAGGGAGCAGCTTGTGCTGCCTGGGGTGCTTTCCCCAGGACTGTGCTGGGGAGTTTTGTTTTTGGTTCTGCACCACTGAGGACACGGAGTAGAGGAGGTCTCTCATATTCCTATTGGAAGCTTGGATTTCTTTTGCCTTTTGCTAGCTCACTCACAGCCCTGGGAGAGAGCAGCTGTCACAGCTTTCATCGCTGGATCTGGCAGGACTTGTGCTCCTGTGATGAAGCCAGGACACTGGTAACAAAATTTTCTTTGCCAGATTTGCTCCACAAGGAAGGAAGCAGATTCATCCTGCTCAGAGATAGGAACACAACATTTTATGTGCTATTCTAAGCACAGAGGCTGTCAGATTGCAAATATTTAGATGAGACATCACAAGAAGTATAATGTGAAGGAATCCTACTGCTTTCTTATTAACACGGTATTCATCATCATATGAACTCTAGCATAAGCTCAGGCACCAGTGTGCCATTGTGTTAATCATTTTTATGTCTCAGCTCCAGTCACAGAAAAAAAGGAGTTAACTAACTCAGTTTACAGCTACTAAAAATAAACTTGCAGACTTGCTGGATTCCTCCACATTAAAATGTAAACAACTGTCAGCTCTTCTGGAAAAGCTAGTTTTGCCCTGCTAGTAAGTTCCCCAGGAGAATTTCTGTGTTTTTTAAAAGTTTTATGCTGGAGATTTGCTTCCATAATTGGGACTGGCCAGTTTTCTCTCAGAAAAATGAAAACTGAACTCTTTCCAGTTAAAACAATTGCTACTAGAACTTTGGCACAAAGTCCGTGTAGAGAATGGTGTGATCTGCTTCACTGGGGATTGCAGCCAATAATTTTCAAATTTCGGTGCCTCAAGAGAGGCAGTTTAATCCATATTTAGACACCTATATTGGAAGTGTCTGGTCTGGCTTCACTGCCAGCACCCACATATCCTATGGGTGTCTTCCACTGTCTGTCAAATCCAGGATATTGGAAAGAAAATCTATGTATTTTAAGGTTCTAAATGAAGAAGCATTTTTCGGCTTAAAAAAAAAAAAAATCTCAGGCCAAAATTTTAAATTATTTGATCAAAATGTTCTTCTTATGTTGTTAACTGCTTTTAAAAACTGGTGTATTAAGCATGTGCTCATTGCTTTAGAGGACCACATAGCCCTACCTCAGATGGACTGATGGAGAAATGGAAGTCCTGGGGTAAGAAAACAGATAGAATATAATCAATTTATTTAGGGCAATTCGATTGACATATTGCATTTAGTTTTGGGCTGAGGATCTTCACATGGAAATACTTGGACCGTGTTATCAAATTATGTTGAAGTCATTGTGTAAAATATACAACAGTTAACCTAGAGAAAACCTTCGTCTGACTGCCATACACTTTCATACTATTTAAATGGGTTTGGAGGATTGCTTTTCTGCATGATTTAGACATCTGCCAGCCATGGACAGTTATCTTACAGAATGTCCACACTTCACACATACTTCTTCAGATCTGAGAAATAATGGATTATATTGATAACCATGGAAAGTTGGCAAATGGGTTAACAACTTAAATAAATGCATACAAGGATAGTGAGGAAAAGTCAAGCTAAAAGGAAAATAATGATTCTTATCTTACTTTGATGAGAGAAAAATAGCAACAGAACACATGAAAGATTAGAATATCCCTGTATAAGTGATTCAGACCATCCTGCTATCAGTGTATAATCGCCAAATATTCCGTCAGTTCAGTGAAAGCCTTCCAAGGGTAGATGCTCTACTTGGTCTCCAGGGAATCTCTTCTAGTGCTTCCCTACCATGAAAAATCTATCCCTGCTATTAATTAGTTTGCAGACTGAAACCTATTCCTTTTTGTCCTCTGAGGACATGGAGAACAGTCCCTTAGCTCTATGCAATAGCCTTTTAGGTACTTGAAAACTTATGTCCTCCTTCAGTTATCTCCTCTTTATTTAAAACATATGAATTTTATTTTTCTATAAATTTTTACTCCTTGCCCCCAGTCCTTTTCTTTGTTCTCACATGAGATTTTTCCAACAAGGAAACAAAAATCTTCCCAACGAACTGGACAAAAGTAAAATCTAGACAAAACAAACAAACAAACAAACAAAAAAACCCCAAAAACCAAAAAAAACCCCCCAAAAAATCCCACAAATTATTTTGATTTAATATTTGCTCATTCAAGCATTAGAAAAAATGATGTCCAACTTTCAGTACTGTAATGTCCTCCTTTCTGCACAGTGCCATGGCAGTTTCCTCTTTTACAGGGTAGTGCTGATCTACTTAACCATTCATCATGCCGAAACTGTTGTAAAACTCTGATCTTTCTCTATACTTTTGTATAGTTTTCTGGACCTCTTTTTAAAAAGTCTTCTTGCCCTTCCCATTGCCACCTTATATCTAGGTGGCTTTAAGTGAGAATTTATGTAGTCTGGCTATGAATTTATATAGTTCGGCCATTTTCTGTTTGCATTCCATTAGAACTTGGGCAGGTGCCATCCAGTTCTGGTGGTTTGAGTATTCTGACAATTTGTTCTATAATCTGTTCCACTAACACTTCAGTTTGTGACAGATTCTCTAACACCTCTTCTAAAAAGAAGAGTTTCAGCATGGAAACTTCCCTGAGTTTGTAAATGGCAAATGCTTTTATGCCTTGCTTATCTATTGGCTCTCACACTTCTCTGGCAAGCTTTCTGTTCCTGATGTGTTGGAAAAAGAATCTATTATTACTTTTTATGTCTTTGCAAGTTTTTTTTCTCAAAGCCTAGTTTGGCATACACTTCCATTTAACCTGCCAGTGCTTGTGGCCTTGTCTGAGACCCTCAGTTGGAACCACATCTTTATGAAGGCAGGCTATTTTGTTCTTAAGAAATTTCCTGTCCGTTCAACAGAGGCCAGGTTGGAGGGGTCCTTGAGTGTACTGAACTCTTCCACCTGCTCTGCTGGAAGGTGTGCCTGACCACTGCAGGGAGGTTGGAACTAGAAGATCTTTAAGGTCTATTCCAACCTAGGCCATTTTTTTACTATGGTTCTATGATTCAGTGTAGCTACCCCAATTTTATTCTTTAGGGCAGGAGGCATACGTCTGATGAAAGCCTCTGCTACAGTGTCTTCAAATACAGTCTACATCACCTGCAGAAATGTCATATTTTGGACCACCTTGTTTACCAAAATTTAAAAGAATTATTTTGATTTAATTCCTAGAGGGTCCATCATCGCAAGTGGTGGTTTCTTTCAGGTTTGATGTTTTTCTACTATTCTTTCTTTTTTCCCCCTAAAAATGCTCCCTATAAAAATGTAGCATTTTTATACAAAGTATTAGCAGCTGGTTTCCACTTTGGTTTATATGAAGTCTTTATTCCCATCTTGTATAGATTCCCTTTGTTTCTAAGTTAATTTGGTTTGGACTTTGTGTCATTTGTTGTTGTTGATTTTTTTTAATGGGCTTTCTTTGCTTGGGTTTGCTTTGGTTTTCTGCTGGATTTTCTTTTTATTTTTGGTGGTCTTTTATTTTTCCCCTTTTTCCCAGTAAATTAGACCCTATCTCATTTTCTCGACCATGCATTGCAGCTTTTCTGCTTAAATTTGGCCCTCAGCATGGCAGGAATATTTCAGAGACTCTGAATTTTGAACAATCTGGTTTGCATGACTTAACTTTTGCTTCAGAACCTCTCTCTTACCCCACTGCTGGTTTGAAAATGCTAAGAGGTTAAATTTTCTGCTTTGCATACAGTCTTAGTCATCTGCTTTCCATATCTGGATATATGTTGTGAAGAGATTACAGAAATATCCTTGCAGGCTCCTTCAATTATTTTTATTTATGAACAGATTTTGATTTAAAAAAAAATTGCTTCTGCCCAGAAGAATTAGCTAAGAAATGCATATCTCCTCTTTAATCAGGAGAGCATGTTTTATGAATTACACTATTTCTGTATTTTCATGTTGGAATCAGATTTTAAATCTATGATAACTAAACTAAGAGATAATAGCAGAATAACACTAAATAGAGAATTAATCAAGGCAAACAGTGTACTGTAGCAAGAATCATCCTTATACCAGGAGACTTAAATATATCTCATATTGCACGATTTAACTGTTGACCTTCCAATTCCCTTAGTAAATATTTCTATTTAAATTATTTTGCAGTAATTACATACATTTTTATCCTTCTGTGTATGTGTGTTCTACTTTTCAGCAGTGTTTGTTATGTGAGTGCAGTTTAAATTATTTGGGTTTTTTTCTTTTATTCTCTTTTGTTTCTCTTTTCCAAAAGTTTCAAATTTTTTATCCTTCAGTTTATTATGCTCTAATTTCATTTCTGAGCATTAGGTCAAAAGTGAAACTGCCACAATTCGTCTTTTTAAACTGAATCTCTCTAAGTAATTTTTTTTTTTTTAAGTGGGAAATTATGTGTTCACGTATACTCTCCATGTATGCCAACGGTTCACATTGTCACATGAGCATATATTTTTCAACCTAAAATAATAGATTAATTTCAATCTATTAAGGTAGGACAATGTACTGGGGATGATTAGTCCAGAAAACTCCAATGATTTTGCTTTACTATGCTAGCAGTGTTTATTCCAGGCAATCTTTTTCATTCTGAGTTTCTATTTCATGCTCTTTCAAATTTTCAATGAGATTTTTATTTTATGGTTCACAGGCTTCTGGAAAATAAAAGTCCTATGAAAATAATTGTGTCTTGATGAGGAGAAAAGATGTATGGAGAGTCTCTGAAAAATTACATATTTTCTGTCAAAATTCTCTTAGCAAGTCATGGAATAAACCCTCTTAAGCACATAAAAAAATTTTATAATTTTTAATATTCATTGGTTCAGCTCATAAGCAAGAAAATAATTTTCCAAAATGAAGAGCTGTTGAAATTGCAGGTTTGTATTAGAAATCCCCTTTGGTGGTTTTGGAAATGTACAGCTCTTTATTTGGCTGCAAACTAAACAGCGAGATCAACACCTTTCTTCTAGAGAGCATGAACAGGAGCAAAGGGAGGGCAAAACCACTTTGTTGTCTTGCTTCTGAGTCCTCCAAGGAGTGGGGCAAAGCTTTGATCCAGTGCAACTAGGCAGCGTATTTGTCCTCAAAATCTCAGAGCCTGGTAAACTTCACAAATAGCATCATGTTCACACAGGTCATAGTGCATCCTACCACTTGCGTGCTCTTTCCTCATGTCACAGCTGGGACAGAATCCTATGCCAGAGGCAACTCCCAGTTCCCTCTTCACAGGAATTAATTAAAAGGAGGGATTAATGGGGGAGAAAACACAGTAATTCTTCCTTCTCTAGAAGATTGTTCACATTACCCTACTTGTTCATTACAAAAAGTTATGTTAATACCCACTAGAATGACAGTAAAAAGTTCATCATTAAATTGCACATAGAGATGTGTGTGGATTTTTGGTTATTTTTGTTTTGTTTTGTTTTGTTTTTTTAAAGAAGCATGTAAACGAAGTGATACTATGGTTATAAATCACCATGTCAACTCTGATGAAAATTATCATGTTATCATAAGCAGCAGTTTCACCTGAGCATGCATAATTTTATGAAGAGTTGGAAGACTTTTTCCGGTCTTTCAGGTGCATCAGGCCTCTCTTGTCAATGGCACTTGGTTCAGGACAGCACTCTGGATAGAGACAGCAACCACAACCAGCCATACATACTTTTAAATGGGGTTTTCCTGGTTCAAATCCTCATCCACACAAATAATGGTATTCACTGCAGAAATCAGCTTGAAAGCCAGCTGAAAACACCTGACAGAATGTGTTTGTACAGTAAGCTCCAGGACTGAATCTCCATCTGCTCATACTTTTTGTTAGTTTGTGGTCTGTATCTTCGCAAAAGAAGTTGACCTCAATATTTTGCAAGCATTTTATGAGCATTATTTACCTTTAAGTAATAAAGAAAAAAATTCTTTCCAGATGTTTCATTGCCTTGATATGCTGCATATACTGACTCCCCTGTGTCCTGCAAAATTTAATTGTTCAATGGAGAATAATCATCAAAGGTTTTCTTGAAAAAAATTATCTGTGAACTAGTCTTTGGATCTTTTTCTTTCATGCAACTACCACAGATGATCTTTATTTATGCATTTAAAAAAAAATCTAAATTATATTTAAAACTCTAATGTGTCAAGCTTTTAAAACTCATTAAAAACAAAACAATCTTAACAGAAACCATTGAGGCAAATAGAGAGCAGCCAGAGGGCACAATAAGGCTCCAGCTGGCTGGACATCTCTGCAAAGAGAAAAAGGAAAGAGAGTTTGTCTTTCTGAAATATACAGCCAGAACAGACCTCCTAAACACAGGAATAGGAGCTACAGATTTTGGCAGGTTGCTCTGAACCTCTTTGTTATGCTAGTATAGTTGAGTACAGTGCAGTAATTTTTGCAGAGCTGGCTGCTTCTGCCATTCTACTTGAGATTTTCCACCCAAACATGACAAAGATAATAGGAGTAAAGTAGGGTAATTATTCATGTAGGTAACTTAGTAATACGGTAATATAGGCCACAGAAAACATGAAAAGAATATGTTACACTGGAACTAATCAGGTCAGAAGTTCATAATGAAAAGCCATTGCTGGACAAAGAATGATCATCTCATTTAGAATAAGGTAGCATTAACAAGGAACACACTGACCAGGCTTGAGTGAAGATTAAATCTAAAGAAGAATAAAATAATCTCAAACCCTCAGTCTACTCAAATTCTCCGCGATAACTAGAGTTTTCCTCTCAGTGCTTGCAATGCAACTGCTTTTAGCATTAGAAACAAGAATAAGTTCAAATGGCTTCCTCCTGAATATTCAATTTGCATGAAGCCAGTCAGCCAACAATGCAGACACTGATGCATTTCAAACACTATCAGTTTGATATGATGTGGCTACTGTTCTTCTTAGGGCTTGCTTAAGTTTCACACCATGGTTTCATATACGTGCTTGAACTTAGTAAGAACAGAACTAAGGAAGGGTATTTAGTCCAAAGGGCTGAGGCATGCATTTGGGGCAGAAAGTTTTCCTTGGTTGTCAAACTACACTGTAGAACAGAGAACCATTGAAAGTGGCTTGGTCTCACTCACACTCTCTCCCTGGGAAGGTTCTAAATATGTGAATTTATAGTGAAATTTAATTGCCATGATATAGAGATATAGAATTTTATCCTACTACAAAATGCCCTTTAAACCATTTATTCATTATGCCTACTTGTCTTCTATTTATTCCCCAAATGTGGAGATTAGGTAACAGATTGCATTGCCATGTGAAACTGAAAATGCGAATAATCTGCATTTTTTAACACTTTTGTATGAAAGTTCCACAAAGTGAGAGTGTGAATTGTGATTTACGTTTGTATTGAAATTAAATGGGATCCTGCTTTGGGAAAAGCAAAAA
>VWZN01000699.1:180302-198408 GCA_013396955.1 Regulus satrapa | reverse complement strand
TATATAAATATCTACTAAATAATAACACAGGAAAACCTCTATATGCAAGTAAAATGCTATAAAGTTTCACAATTATCTTATGAGATAAATAAGACACATTTAGAACATAACATAATTTTCCTGTCATCTTCAATTGCAGTAGAAGATTGGGGAATATATTTTTAAAAATACGGAAGTGTAGCATCCATTTAATGGTCCTTGTGATGTGTTCAGAAAATGTGCATATATAGGTTATTATTAAGTGTTTATCTATTTGAAATTAATTCTATTAAGGACAATGAGGAACAGAAAAAATCAGAAAACTTATTTTCATCTTAACCATCAATTAGTTTGCTGTATGTTTTCAAGATTTTGATACATATGATGCTAATATTTTTGCTGAATACATAATGAAAGCTTGTGTCATCTGCAAGCAACAGTCATTTCTGAACACACGCCAAGAGAATGCTGCCCATGGAAAATAGCAAGAAAAACTTTGCTGCTTTTTCCTTTCAGGATTTTTTTTTTCATAAATAGGCAATTCCTTGAGATGTCTGTCTCGCGAGGAGACCAAATAGAATAGCAGAAAAGAATTGGAGTGTAATTGGAGTGTGATGGCAGCTCAGCATACACAGTCGGATGGGCCATGATTGTTGGGAAATGAACAGTAGCCCTCGTTGTAAATTTGACTTCTTGCACAGCTCCTAACACCCTCAAGACAAACATTTTTTGCCCTTAATAGAGCAAATTTTAAAGCCTTTACACAGTTAAAAATGGAATTGTTTTGAGAGCAAATGATCTTTTCTGAGAAACTGAAACTCAAGTTGCTTCTTGGTTTTTGACTTTGAGTAACCTTTTTCCCTTAAATTAAACTTGTACCTAGAAAGTCACTATGTATTTAACCTTCCTAATAACACCATATGTAGGAGTGTATACTTACTTGACATAAAAAAAAAAAATCTCCTCCTCTACTACCCACACAAAAAGAGTTACTGATGATCATTTCAATCTTTAGATACTGTTTAAAAAAGTAAGGAAGAAGAAAGTTTCATAATGGATTAACCTTCACATCTTGTCTGAAGTAGGAGTCCTACTAAAGTGAAATGAAATGAATAATTGGCAGCTTCTGGCTCTTTCAAATTCATGAAAACTCCCCACATTTCATCGCTTCAAAAATCCTGCTTATTTGATGTAAACTAATACTCACATTTCTTCCATTTGCCACTAAGGCAGGAAAGTAAATTCAAAGTATAGCCATGTCCTCCTGCATCTGTACGTCAGGAAGACAATTATGGCTAAAATGCTCTGAGAACCATACAAAGCCAACAAACTAAAATGACAAGGAGACAGATCCCAGAGAATAGGAGCAATATGGAGAACATTTTTACATTCCACTCTACGCTCACCCTCTAAACCTGAAACACGTACATTTAACATTAGACATTCCTTCAGTGGGCAGTGTTGGTTTTTAACCAAAATGCTAAAGGTTCAAATGCAGGAAGTGAATTTTCAGTTAGTTCCATCAGAACGCAGTTAACCCATGTGCTTGGTGTTGTCAGTATTAGCCAGGATGTGCAGGCAGAAGTTCTTTGCTCTTATCAGAGGTAAGAACTTGGATCCTGTTTTTCATTGAGTTTGAAAATACTGAGATTTTTCTGGGTTTCAGACTAAGCAAAAATTGATTTCTCTTTCCAGTCATACCAAAAAGGAAATAAGCCAGCTTCATCTTGCAGCTCTAAAAGCACCAAGGAGATATATCTGTATTTTAAAGCATATAGCGAAAGGAGAGTGCAGAATTTGACGTGGCCCTTTGACACATCAACAAATCCCATCTAATCAACATAGTTAATGTTTCCTTTGACTCCAATTCAGTGAAAAAAGCCAGAGTGATCTTTGCAGCTGCTACTTTTCAGTAGAGATACTCAGAGATACACATCCAACAATATATCCTGAAAACTTTAATGTTCTGAAGTGTTATAAAGGAATAAATCACATAGCAATGTGCCATGTACCTTGGGACCATATTTGGAGACAAGGTCTGTGAATATATGCTGTTATTTTGACAAATTGAGGAATCCTGAAAACATTTTCTATTACCCCTTTTCTTTCCTACATTTTTAAGAGTAGTACACCGTCTGCAAGTAGAATATGCCTTTTTTATATTTTTGGGGCTTTGCATCTACCTTGGGTTACCTTAGGATAACTAAAAAACCCCCCCAAAAAAAATCTTTTGCCATCATCTGCAAAGGAGAATAAAAATAAATAAGATATAAATGGGCTTATAGCAATAATTTAGAGAAAAATAGTTTTATATCCCATAGCTAATTATAAAAAATAAATAGTTATCCAGTTGTATACTTTCAATTAAAAAATGCAAGTCTTTGAAGTTTCCTACTTCATGAGGCCTCACATTAGTGAACATAAAATGTTAAAAAAACCCCCAAACCAAACCAAAACCAAAACCAAAAAGCCCCAAAACAAAACAACCTCATAAATTTAGTTTTAAACAAACAGAATTGTTTACATAATAATGCTACTACCATTGCCTCCTTGCCTCAGCAAGGTATTGTATCACAGGCAATGTCTTCCAGTGCCATGAATAACAAACACCAAGTGTGATCTTGAACAAGTCATATTTTCTTTTTGCCCTGGTTCTTTTTGTGCAATACTGGAATAATAACACTTTCTTCATCTCTCATAGAGGGGCTATTAAGACAAGCATATTAAGAGCTGTGAATTATTTCCAGGTAGACCATTGTAATTATGTTATGAAACTTAGCAAGATATATGCCTCTATGATAGGGAAATTTATTTATGTGTATGAACTGAAACCAAGTGTGAGTTTTCTCTTCAACATGTTTCTTATTCCCCCATCCTTCCCACTGAATATTTTGCTTAAATCCTTCTGTAACAGTTATTGCAGTGATAAATTACCACCTCCCAAGGGTAGTCTGACCTGCGTCCTTCACCTCCAGCCAGAGGTGGAGTCTTCCCTGTTTTGGTAGTTTGGGTGGGAAGATTAATATAACTTCATGGGCCTCACATTTAATGTGCTTATGTAGGGAACAGTTCCAGGCTGAAATCCCATTTCTTAACATTCCAGTTGTTCAGTAAATGGATCCTGTGACAAGCCGCTGCTGTGGCTGACCCCAAGGTGAAATGTGTCACATCAATTTGGGAAACATTTTTAGGGCAATTGTTTACAGCAGAGCTGTATTGATGCTCCAGTAGTGCTTTTTTTTTTCTTTCTTTCTTTCTTTTCAGTTCTGCTTTAGCCTTTGTTCAGTTTCTGAAATCAGAATAATACCAGCACAAGAAAGAGATAGTACTGCTTATGTGTGATACAACATGAGAGCTTTCCTCTAAGTATCATGAAAACTTTGTGCAATGCTGCTCAGTCTCCCTTGTGGCTTCATCACAGAAATGCCAAGCAGCTTGTTGGAAGAGATGCTTCTGCTGTGGATGGGAGTTTGTAAACCCTAAGCTTTTTTACTGTATTGGATAAGGAGCTGGTGAAGCTGTATCTCATTCCAGCTTGCTCTTCTCTAATAGGCTCTGATGCTTGTGTTAGTTCCACTTCCAAGCTTCGTGCTGCCAAATGACAAGAAAGAAATCAGGTCATCTATGAGTCAGTCTGTCTACTCCTTTCAGCTGGCCAACTGGGGCAACAGAGGTGTAGTACTTTGATATTTAGCTGGGTTTTAGCCTGCTCTTAAACAGCCAAAATAGAAGAGAGAGAAGTATGTGACATTGCTCATCATTCTCTGTATGTAGGACAGATCAAATTCCCCCAGTGTGCAAGTACACAGCTCAATAGCATCTATACTTGGGATAGACACATGATAGTATTTCCCTATCAGATACACTGTGTGATTATTAGTTTGCCCAGTTCAAACTGGGTGAGAGGCATGCTGAAAATAGAATAAGAATTAATGAAGACAGAGTTTTATAAGAAAATTACTTCCTGAACATAAGCTCAGTAGTTACTATTGCTCTGAAGCAGTGAGTAAAGCTGCACAGTTGGTTACTCTGCTGGCATGTCAGGATAAATACTAAAGAGGAATAGTTGTTTTCCAAGCTAGAAAATGGGAAAGATGTAAGAGGAATGTTTTGCTTACAAATGGAATTGAAACTTGAGAGCTAAAGTCTGGCCACACTCCGGTTAACAGAAGTGGGAAATGAGTGGAAAAGATCATGAGAGTTATGTAATTTTAATTAGAAAACACTGAGCCTCTTTAACACATTTATGAGAAAAATAGAAGGGACTATATTTAGTGTAAAGAAAAAGAGTAAGTTCATCACTTTTTAAAAACTGGATTTTAAAATTATTAAAAGGATGGAAAAATGCATCTTTTTCATTTCTCAGCCCTTCTAATGTCAATACATACTAGACTAACATTTTTTCTATAGATTTAATGTGAAACTTCTGCCAGACAAAGCATACTCTTTGTTGATTCTGCAACAGGCAGTTAGAAACAAACCAGAGGGGAGAGCTGCATGGCACAGACAGGGATTTAAGTATATAAGAGTTTTGACTAGACCAAACATTTTTACATTAGGCAACAGATAAATGGTCAAATATCACAGAAAATAGCAAGTATTTATATCCTTTAAATGTCTGGTGAGTCAGTTAGAAATAAAACTAAGATGGATTGTTAAAAAAACCCACGCTGAAATAAAAGACTGGAAGCAATTTTCTATTGGGACAGTGAATAAGGAATAACCCCTCCCACTGCAGTAGTAATTGTGGATTCTATCATATGTGCTGAAGAGACATTTGAAGTAAAGTCTCTACTTAATTCTGGTGTAAAACAGACAAGAGTAGAAGCAGAGCGTCCACACAATATTTTGGAGCAGTTTTTCTTTTCTGGAGGTGTGCAATGTCAGGATGACCTGTTGATTGTTAGGTAGACATTGTCAAGGGTTAGTAGTGGCTCCACTTTTTTGATTAAATATTAGCTAATGAGAGGTCTAGAAATTCTTATCAAACAATGAAATTGGTTTAATAAATGCTATGAAGAAAGAAGGGCTTAACCAGCAGTCTTAATGGCTGTGCTGAAATCAGAGGAAATGGGCCTAAATATATACAAGTGTAAATAGGAGATAAAATCTCTTTTGACTGATTTTTAGTAGTTGTTACCAAACTGCAAAGCCATACCCTAAAAGACACAATCTAATAAAACTGCAATAAGATTTATATCTATTAAAACAATTAGTATGCCTGGAAAATTTGTCCCATTGGAGTTGAACTGGTGAAAATATCACTTCTGATCAGATATATAACAAAATGAGACCACTACACTCAGGAGATGAGATTCTAAAGCTTTGATTTTTGGGCACAGCCCTGTCTTCAGCATTTTTTTGTTACCCAGCTAATTGACCCTTGTATAATAAACTGCATTGGAAAAGAAAATTATCACAAATTGCAGCAAGCAGAATGCCAATTGGAAGGTAAATGCCAATAAGAAAATTAATTCTCTCACAGTGAGAGTGGGTACACTCTGAAACTGGTTGCCCATCCCTAGAGGTGCTATAAATGTTTATATTTTGCCCACTTTTATAGCAAAGTTGTCTCAGATCTGAGTTCCAAAAACACAGCAAGGTTTTGCCTGCCTGGATGGTCAGGAGGAGAAGAATTAAGCTTCTCAGCAGGTGACTGTAAGTAGTTAATAGAGCTTTACAGACCTGTTTGCCTTCTACAGTAAAATGGATAGATGTGTGGGTCTAGGATGTCTGTCTTTTCTTCAGCAAGGTCATTTTTACACCATCTTCCATGATATCCAAGATGGAAACCTCATTTTCTGGGTCTATGCTTGATTAGATTTATGAAAAACTCTCTGGGTCATGAGGCAGTGGGTAATGGTCTTTCCTGGAAACTCAGCCTAAAATGGATTTCTTCAAGGGTCTGAGCTATGAACTCTTCTGCTTTGTAGCTTCACCAAAACTATGGATGAAACATGACTGATGAAGCAGATGATATACTCAGGAACAGGACAGCTGTTCAGAGAGACCTGGGCTGACTGCAAAACTGGGTAGAAACAGAGCTCACAGCATGCAGAAAGGTCAAAGGCAGAGCCCTGTGCCTGGCATGAACCGACTCTCTGCATTGTTAAAGGCTGGACGCTGCCCATCTGATTAGCAGTTTTTCAGAAAAGGAACTGGAAATCCTGGTAGGCAGCAAGCTAAACACACATCAACTGTGCTCCCTGACAGAAGCAAAAGCTAACAGCCAGTTGAACTTACTAAGCAGAACACAGATGATCAAGGAAGGTGACTGTTCCCCCCCACTCAGTATTTGTTACAGATTACCCCCAGGATACCACACTGAATTTGGAACCCTTGCTGTACAAAAAAAAGGCAGTGATAAACTACAGCAAGCTAAGTGTCACCAAGATCATCAGGGGCTGGAGCACAAGGCACAAGAGAAGGCTGAGAGATCTGGTTATGTTCATCTTGGAAAAGCTGTTTTGCTACTAACAACTTTCCAGTACTTATGAAAAACTACAGAAAAGATGGAACCAAGCTCTTTACAATAATGCATGATGGGAGGACAAGAAAGAATGGTCAGAAATTAGGAGAGAAGATTCTGAGCAAACACTGGGAGAAGTTCTTTTACCAGAGGGATATTCAAGCACTGAACAGGTTTCCTGTTCAGTAAGGCTGTGGCAATTCTGTCCTCAGAGACCTTGAAACCAAATTGGACAAAGTCATGAGCAGTCGGGGCTGAATTCAGAGTTTGTTTGGTTTTGAGCAAGTGAGTGAATACTTAAGCAAGAGGCCCAGTGGCTCTATGGCCTAATGGTTACTCTGCTGTGTCTTCCTGATTGTACAAAAGACTTCAATATAGAAGCACCCAATGTAAATAGATGAGAACTTCAAATCTGCTTTTCTAGTAAGCTGATGTTTCCTTCTTTAATTGCTCCAGAATATTACTCATTGAACAGAGTCTTCTCAATGCCACTGTATCAAAGTCTGTATCAGTCTTCTCCATGCCACTCACCCACCGTACTTTCTACAGCTTCTCTGACTGTGAACACAGAGTCCAGCATGCTGGACCCACTGCTGCAAGGTACACAGAAATCTGGCTAGGTTTTCCACCTTACTCTCCTGTAAAAGCCTGGCTTTGAGGCAAAAATTATCAGCAATGTTACCCTATCTCTCACTGTATCAGGATGCACATTAAAGGCACATGCAGGGGAGGAAGTTGCATTATATATATGAGCATGAGTTTTATTGTCTCCTCAAAAAATCTGCTCCCTGTCCTAAATGTTCATTGTAATAGCTAAGAAATGGAGACTGAATTGCTTAATTCTGGCTTAAATAATGAATCCTCAAGTGAAGGAAAAAGGTTTTGCCTGCACTTTCTGGATTTTTTTAATAGGAAAAATTGCTTCACATAATTCATTTATGTAAATATTCCCATGGAGTAACTGCGTCAAAGTCCTTGACAACTTAGGGCTGCTATGCTTGTGTTACTGCAAAACCTCCTGATGCCTGATGGCTTTGGCAGAAATCTAGTAAACAGACATAACTCAATTACAGGAGTTTTATTACAAAATTCAATTTTTTTTTCATAACACTGCTGTTCTGAATGTTTATTAAACTGTCCTGCTTTCCTTATGTGTTGATTAAATGGAAGTCAAACTGTTAAAAAAATAATTTGATGATATTATGCTGAGTTTTCTCCTGATCTGAACTGGCACAGTACCAAGTTTTTCTAGTAGTTTCAGTAGAGCAGCAGAAATTTAACAATCATGCTTTATAGTCTAAGCAATTCAAAGCAATTAAGCATAAACTTGAGCAACCAGGCAGCAGGCTGAAGAACCCAAGTGTCTCCGGTCTGTTTCCTTTGCTTTGTTTGGTTGCCTTTGTTTTTGTTATTTTTTAAAATTATGTTTAGTTCTAAAAATAAATATTGCTGTAGAAGCACCTCTAAAAAGCAAACGAGTGGAAACATTCTGTAGTGCTGCCGTGCTTCTTCTATGCTTTGTGAACCTGATATGAACAAGACAGTAATTGAGGTAATCTCAGACAATACAGCATTTTCAACAAGAATAGGCAATAGTATCTAGGTTAGATTCAAGTGTGGTTTTTACAAGAAAGCTTGTAAAACTTCTCAAGTTCTGTTGCTTTGTAAGTTTAAAATCTAATAAGAGTTTTTTGAAAGCAATCTGGTGCTGGCATTTTTCAAAGCTGTATCTAACATAGCTTCCGTTATTTTTTGTTATTTGATTGTACTATTGCACACAATGAATCTTTAAAGCAAGAAACCAAGCAAGATGTTCCATGGTTCATGTACAGTCCTTTGACACAGAACTGAATAAACTGACTTCCTAGGACAAGGTACCTACTTGCTAGTGGGAGTCAAATTCTGAACTCTTTTGAAAGTACAGGAAGAAAAAGGGAACAAGAGAGAAGAACTAGAAGAATTTTAGGTTCCAGAACTGGTGCTGGAAATACACAAAAAGTGGGGGAAATTGAAACTCTTTCTGTTACAATGAGTTTCTATACCAAAGGAAGGGCAAAGGGTAATGCAACTCCTAAGACTGAATTGTTTGAAATGCATACGGTTGCTTGCCACAGTTCATCAGCTTCGTGGATGACTGCAGATGTTTTCTTCTGCCTTTCATATAGAAATGAAATATGCAGGCAGCATGTTTCGAAGCAAGGGAGATAGAGCAAAGTGAATTCACAGAAGAGTTTGACTGACCTAACATGAAAGAACAAACTTTGTAATTTTGGCTGCTTCTCTGATGGGTGGTTGGTGCACAGCAAAACATGCTTCAAAACAAGGCTCCTGGGAAGGAGGTTAATCCATGGGCTATACGGGGTGTGCAGCCCTGTGCTCTGCCCCAGAGGCCTTTACCTTTATTTGTCTGCACAGGTAGCAGGCTGACTGGCACTCTTGCATCCTTTCAGTCTGCACACCCCTTTGTCACAGAAAATAAGGCCTACAGAGTGGGGAAGGGAATGAAAGGATGGCCCCCCCATAGCAGAATATCACTTTTAACACAGTTTAGAAGCACAGATGTATTGTGCACTGGGGGAAGTAAAAGAAGTCCTCCAGGTCTTATGATTTTAACTGTAGATTTCATATTCTGTGATAAATAGTCAGGTTTAACAAACCGAAACAAACGTCCCTGTTCAGACTGAAGATCATAGATAGACTCCAAGAAAATCAAAGTGATCAGAACATGCAAAAACAGAGATTTAAGGAAGTTATGTGGGGTCTCAATTACTATCCACAAATGAAATACTTTACATGTCTATATGCCAAGAAAATGACACTTTCATGGTACTTTTGTCAGGAGATATTAGAGATTTTGTCAAAATTGAGAGCGGATAGTTGAATCGAGTACTGCCTAGGATCCTACCAAACATTACAGGGTTCTGAAATCAGGAAAAAAAAAAAATATTTATGGGTAATGGCTGGTAAGTTCAGAAATTACACAAAATGCAACTTATATTGAGCTTTTCAGTTTTAATTATTCATAGTGACCTAATCTTTATTACATTTGTCCTTATGAAGAAAAAGTTCCATCCTGAAAAACAAATGAGAATTAAGACAATCTATTTTTTTTCCTGAAAGGCAGGCAAAATTAACCATAGTTTGTATAATACAGAAAAAAACCAAAACATATAGAATACTATAAGATAAAGAGATTAGCAGGTGAGCATAGAACATATAAAATGCACATATCTGTAGCAGAGAAATAAGAAAGAAAGGAAGGCAAACAGAAGTTTTGAAGGGGAGGAAAGTCACGTACCATTATACCAGCTATCATTTGATGAATCCTAAAAGAACTCCTTTCAATGAGAAGGTCAAACTCTGAGCAAGTGGTAGTGACAGGAAAATCAGCAAGTCTGTCATAGGCACCTATTAACCTTGAGACCTAATACTGCTTTGCACAAATAATGGACATGAAAACAAGCATAAAGTTCAACTGTTTATGGATTTCAGAATGCTCTGAATTATGAAAGCATAGTAGATCTGAGAGCAAGCATTAAGGCCTCAGTTAACAGGTTTATGTTTCATTCAGTTGGTATATATTTAGGTGAATTTGAATTTGATTCTATTTTGATCCACTTTGAACATCAGCATGACTCTAAGGTTGTTCCCATGACAGATCTACTGGTGATCTCAAATGGAATTGTCTGGAAGTGAAAAAGAGGAAGAACTAACTATCTTTGAGCCATATTTGTAAGGTCAGCCTTCAATGTAATTTCCAGCATTGACTCCAGATCTTCTCTTCCCATTACTGAAAAAGTTCAGACTAATGGACATGATGGCTCTAAGAAATGTTTGTTTTCTGTTGGTTTAAAATTTTGTTGAACACATTGTTGTGGGCAATACATGATATCCTGATTTTTTAAAAAGTTTTTCTCATTCATAGGTAAGGCTGATATGCTTAAGAAACCCAGACAGAAAAATTACATATGATAATAATCATTAAATCTCTATTGGTAATCTATTTTCTGTTACTACTAATAGGAATGTGAAAGCACTTGCACAGAACATGAGCAGTTCCAAGAATTAGAATATGAATAGCTAGATATCACTGGAAATGGGATTTGGAACTATGGCAAACAGCAGTAATCCTGTCTTCACAGCCCAAATGGAAACATTATTATTCCGTTGCTGAATGTTTGAAACACAATGACTCTATAATTTGCTTGGAACAAACATCATTAGCTTAGGTGACATAATTCTCTTCATCTCAGTCTTCACACAAATCAGATGTACCCTGCCCTTAGGGATTTTTAGAGGCTTTGAACAATGAGTGATATTGGCATATTCCTAAATATTCCTCTCAGATACTTGCTAAATTATTGATGTCAGTCAACTCAGTGATTATTTGAAAGAGGAATATTGGCATAATGGAATTAAACCCTAAAACAGATTTTTTTTTTTGACATCTGTGTCAACAAAATACAAGTAACAACAAAAAAAAAGTCAAGAGAAACATAATGGGTTTTAAAGGGTGGTCTGGACTACAGCCTGAACAATAAGACAGATCAATTTAGGATTTAAAAGGAAATTAGTATTTTCTGAATAGCTCACATTGCTATGAAAGCAGTTGATCATCATCAACTTCTCTAACAATTAGGTTATTTTGAGATAATTTCAGAATATATTTACAGGGATAATAACAGAATACTCATTTTTTTCTATTGGTGAAATAATACTTGTCTCACAGGAAAATCTGACCATGATAATAGTTTCTTTTTAAATTATTTCTCAATTGCATGTTAATATAAAACAGTGAAGAAAATTCCTTTTACAATGAATCTTCATTTTCCTAAAAATATCTGCCTGGGAACTTGTATACAGAGGAGCTGCAGTGATCCAATGAAAGATGTAACACTAAAGCAGTTTATTTTAACTGGTGCAAGTTTGTCTGTAAATATTTATTAGTTTTGTTACAAAAAAAAGATAACAAACTTCTCTTGCATCCCAGAGAGAAACAACATCACACTGAGTACTTGATAATTGTGTACAAACACAAAAGATCCAACTGCAAACAGACTGACTTCTGCCAGCTTACAAAACACAGAACATACTGGGATCTCCCACCAGACGCACAAACTATTTAAAAGTTGAACATTTAACCTTCAGAAGTTTATTTTAGTGTTAGCTTGCAGCTTTCTTAGGGAGAGTCTCCCTTGGAACCTGGAGGTGAATGAAGGCCTAAGGTTCCCCTGTACAGCCCATGGGGCATTAGGTATCACAGAAAGGTGCTTTTATTTACAGTCACATTCAGCTCTTCTTGTTGACTGGAAGGAGAGTCTGGGACTCCTCCTCACCCCAAGGACTGTGGGGACACAGCTCCGTTCACTTGGAGAGGGCACTGCAGAGCTCTCCCCTTTTCAAGGGCAACATTAGGGCCTCAGCAGACAATCCCATACCACAGAAGGAAGAGAATCTTCCTGTAATTTGCCAGAATAACTCTTCAGTCTATAATGTGCCTTCTTCAAAGATTAAAGCCTGCTTTCCTTTCTGAAGACTAACCTGTTGTCTTTAGATATGTAATTTATAAGTTTACAATTTTAGGAAGAGATTACTGGTAGGAAAGATAACAGCCTTTTCCAGCTTCAGGCATTTAGTGGGCAGAAAGTGCCAAAAATACCGAGTGTAGCAGAATGGAGACATGGCCAGCCCCCTCTTTTTCACAGCCTTTCAAAACTCTTTTGAAAAAATCAAGATCCACAGGTCATCCAAACATTCTCTGTAATCAAGTACTCTGTGGCATATTTGAAAATATATTTGACTCCTGAATATGTAAAGAGGTGCTTTGTTAACTTTTGTTAATACCATAGGAGTTAAGAGTAAACCCAGGTGCTCTACCAAACACGAGATGCAGAGTCCACATGCATGCCCTGTGGTGTACAAGGTGAAGTGAGACTGGGTTTACGCTGGTTTTTCTTTACTTCAGCCTGAGTTTTCTTTACTTCCCACATGAGAAACACAGCAAGCCCTGACAGGTGCAAAAAGCCCAATCTACAGTTAAAGTCACCACATTCTGATACGGTCTGGTATTACAATAATTTTTTAACATCTCTGCTTGTCTGCTTTTGAAAGATGTAAAATTTTCAGGGATTTTCAAACCTGGCCATGTAACTTTATCTAGAAAAGGAGGTTAATGTTGCTTAGAAAATGAAAAAAAATCCCGCTTCTCCACTGATTTATAAACATCTGCTCTCTGCATTTGCCATCTTGTTGCTTACTGCTTAAGTGGGTACCTATTCAATTAATGCACCATGTGTGAAGTTTTAGATACATTAATGTACGTTAGTATAATTTTGGACTGGCTTACCTAGAATCTCTATTTCTCTTTTCTCCCTGAATATTTGACTTTGTTCTTCATTTATGTGGAAAGCTTGGAAGCCAAAATATATCTGTTCTGGCAACTATGGTGTCGATACATATCATGTGGTATATAATTCAGTGAAGAAATACTCCACTTTCTATTCTTTTGTAGCAGTGCAGAATGCTCAAATTTACTGCATTTGTGTATAAATAGATACTTTCTTACATAGGGTATCAGTCCATTTACCCATGAAGAATATACGTTTCCAGAATTAAAGTATTATAGAGATAAATTTATTTTATTGTAAAGAATAAAGTGTTCCCTTAGAGAATATATCTGAATTGAATGATAAACAACACACAATGAATTTACTATCACTCAAGTTACCTGTGTGGCCACACATGCTGTATGACTCCTATAGATGTTATATGAGCAATGCTATTCCACTTTTACCCATGTCCACGATCAACACTCATGCACAAGTGCACCCTTGATAGCAATTAATTATCTCACACTGGAGCAGTTCTTGCAGAACTGTCTGTTGGGAGGGACCCCACACTGGAGTAGGGGGAGGACTCCTCTCCCTGAGCATTATCTACTTTTCATTATGCTGCTCTGATTTTCGTTGATAAGAAGGGCAGTTAATTCCCCCAAGTCAAACCTGCTTTGCCCATTATGGTAATCAATGAATGATCTCTGGCTGTCCTCATCTCAGCTTATGAGCCTTTTGTTTTATTTTCTTTCCCCTGTCCAGGTGTAGAGAGAAGTGATAGAGTTGGTTTGCTGTGTGCATGACATCCAGCCAGGGTCAGCCCAACACACACCTCTACCTTTTGCTCTCTTCCTGAATATTAATTTATTGCTCATATTGATGATCAAGCACTAGTATTTTCTACAGCTTTCATTTTCCATTTAGAGTCAGAACTTTGCAACTCACCTGTAAGATAGCAGAAACAGAAACTGAGAAGTTGATGCTTTAGCCAGATAAAATTCAGCCTTTTCATCAGTTACTCTAGCAAGTATTTCCTCTGCCAGCCTGTACTTTACAGATTTCCTTTGGATTTGTGCATTTATCCTGAGCTGTAGAAAAAGTAGTGTGAAGTATGAAAACTTTGTCTATGGGCATTTTTGTAGTTAACTGACTAAAGAAAAGAGCCAAGCCATAGCTGCTTTTCACAGTGCTCTGTCCAATTTTCTAAGCTAGGTGCAGTACCAAGAATCAAGGCTTTCACATTTAACTCTACTTTTCATAGACTTTGAATATCATTCATCCTGTCAAAGACAGCAAATTGTATTTTTTCCACTGAATTTCATTATTCTGAATATATAACTTGATAATATGCCAGTATTCTGCTCAAGTTTGGCTGTGGTACAGTGCAATTACTTTTGTAAAGGAATTACACACTGAACTCCCTTCAATTTAGTATAAAGATGTGCACATGCTGGGCTGTGCATATGAGGTGACAGTCTAAAATGTTGGAAAAAATCTGAAAGAACTCAATATGAAGATGAGTATTTACTTTCCTGTCCCTGGACCCTTTAAGACTTTTTCCAGGAAGCAAACAACAGTTCTCAAAGACAGAATCTTATAAGAACCAAGTTCTCTCATGCTGATCACAAACATATTTTTTTCTATCAACCCATACAACAGAGTTATTTTTTTACTTGGTGGAAGGATAAAAAAAGATACTTTCTTGCCGTCTTTTAGCTTTAAAACTCACACACACAATTCAGCTGTAAAGTTTGCTGATGATGAGAATTTTAGAATATATTCCCCCCCCCCAAGGATGATAAAAAAATGCCACTTTTTGGCAGAAGTGACATTCTCCAACATTGATATTTCCCTTGCTTTTTTTTTTCTTTCTTCTTTTTAAGTGAAACTAATAACTGAATTTGAATGGTAAGATGTTAAATAAAGAGATTAATGGAGCGAGACAAAATTGGAAGACTATTTTAAAATGTCAGGACTACCTGACTGTCATGCAGGCAGCCTGAGGTATTAATAGATTATAATTAATCTATAATTAATAGATTCAGAGTGAAATTCAACAACATAGGTCTCAAGCGTCTAACACTTACTTCTGCAAACCTAAAACTCTGCTTGTTATGCAGAATGATAAAATCCTGGATGCTTTATTTATCCTGATATTTGGCAGTGAATATGAAAGGTTATGATGCATATACTGGAGCTTGAGCCAATGTTCCATATGTGCCTCAGTTTCCATATGAGCCTGAGCACAGCCGTTTGTGGATGGCTGTGAGTTTGGCATATGATGGATGTGAGAACAAGCTTGTGAAACAGCAGGGCTATGCAAGGAACCAACTCCTCAATGTACCAAGATTAAAACACATTTTTTAGATTGATGGAGTTTTAGTTAAAACACCTGTGCCAACTTGGTGTTAGAATTAGTGATGGGGTGGGGTAGAATGTCCAGAGAGGCACATTCTGGATTGGTTTACTTAACTTTGCATGACAAAAACTGAGTGCTTTTTTTAGACATACTTCCTGAGGTGTCTAATGTGATACCAGGGAAGAAAATAACTACTGAAGTTATAATACCATATTATATACGATAATTATATTAAGAGCAGAGGAAAATTTTAAAAGCCAACATTTGCTCTGTTTAACTTTATTCCTCTGCATAAATTCAGGAAATCAGAAGAAAGTTTCTTAGCTATTTTCAGTAGCAAAGAATGGGTCAGTCTTCAATCGGAGCTCTCCTAGGAAAGAGAAACCACCTTAATTGGTTTAAAGACTCATAAACGGATCAGCTTAGGAGGAATCTCAAAAGTGTGTATCTTAGAATAGCCTGTTTTCAGCCTCCTGCCCCTGTGACAGCTCTGGGCTCCTTTGGGAGGGATCAGAAGCATTCAAAATGCCTTTGTGGTGTAAGTGGCCAAACTATCCCCAGGAGAGTCAGAGGGGGCTGGCATATATCTTCTCATATTTGATTGCCTGCCTCAGAAACCACAGAATAAAATGTGGCAGCCTTGAACCCAGTTCTGTTTGTTTTCCGAGTAATTATCGCTGTTGGCAACTCTGACAGGAGAAGGAATGACTCAGAGTGAATCAATATGTCCACAAGCAAAAGCAGAATGTTCACAGCCTAAACAGGACACAACCACAGTTGCATAGGCACAGCTATACTGCAGTCACAACAGAGCAGCCTATTATACATGATACAAACCAGAGGTCAAATTTACATGTCTGGTTCACACCAAACCTTAAACACTATTTTTCTATTAAAAAGTTTAACAAATAACTACCTTTCACTCTGGTCTGAGTAGATGTAGCCTGCAAGCAATGTCAACATAATCTTGTACTGTAACAGATCAGGATTTGCAAATCTCAAAAATTTAAAAAACAAAACTCCCCAGGACCAGAAATAAAGTTACAGTAACTGTGGCCATGAATTGTGAATATAATACAGCCCAGCATAAATCATTGGCCCTTGCACTTGGAGCAGTCCCCATTAATCTACTGCGTAATGTAAAACAGCTTTCATCTTCAGACTTTGATCCAATGGAGGTTCCTGCTCTGTGGCTCAGTTTAACAAGGGGAAAAAAGCATCTGTATCAAAATAACAGAGGATATAGCTTGTGGGAATAGTATTCCAATGCAAAAAGGAAAATTTGAACTGGAACTCCTCCAGATTCAGGATGATCTGACACTAGGTCAACTTTCTATTCTAGCCCCTTGGGTATGAAAAAAAGGGTTATCATCTGCTACAAGAATCATGCAAGAAGTGGCTGGAGACAGCTAAAAATGGAACTAGATCTGGACTATTGTAGCATGGCTGTGTCTGCAAAGACCTTAAAGTCAAAAGTAATGTGCAATGGGCCTGAGGGACTGAGCAAGTTGTCAGAAAATAACAGTTAACAGCTTAAGTAGAATTTGCATTTCTAGTTCCACCTCAGATCAACCCTCCTTCCCTGTGTTTCATTATCTAACTCTTATAAGCCCTGTGGCACTCATTAAAAATATAGGATGTCTGGTCTGTCCTGAATTTGTTCGGGTCTTCGTTAGCTGCTACATTCCAGAATGCTCTCTGCCATCTTTGTCAAGTCTTAAGCAAGTCTGGGATAGCAGAACTATGTTTAAAAAATACTTTTAAGGCTATTTAGCCTTTTAGCCCATAGGAAGCAAAAGACAGTTACAGTGACTACTCCATCTAAGATGGCACACATCAAATATTTACTAAGTAAAGCACAATCTTAATGAAAGGCCTTTATCAGTGCTACTGCTTAATATTTAACATGCAAAACAGATTGCATAATTTGTCAAATTAAAGGCTTAAATATCTTCACATCTTCTAATTTATCACACCATTATTGAGACTTGGAATAAGGGTAATGCTTCTTTTTTTGTCTTTTTTGTTTGTTTTGTCAAACAGATTTTAAGACATAAACTGCTTGCAAACAAGGAAAAAGTCACATCCAAATGAAATGTTGAATTAATGGTCACCAGGCAGTTGCCATAAAATATCTACTGATAGGAAAGCTTACTTTGCTTGTTGCTGAAATTTTTGTTGTAGGTTTTTTGTGGGTTTGTTTTGTTTTGGTTTGTTTTTGTTTTTCCAAAACCACAGATATTCAGTGCAGCAATTCCAAAATAAAAAATACCCCTCTATAGTGCTAATACCTGCCTGAAACCTTGTGGTGCCACTTTTCCCACAAATTCCTTTTCTGAAGATGCCATGAAAGACTGGAAAACAGTTCTGCCACAAATTTATAGCAAATTATTGACATATGAAGAATACTTCATACGGTTGGTTGGTTGGTTGGTTGGTTGGTTGGTTGGTTGGTTTTTCGTTCTTGTTTAGGTTTGGATTTTTTTGGTTTGGTTTTGGTTTGGGTTTTTTTGTTTCTTTTTTCGTTTTGTTCTTCCTTATTTCCTTGGTTCATTGTGTTGGGTGTTTTGTTTGAGGAGCCCCAGCAATCTATGTGCAGTTTAAAAGAAATCTCAGTACATAAATAAGAATTTTTTTCCTCCTGCAGTAGACAAGCACCACAATTACAGAGCTACATACTTTGACACTAAAAATTCCTCAGTGCACACATACATGGCTCTGCATCACTGCAAGGAGCTGTTACTTGGGACACTAGAGGCATGAATTACCACACCACTGAAGAATTGATCTGCTTCTCAGAGACTGCCCTGCCAAAGAGGCACATCCTACTGACACCACTTTCTTCTTTCTACCAGATCAGCATCACATTCAGCAGCATAAGTGCAGATTACATACAACGGGGTTTTGGTCTTATCTGACTCAATGTGGTGAAAAAGACTCACTAAAAGAGGGAAAAACAAAGCCCCT
>VWZN01000699.1:126646-152359 GCA_013396955.1 Regulus satrapa | reverse complement strand
TGGCGCGGAAAAGCCGGCGGTAACCACAGCGCCTTGCCCCCCACCACACGGGTTCCCACTGGGGCGGGACGGGCATTTCCCGAACCCCGAACCCGTGGGGGCCGGGGGGCAGCGGGCAGCCCGGGCTCCGNTCGGTGCTGAGCCCCCGGGGCGGGCGGGCAGCGCGGGAAGCTCCGTCCCCTCAGCGCCCCGAGCCCCGTGTGCGCCGTGCCCCGAGGCAGGGACGGGCGTGAGCGAGGCAGGCGATGGATGCGGGGCTGGCGGCGCTCGGGGAGCCCGCTGAGGGCTCCAGCCGCGAGGGGTGCTCCGGCAGCCTTTGTGCATTGTGAGGCTTTCTAAGAATTCGCCAACTGCTGATGCTCGTCGAGCTAATTAAACCCATTCAGGCTGGCGCTGCTGCGTTATGCTTAGGTAAGGTTTCTTATCCGGTTTTCGGAGCAATTTATATCATTCCGCCTCATGAATTACACAAACCTGATATTTCATCACATACTTGATGTCCTAACAATAACTTCATCTCTGCATCTGCTATTACAATTATTTCTTTTTCATAGGGAGAATAAATGAATTCCCAAACTGTGTTGCATTCATGATGATTAGCCGTTTTTCAGTCGATTTTCTCTCTCTTCTTTCCTTTTTTTTTCCAAGACTTTAAGCTCGCAATCCCTTTTCTGAATGAATAGGTTTGTTTCTGTGGCTAAAGCTCAGTGACAATTGCTAGCCTATGTTTAGTTTTCTCTTTATAAAATCATTGCTATCTATAATCATCAGACACTAGAAAAGTTTTTCTGTCCTCTATAAAGGAGTGATTTTATACATCTTTTATACATCTTTTATGCATCTTGTGTCCTGTCTCAAGCTTGATCTAATGCTGCTTCTAAAATGGCTCTATTTTCAGAGCTGGTCACTTATTCTGTGATTGTAGTAAGATGGCTTTCTAAGTTCGAAGGACGATTTAACAGGGAAGAAGTCAAAAGCAAGGATGCAGCATGTCTGTAATGCTGTATTTGGGCTTTTCACTTCCACAGGTTACCCTGTGCTGCATGTGGGTCTAAAGAGGGATGGTCAGACATTTGTTATTTGGAATACTAGTAGGAAGACCAAAATTTTTATTCACTCAGATTTTCCATTATTAAGTTAGAGAATACAGAGCTGCAGAAAAATGTACCAAAGGGATTTTTCATAACACATGTAAGAGTTTAATTATATTTGTATGAATAGAACAAAGTGTTTTACTTATTTGGAAGTGGTCTAATCTTAGAATTTTTCCTAAGACAAAACTCCCAATGGAGCCACTCCCTTTTCTTGCAGTTAGGTTTAAGATGATTTTTTTCCAAGCTACAAAGAGTAGTCATAAGGAAACGTACACTTTAAATCATATAAATGGGTCTCCTACTTTTCTAGGGTCAGGAACAAAAGGTGGTGACAGGCTGTGCTGGGAAGAGATTCCTGTAACAGACTATTTTACAAAATTAATCGGAGAAGATAAGCAAGTCAGGCATCCAGAGAATGTGTGCAAATGTGTTACAAATGTTCTTTTAGTAGGGAAGAGGATTGTAGAGAAGTTTCTTGCTTGGATTATGTTGCTCTGGGGTGCTACATATGGCCATGGGTTCTGATGACTGTTCTCTTTGCCAGTAGCAAGAACTTTAAATGAACCAGGTGATTGTAAGGAAGCACGAGGAGTACTGTAACAGTGATATAAAAACTTTGTGCTCCCATTCTCAAAAAAAAACCCAAAACAAAACAAAAAACAAAAAACAAACCAAACAAACAAACAAAAAAAAAACCCAAACAAAAAAACCCAAACTAAAACCAAGCATTTTCCAAAACTGTGCTGATCCAAAGCAGGCAGGAAAAGTATGGAAGGAGAGAAAAAGAAAGCACATATTGAGGTTTCCTGGTTGTACTTCCTTTTTCTGTGGAAATATGTAGCTTGCAGCTATTATGAGTCATGACAATGCAAGATCATGAGCAAAGCATTGGAGGAGAAGGTAAGGAATTGAGTTCTACAGTGGTTTTCTTACCCTTTTTGACATGAATAAAATGTCTCACCAAGATCTTGCCATCCTGTCTTTTACTAGTTCACTTGCTGAGTACTCAAATTAATCAAATTTTTGATGAAACACTAAAAATGAGAAGTCAGGATCCATAAAAGTAAAACATCAAGTTGAGTATATTTGTCTTATTGAGAATAATGCATTCTTTTAAAAAATCTGTCCTTAGCCTGCTATGACAGTCTGTTTCAAAACAGACCCCATGGTAAAATCAAAACACAAGAGTCAATAATAAAATCTAATATACCAAATATCAGTAGCAGTCAAAACCTGGTTATGTCATGCTGTAAAAGATAAAACATTAGTGCTATTATGAGTATGAATGCCATCTGTTTAAAATTCTAAAAAAAAAAACCAAAACAAAAAAACCAAAATAAATAATCCAAGAAGCCAAGATAGAGTTTGTAGCAAATACTGTCAATTGTATCGTACTTTAAAAAATCTCCAAAAACTAAAAATTAAGCACCTCAGTAATCTAAGCAAGCATATTCTACATTCTAAATTATTGATGAGGAAATATGTAAGGAGGAAATATGTAATATGTGTAAAGAGGTGCTGGCTGCATTTTGTATCTACTTTGTAGACCAGCAACAGGTTTTATTTTTTTCTTTATAAGAGATTCATCATTTAAGAAAAGTTCTATATAGGTAAAAAGAAATCTTATTTTTTAAAAAAAATATTGTGAACTACAGGACATGATTTAAAGTACTTCCTTGTAATAGTATTAAGAAATCACTACTTTTCAGAATGCACATTTTATTAACAAATTAAATTTGGGCCATTGGAGAGCTGCCATTAAAATTTCTTTGCTGGGATTCCTTGCACATTTTATACTATTTACTTCTTAATGATCTTTATTGCCTTTGTGCCTTTTAAAAGGTGCTGCATTTATGTAGACGTTTGCCATTGCAATTGAGATTGTTAGAATTTGAAATTAAATTAGGGCCGATCTCATATTTGACGTTGCTTTGAGCATTCTAGCATGTCTTGACCATTTGAGATATGGCTGTATGATGTTTGTATACTGTATGACTGTATGTGTAATGTATATTTAGCTTGTCTTGTATAACAAGTAGAGATTCAAGTTTATCATTAAACATATTCTATTTTTAAGCCAGTTCAAGGCATTGTTTTTTATTCAAAAAAATTAAGAATGTTAATATCCATGTAATTTTAAAATTGCAATAGGATTTAAGTATGTGCCTAAATTGACTAGGGCTTCTAGCGATGGTGTAACCAGCAAATTAATATTTTCTAATAAAAGCAGCAAAATTTGCCAAAACCAGCAGCTTTTTAAATAAGGTTTTTGCTTATAGATTCACATGCTGTGAGGCAATTGAAAAAACCATGTTTATCTCGATAATTCAGCTTTTTACTTGTCCCATAGTTACTGGCTGCAGCTCATTTGGCCATATGCTGTTCTTCCATTTTTTTGGTCCTCCTAATGTCAGTGCTAGGAAGTGGCTCACCGCACAGGATGTTTGTTTTTTGGAGATGTGGTGTGGAGGGCAGGCTGACATCCCCTCCCTTTTGGTAGGAGTGTTTCTGTGCTCCTGGTTGTTCTGCTGCTCCGTGACCTCAGCCGGAGCGAACGCGATCCCTGGGGATTCGTGTTCCCTCCCCACGGCCTGTTCGCTGATTCCGACCCCAAGCACCTCCCTGAGCTTCAGGGCCTCCACAGGGCTTCAGGAGAATCCCACCCTGTCAGAGCATCGTATTTTGCTGTGGTATTCACTTCCACTTGTTTTTCATTCATGCTTCTTATTATATGATGGCTTTGTTAAGTGGGATAGATGCCCTCGCTAAGAATGGTTTTACTTTCAGATTTAATTGAGATTTAATTGTATTTTAACTGACATTCTTACTTGATTCAGATGCCCCTTTCCACATTTCAGACCTTCACTGCTACTTTTAAGCACTCTCCTTGGCAGTACTGTGGTACTACACATTATTCTTGATTTTACTGCTCTGACTCTTTAAATTAGTTCCTTTGTATTACTTAAAATCAATTTGTGAATTGATTTCCATCTTGCACGTTCGCTGTTGACACTCGAAGTAGCTGTTCCAAGGGAACGGTGCCCTGCTAGCAGAGGCATTCAAAGGAGCCCCCTCGTGCAAGTCAGCCCCAGGAGGGAGGGCAGCACCTTCCAGGGGGCACACTAAGCCCAGATGGAAACCAAGCTGTGACCTTACGTGTTGTCTCTCTCCTGAGAGCCCCTGTCTGTGCTTCCTGTGCGTATTTATCTGCCTGTGAGCAGAGGGCTCTGTGCTGTCTCTGCCTGAGTGACAAGGGCACTTTTTCTCTTTCTTTTTTTTTTTTTTCCTTCACTTTTTTCCTAAGGCAAGGGGAGAAACGCCTGGAGCCCTGCACTCCTGCGGGGGCACGGCGCTGTCTGGAGCCCTCCCGTGGGATGGCTTGGCCATGCCTGGCACTTCACGCATGGCTATGCCCATTGATTGTTCCAGCTAAGTCCATACAGAAAATAGGTCAGCCATGCTCAGAGGCTCAGGAAGAGAGCTTCAATTGTGTGGTTGTAATCTAGAATCAGGACGTGTGTATCGTCTTGGAGGAGTCTGGAACCACTTCCAAAGATGTTATCAAGCATCGTGGAATCTAGCCCTTGGACAGCTGTTTGTGTTACAGAGCTGTAGGGGATATCCCGTGCAAGTCATCCAGTTGCCTCCCTGTGAATAAAGTTAAAATTTCCTTTAAGAAGGCAGCATGCTAAAATTCTTTGATAATTTTCCCCTCCACAAACGGAAATGGAAAGAAACATACGTTAATGAAGTGAACCTGTTTCTCAGCCCAGTTGTGAGTTACTCAGTACAAAAATATATCATGCTTTTGGGGAAAAGCTGTTTTGTAGGAATCCTCCTGGTGTAATTCTAGAATGTCACTGATTCCAGAGAGTGCAGTAAAACATGGTTTCTGTGATGCCACATACATCTAAACTCTCCACTTCTAATGAATAATAGCACAGAAATAAGTTTCTCGATATTATATTGGAAAGAAGTGCGTTGTGCAGCGATGACTGCCTTTTTAATGCTGACCAAGGTAAACGTGTGTTTAATTTCATTTTAACCTTGCATTTCACTTGGCGCTTGATACAGATGCAGACTGACAAAAATTGTTCAGGGAAAGCTGACTGCCCTCCTCGGCAAATACAGAAACTCTTCACACACAAAAGAGCATTAGTGGAAGGCTGAATACAACAGAGCAACACCTCAGCAATATTTCTAGTTTGTTATTGGGAAAAATTGGGATTTTTATGTTTGCTCACGGTGATTTCTGTGATTTGAAAACACAGTACAATATACACAGGTGCTGCCTTCTGGCTAATAGGGAGGGGCATCTCCTTGCACAAATAGCTGTGTTTCTCCCTAGCCCTGACTGCAGGCATCCAGGAGCCTAAAATACTCATTGCAGTTCCTGTTTTAAATAGAACTGCTAAAAATGGCAAAATTTCCATGTCTTTGGAGAAAGCATGTATCAATCTAAATTTCCTTTTTTGTTGTTTTAGCCAAAATTGTCTTCATAGTTGCCTCCTGTGTCTTTGCACTGGCAAGCTGAAAACACAAAACCATTTGCCTTCTTGATGAGAAAAATCTTTGGTGGACTGATAAATTTTTGAAATTTTAGTGAAAATAGGGCCATTAATCCATAGAACTTGCAAGGCATATTTAGAGGCAGGATTTTAGAATTTCACCCTGGGAAGAATGGTATGAAGGGGAGATAGTTTTGTGGCTTAAGTAACTTAGCAAGGCTTTGGGTCAATGGGGAACTGTTTGTTTTTTGGTTTTTTTTTCCTCAAAAACTTCAGGAAAATGTGACAGAAATAATTAAAATTAATTATAGATTGAATGAAATGCTTATTTTGATACAGTTAAAGGTTTCCAAAGAAGTTGCATGATATTAAAAACCAGCCAAGGGGAAATGTATTTCAGAAATAACAGAATAACTTCAGAAATAACAGAAGCTGTGTGTTAGCCATGAAGATTTAGTGTGAGGAAACCTTCGTCGTTCTGCTTGTGTATTTAGCACCTGCACCTTTTATGAATCCTGTCTGCAAAATCTATTAGAATTTTACTGTGTGAAGTGTTTTCATCCCACTGTTGCTTTTAAAATCTGACTGCCAATTTTTATAAGGTCAAACACGACTTTTCTGAATCACTCATTTCTACTGAACTGCCCATCAAACTTGTGCAATCTCTTAACTTGTGCTAAGACATCTGGATTCACTTCTCAGCTCGGCTGCAGGGTTTCCTTTGTGATCTCCAGCATGCCTTATTTCCCCACTTAGAAAGGAGGCATTGTTTTGCTCCTTTCACATCCCACTTTTCTGTCTTTGCTGTTCAGAGGGCAAACCCTTCAGGTCGGACATCATCTTTTGCTGTGTGTTTCTGTATGGCCATGCTCTAAACTGGACCCTTCTGGGTTACAGTAAGCAAGGAATAGCCCTACCAACAGCAATAGAGATGGAGCAGAATGCAGGATGCCAGTTCTCTGCTAAGCAACCTGCCCAAGGATGAACTCACAGGAGGTTAAATACCGGTATTAAAGTGTAAAGAAATGTTCTGTAGGAATTTTTGTAAGAATCTTGCTGACTAAATAGTGAGACCTTTATGAATGTTAGATGGGAATTAAATATTTCCCTTTGCAGGCAAGAATATTTGGTTGTGTGGTGGCAATGAAAGGAGACCAGTCTTCAAGTTAGGCACGGTTTGCAAAACCTTTTGATGTGCTGACAAGACAGAGACCGCATTTGTAGTGTGACACTGAAAATCTGCTGCTGATCTGAAAATTAGTATCAGCTTTGATCAAGGTTCACACTTAGCCCTGTATGTCACATGCTCCAGATTGTCAACTCTATGTGGAAAACGGAATTGGCCATAACAATAGTAAATTTTAGGTCCAACAGAGGCCTTGCTAGTCGCAGTTTGGAGTGTGCAGCTCTCTCGTGCATCAGATAGAGTGGGCATCACGTCACTGACTATTCTCATAGCAGATTGTAGACTGGCACTCAGAAATGCCCATAAAAACTGGCTTTAATGGTTGCTTAATATATGAAATGTAGTTTCGTGATCTCTTCCTTCGAGTTTCTCTTTGAAAATTGTTTGCAGTTCCAAGTAATAAAAGTTCTAAGTAAAAATGGGTTCAAAAAATAGAGGGGAATTAAAAAAAAAAGAAGTATCTTTTCAAATAGGCTTTGAAGCAGTGAAGAGCAAGGACTACTGATAGGATATAGAGTTATGATTTACCTATAGCAAAAACTGAAACAAAGCACCAATCCTGCCTGTGTTGTGGGCAGAATTTTGTTAGCAGTAAATAGGTATATAGGAAAATAAGACAATAAATTTAAATAAGAGAGTGGTAGTGGCAGAAAATCATCCAAAGGGGCTAATGTGTTTTTAAAAAGTTAGATTTTATTGCCATTGTTGTAAGTTACTATATTGCAAATGGCTGATCTATTTAATGCTGGAATAAATATGCCAAAAAAGACAGTTACATGGTTTTAAATAACAAATACAAGTGTTTTCTTTCCCAACTGTTACACTACAGTAATGGAAAACACTCATAATCTTTAGCAAAATATTAATAAATGCATTCCTATCTTTAAACTTCGGTTTGGCACTCTGTCTTTTAGCAAAGAAGCTGCATTACTTAGGAGTGCAGTCCTAATGTCAGTTTAACATCTTATGGGCATTGTGGGATTTAGACGTTACAAAGAGAGTGGAAAATCCAGAGCCAAGGTTTACAACGTCAATATGCTGCAGTTACTTGTCATACTGCGGGAACTTAATTTCCCTATTGTCACAAGATTCTTGTCAAGTTAGTGCTTGTGTCTCGTTGAAGCTTGTCAGGTGCAAGTATTTAAAATAAATGCTTTATATTTTCCACACCACCTAAAGAGTAAGCAGAAATTTCAAATATTTCTGACCCCTTATAAAGGAAGAGCAGTGCAGCAGACTTTCTTTCCTCCCCGTGTTATTTTTACCTGTTGAGAATGCACTCTGCAAGATTTGTGATGCTTCAGAATGCTCTAGAGTGCCAAAATGCTTGAAAGGTGTTTTCTTCATCTTGGCAGCAATTCCTTGTGAAGGACATATTACCTTTCTTTATCCTTAAGCTTGGATCTCTGGTTTACATGCTCCAGGAACTCGTGCATCTCATTCCCTCTCTCTGCCCCAGCTATTCTCTGGCTTCTCAGCCTTTACTCCCTCACAAAAGGGGGAACTTGCTCTGTGGCATCCTCTTTCTGTGCACGTAAACAAGTGCAGAGGTGGAACCTATTATTTGTTACATGATTCCTTTTTTCAAGGGCCCAGTGAACAATAACTGCCCGGTCAAAGGGGAATATCTCTTCAAGATAATATTCAAATAACACTCAAAACCTGTTTGAAGTATTCCTCTGAGTACATATGCCGGAGTTTGATTTTGGTTCATGTTTAGGTTTTCTGCCACAGTTCACTGGGCAGTTGCTCTGGTCTTTCCCCCTCTGAAACAGCTGAGCTGTGTTATTTGCTTCTTGGAGCTATTATTCACAGTGCTAGTATGCAGCACAGCAAGTTGGAGACATCCTGTTACATGGCTTCATTTTATAAATTAATGTAGTTTCTTAATATAATGAAAGAAAACAGGTGTTCAGTGGCAGATTGCCATTTTACAGATTTTAAGAACAGCATATACAGAATGGTTATTTGTTAACATTTTGGTGGGAAATTTTCCTTGAAGGACCTTTGGTGCATGCAGTACAGCCCCTGCACTTAAAGTGAGCCTTAGGTCTCTGCGTAGCTGAAGTGTTGAGACAAAGATCAATGCAATATCAATAACATTTGATTTATTATTTTGGATTCTCAACAAAGCAACAACGGACATCTAGCCTTTATGTTACAACATCGGTGCCATTTAAGGCAAAATACTAGAAAATAACACAGGAAGTTTAGGAAGTTTTTATTCTTTATTAACGCAGGGCAGCCTCATCAAACAATGCTGCACTACAAGGTATGTCGTTCCCAGCCCCCGGTAGATGCTAGTGAGGCAAACCAGTGGAACTAGAAATTGAATCTTGATGGCCAAATCAAGGCAGTAGACACGTATCCTTCCTTAATTGTGCAACAGAGAGTAAGATATAACCAGGAGCGTGGGTTGAAACACAGAAACAACCAAGAAAAATTTCTCCTGGAATCTAAAATATGGCTGGAAAGCTCCATGAAATTAGCATGTCAACATGTTCTACAGGCCATACCGACAGATGACAGAAAAAATATATGCATAAGAACCTATCAAACTTCAGTGAATATGTAGTAGCAAGAAAGCACTTTATCAGTAAGAGAACTGTCCATTCCATTACAAATAGCTTTGCTGAATTGCCTGTTTTCCTTATTTCTTACAGATTTTTTGATCCGTCTCTTATTCTATAGGTTTTCTTCTGTTCTTTCCTCCTTGATCCTTTATTCTGTCTGCATCTTCCTTTGTTATACCTTGCACATAATAAAGAACGACACATACTGCAAAATAAATTATAAAAAAAATTAGAAAAACTGCAGTCTGAGAAATGGAGACAAGCTCTGGTCTTTCAGGCTTCAGTAAGAATACTGTGATGTTGACATCATTGCAGCCAGTGCAGTTATACATGTTGTGAAGTGAAGAAATGTGGGTAATTCTAGATCCCCTGCCCAGAATGACTCCAGGAAGATTACCCTGAGGTTCATGCAGTTCACAATATCTATTTACCCAACGGGAGAAAGACCCCATGACCTTGCACAAAAAGTCACAAAAAACAGCAACAGAAGAGTTACGGTTAAAATACATTTCATTTGCCTCAATAATTAAACCCCAAATTTGTACCTTGAATTAGAAGCTGGTGACTGATACATCTGATCAAAGTTTCTGCACTATTATTTGTTAATCTCTTCTTGGATTTCCATTCTTCGGTATCTCTTAATCTGTTTTAATCTCTGTTTCTCTGAAACACCTGCCACATAAATTGGTGAATTTCAGTGGAATTTGCAAGCACTGCAAGCTAAGCATCTATTTCTGTGTCAGTCTGTTAACAGCACTTTGGCACAAAAATATCCAAAACTGAAACAGAGTTTCAAAAAGCGGGATGATATTATTTGTGTTCTATTTGAATATTCAACTTTGATATTGTTACAAGAGGCTGCAACTCAACAGCTAATGTTCTTGACTCTATAATGCATAGCTTGAAACGTGCTAAATCTCTCTAAATCTGTCTGTTCTAACTGGAGAGGCAGCACTGTCCTAGGCTTCTATTATTTGATATATTTTGACTGTAAAGATATATTTTTTTAATTGTTTATCACTAGTGAGGGGTTGGAAATGTGGCATTATAAATCATTTATTCTCTTTGGTGCCATGATCAATACCTCAATGATCCTCTGATTTTCACTGCATCTATTACTAAAACACGAAGCTACATTTTAATGACTTGAAGTTTCTTTATAAAGGAGCTCACATTTCTACATCTTAATAGCCTGCTGTGATTTAGATATGTCAAAGCTGAATCTCCCATAAATATTTTCAGCTTACTTTTCCACAGGGCCACATTTTCCCCTCACTCTTTGCATCAAACTGCCACCAGGGCCAAGGGGAAGTTCTTACGGAATACGTGGTGAACATGGCAGTCATCTCTGAGTTTATTTTGCATTCCTTCTCTCTGCTGCTCTCATTTGCATGTGCTGACTTTTCCTGTGCAAAAGTAATCTGAAAAACACTCTGTGCAATTTGATTTCTTTCACATGCTTAAAAGAAGAGTTGAATAAATGGAACGGAAGGATTTGAAAGATCAGTAGCTGTGATAACTTCAGCAATTGCATTGGAGACAATAACAAGCATCACAGATTGAACATTCAACAGGAAGCCAAAATCTGCTTCAGGATTTATTTAATCTTTACTTTTGTTACACACGTGGTATACACTAACAACAGGCTAATGTTAGTCGTTAAGTGCTTATTTGTTGTGATTAACAAGATTAATTTCTCTCAATGCCACATGTGGAAGCTCAATATTTCACGAAAGCTCTCGTCTTTACTTAGCTTCATCATTTTGGTAAAAAAGTGGCCCGGGTTTTAAAAGACAATATAAATTCACATAATTTGCCTACCTTTTTCTGCTTTAAATGCATATCTGTGTATTTTGCAGAAGAGTATTAGAAAGCACCTTAAGATACTCAAAGTGGTATTGTAACGTATTCCTAGAGCATTCAATCTCTCTGGATGTGCTGATAATCTTTTCAAAGGTAAGATGCGCTGCTTTTGTGTACTCAAATCTTTTTTAGAAGGGCAGATTTTGAAAGAGGTGGGCTATGAATAACTGTATGTGCCTGCACCATTGTGTGCAAAATGACAGGCCAATCAGCGAAATAAAAAAGGAAGGTGCTAATTTACAGTGCACATGGACTAAATCAGCAATTCCAATTATTTTTAAACATGTTTTGTAGCAGAAACCATCTGTAGGCATTTAATCAAAAAAGAAAGGTGCCTCTTGGTCCTGCTCTGCAAGTACCATGGAAGGGAACAATAGGGAAAATAGCTGATCTCTCTGCTTTTTCAGAGCTGCTTTTTTTTTTGCAGGGACCTACCTAAAGCAGAATTAGTATCTTTATGATGGCTATGAAAACACCCCTTCAGCCATCTATTTGGGTTGATTACACATCTCCAATCAATGTGGTTTTTTTTCAGAAAAAAGTACAAGGACATGACCTCAATGCTGCAGGACAAACCATTTTTGCTAATTAGAAGTTCCTGTTATTACCTTCCCATGCACAGTTTTTAACCTTTCTGTAATCTCAAATGACCTCAGTTCTGTGATTATTGCATCTGCACACTCAGCTGCAAAGACCCGACATTAAAAAGCCAAGGTCATATTTTGGTTCAAAAATAAGAAAATATGCAAATCAGTATTTCAGTGACAGCAGTGACAGACCTTTTAGGTTTAATCCTATTCCTGCTATATCCAGAAACCTGCTATTGACTTCCACAGGAGTTGGCATGAGTGCTTAGCTATGAATAAATATGAAAGGTACTTGTCAGTGATTTTCAGCGTGAAAATTATTTTGTAGACATGGTAAACAAAAGTGACAGGTGGCAAATACCCAGTCAGAAAACTCTGCAAGTGAAATCTGCTAATGAAACACTTTTTCTGCGGACCTAGTTTCCAGGCACTTCTCTAAGATCTGTGGAGTTCATGGAAACTTTTAGTACTTTTATTTATAATACTTTTAGTACTTTTATTTATAAAACTTGCTATTCATTATAATTTCAAGCTGTGAACACAAAGGGAATATTTAACTATATGCACTGTCTTTAGACACTACAATCAATGTTTTATATCGCTCTACCATGCTCCAGTATATTTGGGAAAATAATATTATGCTAACCTGTGTGTCAGTTGCATAAACAGTGACATCAGCTTCAGCAAGAATAAGTGCAGGTACAAGTCTCAGCAAGATAAGTGCCTTTCAAGAAGCAGGGGAAATTTTTTATCATCTCAGAAAGATGTTTCACAGTTAATCCAGACCATGGTGCTCAAACGAGAAGTTACTTCATGCTTTAGAAATCTGGAGTTGTTAAACAGTTTGTTGTCTCATTTATTTAAAAAAAGAGATGCAGCAATGCTGGCTAAGTCATGAATATAGCTAAAGATTTCTCTAATGTTATTGGATAAAAGGTTACGGGAATTCACTGTTATCACAAAATAATTGTTATTATTTTTAAGCTTATTTTCTCCTTGAAAACATTTTTTTAAATCTATGAAATAAATAAGAATCAGATTTTGCAGACATTTGAAGTTAAAGGTCAAGTTAAATGAGTGAAGTTCTATGCACTGCTAAATTCAAGAGACTGAGCTGTAAGCTGGTATTTGGAAGGAATCAGTAAGCACAATGAACAATGACTTAATGTTCTAGACCATCAGTGCTTCTCCTTTGGTGGATTCCAATTAAATTCCGTTGGCTGTGGGCAACACTTTGATCTTTACATTTAACTCCTGCTGACTATCATGACCGCTGCATGTCCTCAGGACGAGTTTTAATTCTTGAAAAGAAGACATAAATTTATTTTTCTCACTTTTGTAAAACTTGAAAAGAGAAAAGCCATTGTACTTTCGGGGACTGCGAATGCAGATTATACTATATTAAAAATATGTATTCCTTTAAATTGTGAGCATAATTTCCATATGCTTTGGGATGCTCTGCTGCCATCGAGAGCTGCCATTTCATCCTGAGTGTGTGGCACAGGGAGCGTCAGGTGCTGTCAGCCTCCCTGCTGGGCTTGCTGGGGAGTGTTTGCACAGAGGTTTTGACTCACGGGAAGAGAATATTTTTCCCACGCTGTCTTCTCAGCATGCCTCCCTGTTATTTGGTCCTAGCATAGGAAAATATTTACCCTCTGAAAGTACTTAATGTGAGACTTAAAAGGGCAAATATGTATTTTATCAGCAGCGTTTGGGAATCAGTCCTTCCTTTAGCTACATGCCAAAACATGGGTGTAGTAATTAAGGTTCCCCCTGCTTTTAATTGAAAGCAGAGATGTGGCTGCAATATAACTTTCACATCTGGAGTCTGGGCTTCTCCCAAGGGTACATTTGGATCCAGGGACTTGCTTCAGACCATTACAGGGAAATGAGTCAGTCACAAAACCAATATAAAAAATTCAGTGATGCTTTAAAATGAGGGTTTTGCCCTGTCTTCAAGAACATTAGTTTCAATATTAAGATATAGTGTTTGGTGTTATTACACAAATGCTACTTTTTTAAAGCAGCAGAAATGTCTGCCTCATGACCTTAAAATAAGACATATTAGTACTTTAGAAGTTGATACATATTCTCTGGAACTTCTTTTCAAGATAGATTACAACATAGAAAAGCAGGTAATTTTTTTCTTTTTTTCTCAGAAAACAAAGGTAATTATTTTCTTCATCCCCTGGCTTGGTAGCTGTCTAATGTTGCAGATCACAATCTATTTAACTTGAGCACGGAGGAAATGATTGTGTTTCTCTTCTTCTTAAAACAATTTATACAGGAAAAAAGCAATGGTAGAAAGGTGGGGAAATTCCACATTCTGTTGGGAGAAAGATTTCTTGTAAGCAAGAAATTTTAGATTATTAGCTTGCCATATAGTCATATAGGACAGTCACTGGGATGAGTTACAACACTGAGTTTGGATTTACTAAAATGTTTGGACTGTTAAAATAATGATTGGTTCGATTTGTATTATTTTATCATAGCTGTTTTACTTTGTTTGGTAATAACTGTAATTCCATTAATTCAGTAAGTTCTTTGGTGTGCTGTGATATTATCAAAAGTGTGCTGTGACTTACAGAAAAATTTTGACTCTACTTGTATTAGAAATAGCCCTAAACAGAGGGTGAGAACACTGGAACTGGGCAAGCACAGCACACAATGGCAATTTTAGTGCTTTGGAGAAAAAAATGATGAAAGACTACTCTTAAAGGGCTCTGAGGTAAATACAGAGCAGAACCAGGATTGACTTGAAAGAAAGGAGGGTGGAGATTTTGGGTGAACAAACGGAAAAGTTAATGCCTGGCAAAGCAGATTCCTCTTAGGAGCTGGAGTGCAATTTGAGGTTGCTGATTCTAGTATTTTCTTGGGCACCAGTAAATTATTGTGAAGTCCTCTGCTCCATATCTTGTCTTATCCTGATCTGTAGAGAGGATAACAACCTTTTCATCAGTTATTGCCTTTGCTCAGGTAGCAGAAATATGTACTGTGAAAAAACCTAGAATCTTTCAGGAAAGAAAAGTACTACTCTGTGCATTAAATAAACCCCGTGTCTACACTAGGTTGGAATGTTTTAGGATTGAATGGTCATATATATTAAGGGGCTTCTAGACCTCAACTCCTTGGTTTTGCATTATCCAAACAAATTCATGCTTTGAAGGTGTGTGTTTGTACCCAGGACATGTTTAAACAAAAAAAAAAAAAGAAGCTAACCATGAAAGGTTAACTTATTTGTACAGGATTTAATAAGACTGATAAATACTTGCTTTGACGTCTTAAAATATGAGCTTCTATATTGATGTGGACTTGAGGTCCTTTTCTCTTAGTACTTTAGAAACCTCCTTAAGATCCTTGGAAACACACCACTCACCAGGGCTTTTTGATTTTGTTGTAACCCACAACACTTGAAGTAGAAAAAAATAATATGCAGATATTGTAGTATTATTGCTAAGAAAAAAATACAAGATGTAGTTATTTGAGCTGTGTTTGTCAGCTGATAGGCACAACAGCTGAAACAGAAATGAGCTGCTACCGACAGGGAGGCTGCTATGTCCTAACCTGTCTCGCTGGAAGGTGGTTGTGTTTGGCCCTGCATAAAGGAACAGTTCCTGCCTTGCTCTCTTCAGAGGCGCTGATTGGCAAGGGGCAATGATTTCTGAACCCCACAGAGATTGGAGCTGAGTGGGAATAGCAAACCCCTTTCTTCCCTAAAGGCAGAGGTTGACAGCTGCTTCTGTGGAGGCAAAGGCTTCCACACCACTCCTGCAAGTGCTGCAATCGCTCTTGCACTAGAGAAAGTTAGATTCAGTCAGTGATATCTTTTGACTGCTGCAAAACAAACTAATATTTTAAAATTATTGCTCAACGTGCAGCAGTTCACCTTACAAAGTGAATGTATGATTTAAAATTTAAAAATTACATACCATCGTACCATATTCTGTCCTACTATGAGTGAAGTACTCTGCTTGTCACAAGAGAAAAGTATTTAATGTTGCTTTTAATTTTTGTGCCATGTCCATAAATTAAGATTATAAACTACCTTTAGCTACTGTTGACAACTGGTATTGTTTAATTCTTATAAATGGCTGTGATAATATTAGGGGGTTTGCGCTATGATTGATTCATTGATCTGTATTGCATGACAACATCAAGAAATGTTGTAATAAAGGAAATATTCAGGAGCAGATAGTAAAAATAAACATACAGGAACACGTTTTGACTGTGAGAGAAGTAGAGATGTAAACTTCAAATGAAATGTTTGTACAGAGCATTTTGAGCAGTGTTAAGTTATTCTGCAGCTATGACTATAATATCCATTATAACATCCAATATAACATCCAAGTCATCTCCATTTTTCTGAGTGGCACAGTGCCATGTTGTACTCAGACACTAAATAAATTGGTTCTTTGTAGTTTGATCTCACAGCAGATTACTTAATTTTAATTTAAAATTTGTTTCCCAAGGTAACTACGGCATCAATTAATATGGCAGAGATGGATAATTCGCATTAGGCACTGCTGCTCCCCTGGGATGAGCTCTCAAACCATGTTTGCAGAGCAATCAAAACCAGGAACATTATTCTCTTTTTTGTTTTGTTCTGGTCAAGCAATGTCTAAAGACATGGAGGGCTGGTGTTCCTCTTTCCTGAAACACATCTGCAGATGTTTGACTTAAACAGTGATTTGTGGTATCATTCTCATACCTTTTGAAGGTCCATTATACTGCTGAAATTCCTCCAGTAATCTCTACTGGAGGGGATTCATTATCTTTCTCCTGTGGGACCTTTAACACCCCTTGTCTAATTACCATATGAGTTCGACAGATTCCAATGTAGTACAATAGACTTTTTTTCTGAACATTACTTAAATTAAGTGCAGGATGGACTTTGGATACCGAATGCAAACTTCATGTTTTAATAGAAGAAGACCTAGGCTATGCACAGAGATTTTTTTTCAGTATTTGACTCCTCTGAAGTGTTGTGGAATTAGGTTTTCCACTTTCTTTTTTTAAAGATGTGACTTAGGGGATTTTGTCATTGCAGAGGTCAGGGAGAACTGACCACTGCTTGAAAATTGTTAAACTGGTTAAATTGATAATGGTTTTAACTGGGATTTCTGTTATCAAAAAACCACGCAGCTTGTTTTCAGGAAAACAAGAACTTCAGGATGTTTAGAAAATGGTTCTTCAGAAAGCTTTCTTTAAGAACTGTGTCTTCATTATTTGGACTTTAAAGATCTGGTACTGGTTTTGTGCAGCAGTATTATTGCTAGAAACATCAGGGTTATCCACTTTGATGTAAATCAACGATGGTGTGTTCATAAATAGCAACGGCAGGCGCCCAGGGCCATGTTCAGGTCAAGGGCAAGTCCCTACCAGGGCAGGAAGGGCTGAGTGAAGATGTCCTGCAGCACAAAGGATGGCATCACAAAAAGAAGCTGCAGACGCAGCTGCTGCATGTGCAGCAGCTTTGTTGACTTGGGGATCATCACATCAGCACCCACCTCTCCCCTGAAAATGTCTTGTGGTCTTGGGTCTTGTGCCATGGCCACCTTCTGGGACCTCTTCTTCCCACTTGGCAGCTTCTAGAAACTTTTCTGGTGTAAAACAGTACAGAACTGATTCTGCCTGCCTGGATATTTTTACCATCACAATAAATGTAATTTAATTAAGATACAGTATACTAGCATGCAAGTGTTCCAGACTGTTGTTTTCTAAAAACAGAGAAATCATTTCATCAGCAGGAAAAAAACAACCAAAAAACCAGGAAGGCCATGAAAACCATTGGTAGTTGCTGTAGGTAATTCATTTTTTGTTCTTAGGTTAATGCAAATGCAGTAAATATTTGCTGTTATCTAATTTAGCCATTAATTCACTCTTATATTTCTCACTTACTTAGTATAAGTATAGTAATATTTGGTATGTAATGACTTCTGAATATATATATATATGTGTGTGTGTGTGTGTGTGTGTGTGTGTATAATGCTTACAGTATGAAGTATTATGTATATTTGGAGATACATATATTATATGTATTTGGAGAATGGTTCTTGTTGTAAATTTTTCACTGCCTTATTTGCTACTCAGTGTTATTCAGCAATAAAAAATGAAGCATTGCTGATGTTCATGCAGCAGAAACAAATGAGTTTCTGTGTAAAAACTGAAATCAGAAATATAAAATGTCATGTAAACATTCTTCAGCCTCCTGTTCTTAACATTGTGTTTATTGATTCTTAAAATAAGATGTTGATAGATGTTCCCTAGAACCCGGCCTGACACCATCAGTATTACAGCATAGTTTAAAAGGGGATTTTCTGCCAAATATTTGTTTCAGCAGCAGGTCCGATCAAAGTAGCTCCTGCATATTTCTGCTCTTATCCGTGCCATTTGAGCTGTGTCTGCAGCACTCCTCTGCTGCGCTATTCATTCCAGATGTTTCCAAAGCAGCAGCTCATAACCTGTATCAGGGAATTAGTTATTTTTAACCCTGATACGGTTGCTGTGTGACCCCAAATGCCCTTAGGGTGTCTCAGGGGCAGAAACAAATGGTGTCGTGCACTGGCTTATTAAAGTTGTAGTTGTATCTCCAGAAAGAAAAATGTAATACTTAGCTGCTTCCAGAGTCACCAAAAGCTCTTGAGGATTATTTTTAAAGAGTATTATATGAGGATGAGAGGATCTGATTCAATGAGATACAGTCAATAGAAAATGAAAGAAAGAGCCTTTTTCAGACTGTCTGAAATAAATCATCTCCACTAAACCGTGTGTCCCTAAGTGCCAGTTCTATGCGTCTTTTAAATATACCTCCAAGGATGATGATTCTACTGCTTCCCAGGGCAGCCAATTTTTGAGCACCCTTTCTTTGAAGAAATGTTTATTAATATCCAGTTTAAACCTCCTTGTTAAAACTGGAGCCCTTCTCATTTTGACTCTTGTGTTACCTGAGAGAAGAGGCTGACCCCTCACCTTGCTACAAGCCTCCTTTTAGAAGCAGAAAGGTCTTTGCTGAGCCTCCTTTTCTTCAGGATAAACACACCCAGCTTCCCCAGCTGCTCCTTATAAAACTTGTACCCCAGACCCTTCACCAGCTCCGTTGCCCTTCTCTGGACACGCTCCAGCACCTCAATGTCCTTCCTGCAGTGAAGGGCCCAGAACAGGACACAGGACCCAAGGTTTGATCTCATCAGTGCTGAGTACAGGGGGACAATCCCTGCCTTGGTCCTGCTGGCCCCACCCTTGCTGATCCAGGCCAGGATGCCCTTGGCCTTCCTGACCCCCTGGGCACACGCTGGCTCATGTTCAGCTGCTGTCGAACAGCACCCCCAGCTCCTGGTCCTTTTCTGCCAGGCAATTTTCCAGTCACTCTCCCTCAGCCTGTAGCGCAGCATGGGGCTATCGTGACCCAAGAGCAGGGAACAATCACTTGGACTTGTTGAACCTCATGTGATTAGCCTCAGATCCAGCACAGATCCTGTCCAGATCCCTCTGCAGCAGATCTACATTCCCACCTAGCTTTGTGCTGCCTGCAGAGTGACTGAGGGTGCACTCAGTCCCCTTGTCCAGGTCACTGATAAAGGTATTAACCAGCTCTGGCCCCAGAACTGAGCCTTGGGGAACCCCACTAGTGACTGGCTGCCAACTGGATGGAACTCCATTCACCAACATTCTCTGGGCTTGATCATCCAGCCAGTTCTTTGCTTGGCAGAGGGTATGCCTGTGAAAGCCATGAGCAGCCAGTTTCTCCAGAATGTTGTGGGAAATAGTGTCAAAGACTTTATTTGAGTCCGGGTAGATTTTATCTTTTTCCTTCATCCACTAAGCAAGTCACTTTGTCACAGAAGGAGACCAGACTTGTCAGGCAGGCCCTGCCTTTCCTAAACCCATGCTGGCTGTGCCTGATCCCCTGGTTGTCCTGCATGTGTTGTGATGGCTCTCAAGATGATCTGCTCCGTGACCTTCCCTGGCTGAACCTGACTGAAGTCAGGCTGTCAGGTCATATCCTCCCTCTGACTTCTTGTGGATGGGCGTTGTCTTAACTAAACTCCTGTCAGCTGGCACCTCCCCAGTTAGCCAAGACTGTTGGTAAATTACAGAGGATGATCTGGGGAGCTCTTCTGCCAGTTCCCTTTAGACCCTTAGGTGGATCCCATCTGGCCCCATGGGCTTGTGTATCTCAAGTTGTGTAGCTGGTCACTGACCCTTTTCTCCTGGTTTATAGGACCATCATTCTGCTCTCTGTCTCTGTCTTCCAGCACAGGGTCTTGGTATCCTGAGGACAGCTGTTCTCACTGTTAAACACTGAGGCAAAGAAGGCACCAAGTACCTCAGCCTTTTACTCGTCCTTTGCCACTGTGTTTCCTCCTGCATCCATCAAAGGATGGAGATTCTCTTTAGCCCTCATTTTATTGCTGATATATTTGTAAAAAAATTTTTATAGCATTTTGTTTATAGCAGTAGTCAGTTCTTGCTGGGATTTGGCCATGTAACAAATGGAACCATTATTAAAATTAAAAGTTCAGCCTTTTTAAAATGTGTTGTTTGGAAAATACCACCTTCAAAAGCATAAAAATCCCTTAGTGTTTCCAAGCAACTGCAGTTGTGTGGTCAAATTCCCAAAATGTGAGTTGTCACCAGTCAGTTGTTTTTACAAGAGACCTTTGGGCTTGGACGGTTTACCCTTGAAGTACACACACTAACTGAAGTCATATGTTTCTCTATTGCATGAAGGATATCTTGGACATCAAGTAAATTTAGATTTAAGTATTCCTAACTGATCTGTTTCACTGTGCCATATGAGATGGTTTTTAATAGTTATTTATAAAGAATCGAAAAGGTTTCCTCATTGGAATTCCATTCTTTCAGAAACCTCATCCATTAACGTGACCAAATATGTGTCAGGTGAGACAAGTCCTCGCCTTAATCCCTTGAGTCCCAGATCATGCAAAACTTAACCATGCACACAACTTGAGTTACCTGAAGCCCTGAAATCAGTAGATGTTACATGTTTAAAATGGGATAAGAAAGAGAAAGTGCTTTCCTGAGCTAAGTCCTCAAAAAGCCATTATTTGGATGTACTTAAGATAAAACAAGCACATTATGGGAATTTAAAAGAGAAAATAAATGTTGAAATTCTTTTTTTTTTTTTCTTTTTTTGTAGGGGCACACATTCTTTCCTGTGGTGATTTATAGCTACCAATAACCTTCCACAGTGGTTGCCTTATCAACTTATTCTGGCATCTTCTGCTCTTGTTAGTAAACAGAAGAGAACTATTAAACACAGAGCTAAGTACTCCTGATCTCAAGAGAGAGACTTCGTACAGTATGTTCTGTACAAAACTGAAAGACTTGAAGATCACAGGAGAATGTCCTTTCTCCTTGCTAACTCAAGGTCACATTACTGAGGAGCATGACAAGGACTGCACGGAGAACAGCTCTAGAGCAGCTTTGCCCATCTGCAAGGAAGTCCATGAAAAAGATGGTCAAGGAAACCTTCCACAAAGGAAAACGAGCAGAAGTAGAGTGTACCTGCACACACTGACTGAAAGCATCTGCAAACTAATCTTTCCTGAGGTAAATACATAATAATAATAAAATGTTAATGGCATTTAACTATAAATGTTAAAAAAGCATCCTATGCCTGCCTTTAGATGTAAGCCTTTAGAAATTTGTTTTGACTTAAGAGTTTGTGTTCTTATTAAAACGCTATAGTTTAAATCCATTTCTGTTCCTTCTGGATATAATTTTGCCACGATCTGTGTTGAATACACCATTACTTCCACTGTATTTCCCTTATTTTTGCCTTGTATTTACAATCTTCCACTGATCTTTTAAATTGTTCTTTTAAAATCCATCTATTTTTGTACCATTTTTTTTTACATAGAGATATAGTAATAGTGGTCATTTCATCAGTTCACATAACTGAATCCAAACTGCTAAGTGCATTAGTCATTATCACAAAAAAATTAAAATAGATGTTTCCATCTGCTGTGATAGTAACCTCCTGTCATACTATATTAAAAACTATTACTGTTCGTGTTTACCACAAAGATATTCTTATGCCTCTGCTCAACTTAACTGAAAACAGGCCCAGTGCAGGCTTGCTTGACTGGAGGTGAATACCATGGTTTATCCCTGTAAAAAGAACATGAAAAATGCAGCTCCATAACATGCAACTCTTGGCCTTGTCTCAAATTCAGTGGGAAGTTTGAAGGAGCTGATTGACACATGGGGACTACAAATATCAAAACGACAATTCTGTATACTCATTTAATTACAATTCCATTCCTTGGACATTCAGTGTACCTTACTTAAAGTGCTGGAATTTTGTTAAATCTATTTGCAGATCTGGTAATGCAGCTCTTCATCTATTACCCATTCTCTAAAACTCTAGATAATCAAGTTTTGAAAAACTCCTTTTGACCTCTGCTGCATTTATACAGATGGAATACGTCCTTTTAAACCTTTAAACTGATCTCTAAATTTATAAAGGAAAAGACTTGTAATCCAAAAATGAATTGGCAAAGCACCTTTTCCAAGGTGTCATGATTGCTGTATTGCTTTTCTAATATATAGTTGTTGGTGGGATTTTTAATAACTGGGAATTTTTTTTCTCTTTAAAGAGTGGTATAAATGTATGAGTTGCCTGTTACATAATTATGATAGGCTAGTTCATCAGCTAGGATAAAGCTTGGTAAACTGAAGATATTATAACCATGTACCCTAGGAACCACTAAAATTCAGGGTTATCATTGTTACTACTTAAAATTATTCAAGTAATATTCATTAGAACTTTGTCCAGTTCTGTTCTCATGCTGATTTGGGGTCAAGCCCTAAGGATCTTCCTAACCCTATTTTTTCATAAAAGGGCTTTGCTTGTTTTGAAACATGTTTTTCATTGCTTAGATAATTTACCTTACTTAAATGTCTTTGAATAAAATCATCTTCCTTCCAGCGAGAACCTTCAAAAGGGGGCTGCATCATGACCCTTATTGATTTGTGAACTTCTCATGGAAACAGCAAGCTATGCATGGAAGTCCAGGACAAATTGCACCCAGACAACTTTTTGATTAAATTTGAGATATAATCTACTGCATGTTTTGGTTTAATTTGCTTCTTTCTTCACAGAAATATGGAGAACACTGCTCGTTACTAAGTAATGGTTTGGATGGCATTCCACTTACTGCATCAGTTTCTACACAGATATCATTTATGTTGTGTTCATATACACATAGTATATGTGTATACATATCTAATTAATTTTAGAGTTTTCCTTGGAAAACATTTCCAGAATATATTGCCTTTCTTTCACATTATATTTTCTTTTCTTTCTATTTTTTTCTTTATATTATATTTTCTTTTATAAACTTTCCTCCTGGAAATACAAAAAGTAAAAGCTTCTTCAGGGAATGAGGACCAAAGAAAAGCCAGGCCACAGGAAGCCTCACAGCTGAGTTCTGTCATGCCAGTATAGTACTATTCTATGACCCTGTCTGCGTGGGAAGTTTGGGTTTTGAATATCAGAGACAAATACATATGACAGCTTTACTGGCCCTAACAATTTGAAATATGCATATTTGGAAAATGATCCATCTGTTCCAATTAGGAGCTGCAGAAGGGATATGGAATCATGGGATTAAAGTATTTTAAGGCAAATATTCATTATGCTCTAAAGTGTTTTTTATTAGAGAATCCTTTTATAAAGGCTGTCTACAGTGACTAGATTTTCATCTGGAGGATGTTTGGGGTTGTGGTATACACAGTGAAAATTATTCATTTTCTTTAAAATAATTTTGTATTCATGGTAGTTTGTGGTTTTTTTGGGGGGGTGGGATTTGTAATAATAGAAAGCTGTGTTAATTGTTTCTTAGCAGCACTGTCTTCATTGCCATCTGAAAACCTGGAGGTAAAGAACATCACTGTATTTAAAATACACAACTGCTAGTGCATGTGAATGGAAGAGCTTAATTATAGTGGTACTGGAGCTGAAAAGATGAACATAAAGTAAGCCCCATAAGCACAGAAGTGACAAATATGCTGTTTCTGACGACAATACTGTCTTGAAAAAGAGTTGTTAGTCCCAAGGGTGGCAAAATAATTTGGTGTATAGAAATGTTGTCTCACAATAAAATTGTCAGCAATGACATAGATATATATGACATACTTTTTTTTTTCTTTCCCCAGTTTGAAAGGCTAAATCTTGCGCTGCAAAGAGCACTTGCAAAACATAGAATAAAAGAAAACAGGTATGTAAGTGTAATGGCCTCGTAACTAACTTCACTGCAAACATTTTTTTTTGAGACAGGAATGAGGTGGTGACTGGGAATCAAGGCTTCTGGAATTTATATTCAATTATCTTGTCAAATTGGTGTGTAACATTTCATGAAATGTAAGCTAGTAATGATTTAGTTTATTTTAAAATATTCACAAATATTTACATCACTCACAAAGTTGACTTAATGGGCAGATTGTACAGGCAAACAGGCAAGGACTTTGGAGGAGCTCAGAGGCTGCTTGGCATAGATGGAACAAATAGATATGGTTGTATATGGATGTATCCCAGTGTTTCTAAGATCCCAGGGAAAGAGTTTTAAATACAATGAATATTATGCAGAAGAATTTGGTTTCTGATACAGTGAACACTCATACACTACAGATACTGACTTGGATGTTTTCCTGAGCTCACTTGGCTTTTGGTTTCTATTTCTGAGGAACTCAGCTCAATCTCCAGCACTTCTTAGTACTGATCCAATATTAATAATCTGAGACTTGTAGGGAGTAAGAATTTCTTAGCATCTCGTGGTACACAGAGGATTCAGTTTATTGAATGCATCTGAAAAAATAAGCCCATCAATTTAAATCTGCTTTCTGAAGTGAAGAAAAATAATCAAGTTGGAAACTGCACTGTTGCTCACCATGATAAGAATAGATAATTGCAGTGTATCTTTTAAATTATACTTGATATTTTTAAAGCACTTCACATACATTGACTGAACCAAAGATAGCAGGTCAGATGCGCTTTGCAGTTGCTGACTGGCTTATTGCTATGAATGTTTTCCCATTCTTTAATTATGTGTTGCTTCCCTGGAGTATTAGCTGAAAAGAAAAAATTACTGTGATATTCTGAAGGAGGCAATAATGCAAATGTAAAACAAATCTAAATGTCTGTATTGCTTTTGCATATAAATATACCTATGATATTACAAGTGAAGAATTATGAAGGTTAATCTAAGCTATATGTCATTCTTGTAACTTTGAGTCAAACATTCAGTTTGACATTTATTATCCTCAGAGAACTCAGAGGGCTGCAGTTTTATGTCAAATATCTGCATTACTGCGAGTGAACAAGCAATTTTGAAATTAATAGTTGTATTTACTCGCAAAGCAGAAATATGTTCTCATCTCTTTTGAATTAAATGCAGTGTCATTCAAAAAAATGCTTGAGTATAAATTCCAATTATATTGTACAATATGTTAGGAAATGTAGTTTTGGCTTCAAGAAAAAAACCTAAACCAAACAGAAAACCAGGACTGTTACAGTGACAGACAATAGCATTTGACTGAAATCCATAATTTGAGCTCACAACACCAAAACTTTAATTTACCAAAAATGCACAGGATAATCTGAGATCCTACCAAGACCCTCTTTTGAATTAATCTTAAAATTCCTATTTGATCAGCAAAACCAAGTCTATATACTTTAAAGATAAGTTAGGTAACTTCTATACTTACTGTTTTACTACTATTTTTATCTTGATAATTTAGGGGGTTTGTTTATATTTTTATGATCTTTGCAGAAAAACTGGTGATAGAGAAGATTTTGAAAAAATAATCAGTGATCATGCTAGTGCAGCAGGTAATGTAAGCTTGTTTAATAATATATTTTATATATATATATATATA
>VWZN01000699.1:33052-110303 GCA_013396955.1 Regulus satrapa | reverse complement strand
CAGATTTTGGTAATGTCCTCAGCTCGACATCAAAGAAGTCTGTTAATATATATATATATAAGAATGGGAATAGAGGAATGGCTTTTGGCTTCATTTCTTGGACCTGATTTCTTATGCCCAACCCTTGCTTTTCCGGCAGTTTAACATTTTTCTAATGAGCTGACTGCCTTCACTTTAAACCTTTGATCAGTTGTGAGACCGCACTAAAAGTTTTAATTGAGTGTGCAAATAAAATCCTGTTTACCTTAAAAATAGTAGGATGAATCACTGGGCAAAACTACAACAGAAAATTTTAGAAGGACATAAAAGCTTGCAGAGCTGCAACTTCATCAGGCTTTAGGCTACACATGGTCAGAAGGAATGGTTTAATATGACGTCTTGAGAAGCAGAAGTTGCTATCCAGCTTGGAGAAAGTGATCCTCTATCAGCTGTTTGTCTTCTGTATCCCTCTGTTGCATTTACTTTGGGCCAATTTTAATATGTCAGTATTGATGTTGATTTTATAATATGTTGCTGTTGTCTCAATACAATATTTGGAGTCAAAGGCCAGTTTTGATTGTGAGATTTTTTTGTTACCATGACATATTTTTTTTCATCAAACCATTTTTTAAGAATGTGGTAACCTTGCGCAGTACCATGAAATCAGAGAATCACAGAAATGTTCTTTGGAATGGGTCTCTGGAGGTCATCTAGTCCAGTTCCTGTTCCAGCCTGGATTGTTACTGGCACAGATCAGGGCTCATCTCTGACTTTTGTCCAGCCCAGTCTTTAAAATCACCAAAGGTGAGTCCACAGTTGTGGTTCAGCGGGCATTCATTGTTCTGTTGATCCCTGAGAGCTTCTCTGTAAATTGCAAATGCTCTTCTGTGCACCACAGATGAACCTGTCGCCTGTGCCACGGAGTTTTGTGCTCTAAGCGGGGCATTTATTTTCCTTGTGTACTAAACACTTCTAAACACGGCGATCCCATTTGAATCCCTATGTTTCTATTTTTCAGATGACATATGTAAATTCAGAGGCGATAAAACAGTGACACGTGCATCGTTTTCTGTGAAAATTTAAATACATAAATTAAATAAAAGTATGTATAGAATATGATGTTTGCAGTTTCATGGCATGGCATCCCTTACCAAGATGCCTTTAAGTATCATGGACCACTTTGTTGTCCAGATTACCCACTGAATATGTATTTGTATTTAAGATCAGTCCATCAGAGAAGATGCAGAGTTTCATCTTCTGGCATCTTCATGCTGCAGACTGCCAGAACAAAGCCATAATTCCTGATACCTCCTATTTCTCTAGACTTTGGAAACACCTAATAGAATACTGGAGATAACTAAAGCCCATGAGGAATATTACTCATAGAACATTTTTGAGAAATGGAATAGAAATATACTAAATACTTTTCTAGGGTCAGCTGAGAAAATTCAGGAAGCTGGTAGGTCCTGTTTCTGCTTTTCAAATGAGAAGCATTTATGTCCTGTGGCAGCCCAGCAGGTGGGCTCTGCTGGGAGGAAAGCAGCAGGACACACCTGGCAGAAGATGGGAATGTGATCTCCAAGAAGGAGCCGGTGTGTTTGCAGCAGCTGCCATAGTGAAATACTGTGGGGGATTTATTGAGCAGGATTTCTCACTTGTGTATCCTGGAGTGTAGAAACCAGTAAACCCAACCCTGGCTGGAACACTTTATAGTGGTGCTGATTTAGGGAATGGTAGTGCCAACTGATAGCCAAGTGATGTTGGGGAAAAGCTTGGATGTTTTGTCCTTTTTTTAGCAGATGCAAACTTCTTGTAAAGGCTTTTTTGTTAGAGCTATTAATCACTGAAGAAACAGCAAGAAAGTACAGAACAGTGTTGTGGCATGCTGAGTTGAATCATTTCAATCACTGAGGACTGGAGAAATAATTACTGAAGTCATTATTGAAGGCAACGCTCTGGCTGTTTTAAAGAAACAAGAGGAACTTTGCATTGTTAGTGAGATGGAATTTGCAATAAAACTTCAGCATCTCTGTGAAGTATAGGGGCCTCTGGGTAGTTAAGTACAAAATTTCTTATCTAAGCTTTTTTGGTTTGGTTTTCTTTACTATTGAGCTGATCAGATACTGCTGTTTTGTTCTCTCTGAAGTGGCCTCAGGAGATGTGAATCGCAATCCAGAGTGGTGGGTTATGATTGCTGGGTGATTCTCAAATGCCAACTGGTGAATCTGTACTTAATACTGACAGAAGGAAAAAGAAAACAGAACTAAATAAACTGCAGCAATGACATCTGGACATTCTTTTTAAAAGTGCACTTAGAAAAGTTAAATACTGAATTGAAAGGGTATTTGCCATTGGAAACTCTTTTGTAGCAGTTCAGCCAGAAGTGGTGCTGAATGAAGTTCTTAAATGGTGATTCTGAGTACACAAATTGTTGAATTTGATGCTCTTATAAGAGTGGTGTTTGCAATGCCATCAAGTTAACTGAGTTAGAACGATGATTTCAAGTCTCTGTGTCTGTCATTTTGTTCATTTTTTGAGCGTTATTGTAAAACCATGATCTATCTGAAAAAGATATACACTGTTTTTTAATGGCCCAGAGTGGATTCCTTGGAAAAGTTAGCCTCCATGTTATTTTCATCCACTTAAAAAAAAAAAAAAAAGGCATAGCTAAACAACACACTTCTTTTACACATCATATAATAAGGTACTAAGTTCATGGAAAAATTACAGTATATACTTTGATACAGGGCTTGGCTTTCCTAAAGAACTAGAACTAAAATGCTTGACACGTAAAATGGTTCAGAACCTCCTGTTTCTGAAGCAGCATTTTGGACCCCAAATAGGTTGAATTTGCAATAAGAGTAGGAAGGCCGTTTTTCTTGGTGGAAAGTGAAGGTTTAACACCGTAGTCCTGTCTTGGTTTGCTGGCAGCTGTAAGCTGCTCTCACGCTGCTCATTGTCATTGACTGTTTCGGTCCCTGGGAGGAGAGACTGACGACCTGCAGTGCAGTGGAGACTCCTTTGATCTGGGCTTCACTAGCTCTGCAGAGAGTTATTAGTAAATAAACAGTTGTCTGTTTATTTTGCTGAGAAAGCATTTTTCATTTGTTCCTTCCATACTTTAGAGAAAACCTCTTCTTACTCCTTTATTTTATCCTTGTTAGGTCCAGAGGGCTGGTTTAGATTGTGTAGCCACAACTGCGGTGGCTGGTTCTCAGGGTGGTTCTCAAGATTCCTTTGGCATTAGATATCTTCAAGTCCTCTGCAGCCAACATAAACTGAACGTTGTCAGGCCTGGCCATTCCCACACACATGCAGTTCTGTGCTCGTGTCTGTTTAAGGCCAGATTTGCACTGTTGTACGCTATAGCCATGTGTACACACGACTGTAAGTAGCGCACGTGGAGTTGCTGTCCATGTACCTGTCCAAAAACAATGCAGAGGGATTGGTCATATTTTCAAAACAAATAAAAATGTCAAGGGCTTAAGAAATTGCATTCCCTAGAATGTTTCTGTGGTGGGCATATTTTTATGGTGTGTGATAGTACATTTTTTAAAGAGGCCTCTTACCATAAAATCTGAGCTCTTCTGCAAGAGGTATCACAGGTGGCTGAGCTGAACAGGCAATATATGTGAAATTCTGGTCGTGCCATTCAGCAGTTCTAAGGGCTTAGTTGTGTTACAAGCATTGACAGGGATGTCTTCCTGAAACGGCTCCAGGTCAGTCTGTGGGAGCTAGAGCAATGTTGTCAGCAGGGAATGTGTACAGAGACTTTTTTCCTGTGTTTCCCAACACTATTCCTCTGTGTTGGATTAAATGAATACAGGATTTTCCCACGGGCTCCTAAATCTGAATTGAGGCCAGGTTAGATGCTCTAACTGTGACACTTTAAAACATACTGCCAAGAAAATGAATGAGAACTCAAAAATCTAATAAAGAGATGCATTAAAATGCTTCATCACAAGCCCACAGAGTAAATTAGTATTTTTCCCAACACAGGTATATGAAATATCTGGATTTGGGAAATTAAATGGCACAACCAGTCAGCCACTGTGTTCATCTTCCTTCTGTTTTTATGGTAGAAATCCCCACGAAAACATGTGGTGTGGGCAAACTGGAATGGAAATTGAAATTCAGTATTTCCTAAATGCAATTACCTAGAGGTGAAAACAGTTTTTATTTGATTCTGGAGAAGCGTTCAAACTTGCACAGTAGAAAAATAGGCACTTTTTGCCCCTTTGCTGTCTGTACCTCAGCATGGGGATATGTGAATCAAGTAATAGCATTGTATCCCTGGTGCTCAGTGCTTGTTGTAGAATTAAGGCATTTTCTCCTGCCTTAGCCCTGTGTTGTCCTTTGGGAGGGGTTAGGATGGCGTGTGCTGTCCACGCTCTGACATGCCAAGACTCCAGGTCTGGGAGCCTTCTGGCCAGCACCAGCTTTACAGGGACACAGTGGTCTGGAGGTGCTCGCTGTGGGAGAAGTCAATTGCTTCTCCAAGCTTCACAGATTATCACCTACCAAGGCTCCAGCAGCTTAGAAGCTTTTTGTTCTGAAAGTGTCCTTTTATGGTTAAAATGGTGAAACAGCGAGGGTTGAGAAATTGTCCCTGTGCGATGTGGAAAAGGAAAGTGGAGAGCCCTGCTCAGTTTCAAACTGGGTTCAGCTGAAGTGGGGGAAGACTGAACCACTTGGGGAAGTGAAAGAAGCTGCAGGGCCTGAAAATGAAAACTAAACCTAACAGACAGAAAATTCTACAGCCTACATTGGTGAAGGTTAACATACACAGACTGTAGTGACTTGGTGTGGCTTTTGCAGTGAAATGTAGGTGATTTAGGAGTACCTCTTAGTGGGTAAATTTCAAAGGCATTCCTTGCAGTTGGGTTTATTAGTAGTGTCGCAGATTGCCTACTTAAGTCAGGGGAGGTAGATGCTTTTATTCACTTACGTATCTAAAAATGGTACTCCACTGATTTCACTAGCATTTGGATAATGAGGAACTCGTTGGCAGGATGTGCTATTCTGATTAATGACATTTGTAGTTATGTTCTAAAATAGCAAATAACACAAGTATTAAATGCCTTTAAAATGTTTTATATTTTTTTTTTACAGGAGATGGATTCGGATTGCATTTTTCCTGGGAGTTTCTCACATAGCAAAAATTGTCCATTTTTATGCTACTTAAATGAAGCAAATAGTAAAAAAACCCCACTTTTTTAGCTGCAGAGTGAAGGCCCTAGCAGGGTTTACCGTGTCTGTATGCTGAGTTCAGAATGTCACTGTCAGAGATTTTTATTTTTTTTCTTTTTTTATTAATATATCAAAAATTATATTTGTTGACAAATCCTGTGAGAATCAAGAATTTGGACTACTGCTGTTGCTTAGCACAGTGCTTAGATGTAACAATAGCTCCTGCTATAGCGTAGATTGCCTTTTCAGAAACCTTGGAAAATATGCACAACAGCTCTAGTGAAAGACTGTTTTAAGTTGCAGTAGTAAGCTCTTAAGATTGGTAGGAATTTAGATAATTTGTAGGTTTCATGGTGGTAGGCTGTAAATCCATGAAAGTTGTGTTTTGAGCATAGAAAGTGCTTGGTATCTTAAAATCCAGAACCGCTCGTCACATACTGGGCACCCTAAATGAATGAAACCTTTTTGATCTGTGGTGTTCTTGCCTGTTTTGAAAGGAAATGGTATAATTGGCCTCATGAGATTGTTGGAGAGCTAATTAATGCTTCGGCATGCAATTAGGGGAGATCAATTCCACAGGAGGACTTATTAGAAAGGAATAATTCCCTCTTCAGAACTGGATTTGAAGGCTGCTGTAAATCAGGCCTGAGGTTGTGTATTGAGGAAGGGGATGGAATAAAACACGAAATAGTTGTGCATTAGTGGATCAGGATCCATCCTCAGCACGGAAGGCACTGGAAGTCCGGAGGGAAAGGAGCAGGGTCTGCGGGCTCATGGGTGTGGCTGGGCTGTTTGATCCTGCAGGCTCCGGAGCAGACAGGGAAATGTTCTTGGAGCAAACCGCTCTAATCCACTGAGTGGACCTGAGTCTATCTTTCCTGCTTTCACTGTGGGACAAAAAAACCCCAAAACAAAAAAACAAAACAAAACAAAAAAAACCCCACATCACCAGACACTTACGGCTTTTTATGAGACGTGTTTTATTTCTTTGTAATTGTTCTGGAAAGTGTTTTTCAAGTTTGCAGCTGACCGTAGTTTCTATATATAGGGCAGCCCTTTAAAAAGCATGTAAAACAGTACATAGTCTGTAACAAGCTGTCTGCAGTGATAACAACATCACTTCTGGTAGGAGAGAAGTTGGATAGTCATCAGCTTAGAATGTAAAGTTTTTGGAGAAAATCTATTTGTGTATGGAGGTACATATGCAAATAAATACTGGCGTGCATGCCAATGTGTGTGTGCATATTATGTCTATATCATCGCCATGCGGCTTGGGCTATAAAAATGCAGACTAAATAGGAAACAAGAATCAAATATCTCCAAAATGTGGAGAGTGGGGCACTTCAGTTAGTAATCATCCGCAGTGGAAGCAAGTGAAAAGCCTTCCAGTTGTCTCTGGTATTTCTTATCAAGGGGCTGATTTGCTGGAGAACCTTGGTGTCAACCTCCTTGTAAATTTCTAAGTGTAGGTTTTGGTTCGTGTCAGGCTTCAAGATTATTTTATCTTCTTAAAGCCTTTGGGATTTCTCCCATCAAAATGCTGGCTTTCCTGTTCCTTTCCTCTGTGCTTCTCCCCCCAGGAGCTGTAGAAGTCTGGGTGGTGAGCCAGGTGGGTTATGGAGTTTACCACGAGATATTCATACCTGTGTACTGCAGTGCCGGCAGTCAGTCCCCTGTCAATCTTCTTTCCATCTTTGTTGAACTGCTGGGAGTTCGCTCAGTGTTTCCCTTTCCCAGCCCACAACAAATTGTTGTAAAGAATGCTTGCTTTACAGTTTACCTGAACTTACTGATTCTTTCACGTTCAACAATGTTGCAGACATACTGTGTTAATTATTGTAGCTGTCTTGTCACAATGAGCACTGGTGGAAAAAAAATGACTATTCACTAGAGTTTAGATTGTGAATCCATTCCTATTTTGGATCGTGTAGTTCTCACTTGTAAATAATTGCAGTGATTAAATTAGCAAAGATTAAAAGCAAGAAATGGAGGGTTTGCTGCTTCTTTTAGCACCATGTGGGTTTACAGTGCTGAAGGCAGTGTTTTGTTCAACCAATCTCAACAATTTTGAAAATAATACAGACTGCCTGCAAGTAGATATGAGAAAGACTTTTGGAAAGCCATTAGTGGTGAAATGACAATAGATGATTTCTTTTTATTCCATACCCCTTTTAACATTAATGAGGTTTTTATCCAGAAAGCAACATTTATTTTTGTTTATGCTTTTAAGTCCTCATTTCATACTATTCCAAAGTTCTAATCAATATATTGTGGTTTTTGGTTTTTTGGAGGTTTTTGTTTTTTTTTTTTTTAAGTGGTGCTGAATAGATGATTCTTCATGGGCAGGGAGGTTAATATTTACAAGCTTCATAGGGTCAGGATGCTTTCCTTCCTGCTCTTTCAGTTCCTCACTGCTTGAAGGTCAGGAGTTAAGCTCAGTGGATGCCAAATTCTTTAATTCCTCTGGGAAAGGGTTGGCTAAAAGGAAATACTGGCATGTTATGAAACTTGGTGTTCAAGTGTTCTTGCAGTATCTCTCAGGTACTTTGCAGTTTTCCCAGAATTAAGTGCTTTTTGCCAGGATAACAGGTTTTATGAAGACATCATTCACTCACGTTAATTAAATGCATGGTAGAGTATTTTGTAAATACCATTCTTTTTATTCCATTTACGTAAAAGGAAGCAAAATAATAATAGTGTTATATTTTTAATAATATTTTTAGTATTTGTAGTAGCAGCAAGGAACTTGTACTTTTGTTAACTGTATCTTCTAGTATTATCTTGTTTTGAAAACCTACATTAAACACTCCCATATCCAGCCTGTAAAACTGGGAAATAGCTCAGAACTGTGAAGTCTATAAATACACCTATTTACTTTACTCAGAACATCATTTTCCTGGACAGATTCCCATTTTTATTTAATCTTGTAACTTAATATAATTTATGTTCTTCCCAGCTGGGTATTTTAAAATATCTTTGGACCATCCAAAACACGTACAAGTCTATTTTCTTTTTTTTCTCCTTTTTGGAGTAGTGGCTCAATATTTTTAATAACTTTTAGCAAAGTGTCTTTGTGAAATACATAAAAAAAAAGAAAAAAGGGAAGCATTTTGAAAAATCCAGCTGTCTGTGAAGTAATATGAGCAGTGAGCTTGCCATTTAAACGTAGATGAGATGCAGACAGTGATTCTGGGTTCACAGATACCATCTTTGGTTCTGACCCGTGCAGTCCTGTTGGAGAGTGCTACTCTTGGAACGGAATTCAACTTGACTCGCTCCTATCGGTGAGATCAGGACCGTGCCGTGTTTCGAAGTGCAGTAGAGTCGTTTTGTCATTAAGATTGTTTTGACTGATCTCTTCAGTTTAACGAGCGCTTTTTCCATCCCTGGTACACCAAGAAGACCGAAGCACAATGGTGGCAGAAGTCCCAGCAGAAACAATACGGATCATGGCAGAAGTCCTGGAGGTGGTCCTGGAACCAGCTGCTGGTTTTGGGGTGTTCAGGGTGACACACCCAGTGCACACACTTTGGGCTGAGTTTTGGTAGGAAGAGGTCCAGTTGTGCTTTTGGGACGCAGGATGATCTCTTAAAGTGACACCAGCAGCTTCTGAGTAGTAATGTTATATCACAGAGAAGCCTGTGCGTCTTCAGGGTGCAATCCAATTGTTCCATGCAGTCTTCTACCATATTTTTTCTCAGTATTTGCTGCATGCAAATTGGAGTGTTTCTTTTTTTGTAACAATTATCTTAAGATTTCAGCTTTTTGGCTGGCTACAGAGGCAGGATAGCAAATATGACTTCACAGGAAAAAAGGGTTTTGTCAGCAGCAATCTTCTTGATTATGATTTATGCAAATTCACTTTAAGTGCTACTTTCTGACTGCAAAACTACATTAAAACTCACCTTGTGCAGAATGGGCTATATAAGGATGATCAGCCTGATGTGACATCTTGTCCAGCTGTGTTGTCTGTAAAATCTCCAAAGATGGCAAAAGAAATCCTTTCTACATCAAATCTCTGTGAGAAATAAAAATTTATGCATCCTATGGTTTAAAAATCTGAAGTGCAGGATCCATTCTGATTTTAAGAATATTTTTTCTTGAAATGCTTGTCCACACATAGCATTCAAGCCATTTCTGTGAATTAGCACCATTACCTTTGAACATTAGGAGTGTGTTTACAAATCATAAACTAGTTGCACAATGGGAATGATTTTCAAAGGGACCATTGCTCACAGATGTGTCACCTGTAATGCTGTTCTGTGCTGCTAAACCAGCACCAGTTTGGGGAGTGTTAGCATGACAGATGGAGGAAAGACTGTTTTAGGACTTGATCCTGCTTTGATCTATTCAATAGGAATTTTTCCACTGATTTCAAGGCCAAATTTTTATGTGAAAAATATCCTCTGTATAGCTGTTATTTTTCCATGGTGCAATGATTAGGGTTCTTCTCTTGCCCAAGTAAACTGCTTCACATTAACCTGGATAATAGAAACATTCTGGAGGAAAACAAAATCATTTTAGAAAAGTCTGTGCTGGAATCTTTGTTTCCCACAATTGAAATAGCTCTGTGTAATCATTCAAAATTAGTCTAGAGAAAATAAGAAGGGCTGCCAGGCTGTGGGTTAGGACAGGCATGTCATAGGATGTAAGTTTTGAACCATGAAATATCACATCTCATGTGACAGGAGTCAGTTTGGGCAAGAGCATTAAAATCCTGGGGTGTTTTAACGTTTTGAACATAAATTTACAGGGGAGCAACACCCACACTTATTTTGTCTCTATAAATATAAATAAGACATTATTTGTAAATTCTGTTCTGTTTGACTTGAAACTTATTTTGAAGGAACAGCCATGTAAAAGTTAAAAGTTTGCTACTGTAATACTGCTTCTTCACCAAAGAATTAAGCAGGGCTTGGGAATTTGCCAGGGCTTGTTGCTTTTGGCTCATTTCCAGTCAAGTTCTTAAGAAAGCTACCAACATGTTATTGCTGTTAATGTCTTTGTGATCAAACACCACAGTCTGCAGAAAACATCAGAACTATGCTAATTTCCTCCCATAATTTTTTCTGGTCAAAAACTGTAACTTAAGATTGCAGCAGAACATTTCAAAGGAAATGCCACAGGTTTTTTTTGTGCTGGATTATGACGTTTTCTCTGAAATGTGGTCAGCCAAATACAAATATAAGGAATTATGGTTGATGGGCAGCTGACCACAGCCACTCTGCAAAGCTGACAAAACAGCCTCGCTCTTAGCATTAATTATAACAGTTTTCACAACACTATCATATATTTCTTCCTATCACCCTTGTTTTAAAACCATTTCCTTAGTGTGTAAGTGCAGGCAGCTTTGAGAAATCAGGTAGGGTCAGGTAATTAGGCAGGAAAACTGCATTGAGAGGGAACAGTTTTGGGTATTCACCGGAATGACGCTGCCCTGTTTGCTGAGCTGCTGGAGGTCAGCCATGGTCAGCCTCCCCGGTGCTGACAGCTGGGATGCTCTATCAGACAAAGTTCATTAGAGGCCCTGCAGATTTGCTGAAAGATCAGTGCCTCTGAAAAAATAGGATGGCTTGCACTTAGCAGTGGCCTTTTTGGATAAACTCATGGCAGCATTTTCCTATCACATGCAGTTCTAAGATGAGTGTTTCGTAGAGAAGGACTTTCGGAAGCTCTCCCTGCTGTTAGATTACTGAGGGATGCAGATGGACTTCAGAAGCCCATCCACAATCACTCTTGCCAGTGTGCAGAGCAACTTCTGTGAGCAAGGGATGGGGCAGACAGGGAAATTCATCTAGCAGAAAAGCACTACAGAAAAACAGATCTCTAACTGAACTTTATTTCAGCTCAACACCGATGTAAATTGCTGGGATATACCAGCACAACGAGTCTTAGAGTTATGGAGAAGGAATTGACTTGGAAAGAAAGAAGAGAGTCCTGAAATTTAATTATTTTCAACCATGCATCTTAAGAAAGCTGTTTATCTTTTGACACAGGCTTAGATTAGCCACTGTCATGGTATTTGCCATATTGGTAGAAGAAGCAATTTTTGCCTTCTCAGTTTTAACTGAGAAGCGTAATCCTTTGCAGGAGTAAATATTTACTTTGACAAATTTTCTAGAAAATTTTGCTCAACCTAAAAATATTTTTAATGGTAAATACAATAGCCTTACTATAGAGAAAGATGGCTTGGGTGATCCAAAGGATCTAGAGTAACCTAGAAAAAAAAAATAGTTAAAATAATTAAATGGAATAGGCTGAAATAACCAGTGATTATTTTTAAAAAGTGGTGGCTCAGAGAAATTGCAGATATTGAAGAAAAACTTGGACAAAGTAAGCTAAATGCAAATAAATAAGGAAAAAAGAGGCATGGCTTGGCAGAGAGAAGTAAACAGGAAAAGTTTCCATTAACGTAGTTGGAAAGAAATGCAAGAAGTTTCGAAGGAGATACCAATATCATCAAACTGGGTAAATTTTTCATAGAGAATATTCTCACACAGAAAAGCTGTTTCTGCTGGCCTGTGCAAGTATGCAGTATTTTTGAGGATGTTCATTGCTTTTCCAGATGTGTGTATTATCATTTGTGGTTTGGCTCAGATCAGGGAGACTAAAAGAAAGCACAGCGTGTATCAGAGATGTGGGAAAGTTTGTTCACCCTTTGCAAACATCCCTCCAAGCTGTAGCTGACTTGTAGTTACATACCATCTTAGGAAAATCAAAGAACCAAGATGGTTGTCTTTTCTCATATTCTTTTCAGTTCTGCTCTTAAGAAATGTGAACTTTACCTTCTTGTCCCTGACTGATCTCTTATGTTTCAAGACATCATTTCCCACTAACAACTCCACCTCTCCTTCTGCTTAAGTCCCTGATTAATTAAGGTTAGGGAGATTGGACAGAGAATGATCTTTCTTTTATGTGGAAATATGAGAGATAATTAGTCACACCTCCCCTATAGCCTTGTCATGTTCCTTTAGGAAAATTGCTTATCCTGTTTTCATCATTCTTAGTGAGAATATAAAATGTTTATTTCAAGTAACAGTTACAATACTTCATTTATTAGTGAATAATATATTTTTTGAATATAAAAGCAATGTTGTGTAATTTTTGGACAGTGGGAAGAATGTGAGGAGGAAAATTAAAGGAAGATAAAGAGGAAAAACAAAATAATGGGTTCCAGATATCCATTAAGTGAACAGACTGATGATTACAGACTGGAGGGTTAAATGACAAGTCATTGTACTTAGGTCAATAGAATACTGCCATATGAGATTGGAATCAGTCCTTCTCAGCAGTACCATTTGCCATCTAGGTGTTTTAAGATCCACGAGAGTACTTAATTCTCAGACCTCTCCCCTTGGAGTACCTCAGGAAATGTTGCTGTTTCTATGGATGGATAATTCCACTACATGTGGAAATGCTTGAATTGTTCTGCAGGCATTATTATTTTGTATTAATTAATTTTTAAAATAAATGACTCCACTTTGGGAAGTTAAAACCTGAGTTACAGTCTAGGAATTTGGTTTTAATTTATGACTGATTATGTTATGGTAATGGAGAGAAAGTGTTTGATGTAAAAGGGGATGCAGGATTTTGCATAGTAGATTTGTAATTTTTTTTCTTTTTGTAGGTCTCCATAATTCCTCTGGTGACCAAGAGAAATTTAGAAGTTAAAAATACTGCCTCTGTAGGCTTGAGCTGTATCTCAAAGATGCTTTTATTTACTCAGTTTACAAGTCATACTCTTGTAAAAAAATCTTCATTACAATAGTATTAGTAAATAACTGTTTACTCATTGTCCTCTTTCATTTGTACATTAGAAAAATAATTATACTGCTGCCAAATCGATGAATGTCTTGATTCGCATCCCTTGTGCTTAGATTTATTTTTTTTTTAAACCTACCTCATAATCTGCCTTTTTAATAGTTTTTCTGGTTCAAAGTGTTTTTTCTGAAGAGCAACATTGTGTACCGATTTTTTTTTTTTTTTTTGGTGTGACGTGAGATGTGATTCAGTAATTCACTAATTCACTTCAAGGCTTTCCTGTCTCTTTGCCTTTCTTTTGACTTCCTGAAGCGAGCTGCAGCATAGAGATACATTTAGATGAAAGGGTATAATTTCTTTTTAATGAGGTAGCTGTGACCCTCCACCTGCAAATCTACTAATGATGCCATGATCATATTAGTTTTGCTGAGCTAAAATATATTCTAAGTACATCAATTAGAGGATGAGTACTTACAAATGTCTCCTCTTCCGTCACTGTTTCTGCAAAGCACGCTGCCTCTACAGAGTCATGGCAGGCAGCACCACCACGGGAGGTGAACACCTATTTTAAAAAATGTACTGAGAGGAGGCTGGGCTCATTTTCCAGATGAGGACTTCAACAAACAGGGCACGACTTCATCGGAGAGCACAGCAGGCCCTTCTGCACATCTCTCCATCTGCTGCAGGAAAATTTGCAATGGAAATAAGAGCGAATACAGAACCCTGCTCTGCTCGGCAGCGGGCAGAGACGGGGCTGTGTCCATTGGCAAGCTCTGTGCACAGCACACCGACCCCTGTGGGCTCTTCAGTGTGCTTGTCTAAAACCTGGGGTAGAGAGTTGTGTCCTTTCGTGAGGAAATGTGTATTTTTACTGTGCTTTAGCTACGTAGTGACACTTTACACATGACAGTTGATGTGCAGTGTGAGAACAAGGCCTTGCAAAATCCTAGCATCCTTTTTTCTTCCTGGCATCTACTGGAATATGGAGAATTCTGAAAAACGATATTTGATTTGGTACCTGCATCTGTATTTTAAATTCCTCTTTGGAGGCATGTGCTAATGGTTGTTAGAAACATCCCACACCTTTTGTAAATAAAGTGTAATTAAAATGGGATGGAATGAAAAAGTATAAAAAGTGTTTAAAGAGCCCATCGTGGGCTGCATTATTAGATAGTCTCTTATTTTAAAGTGCAAATTGTGTCTCTGTTAGTACAGCAACTTATTTTTGACCCCCTGTACTGACAAATCATGTTTAGTTTCTTGTACCTAATTACTATTTTCAGAATGCCTGTGGTCTGAAATATTTGTATTTTACACTAATGACCGAGATATGGAACAAACCTCTTTCTAATTTTCTGTCTTAAATTTAACTCTACAAGCCTATTTTATTTAAAAGACTTTCATCCATATGGTGCTCTTCCCTCAAGCAAAAATATTTTATTCAATTTTCTTTTTAGGAAGGAGGCGCAGCTGGATGAAGAAGGACAGTTTCTGGTCAGAATAATTTATGATGATTCCAAAACCTATGACCTCGTTGCAGCTGCAAGCAAGGTCCTTAGTAAGTAATGCAGATATCTTCTTTGTCCATTCATCACAAAAAAGGTAATACTTTCCTGCCCCCCAAATCTGTGTAGCAGAGAGGAGCAGGATTTAGCACAGGGTAAGAGAATTGTTTTTTAATCTTAGGAGAAAGAATTTAATTTCTTTTATTTTTCTAAGAAAATTGTACTCCTTTTATTGCTTGAAAGTATTGTTATTATTTCCAAAGTATTCAGTCTTAAACTGGAGAAATATGCCTCATCCATACACACATACAACAGGGACAATGTAACAAGCAGTCATGGAGTAACAGCAATTTGCTGCAAGGTACNAACTGGAGAAATATGCCTCATCCACACAACAGGGACAATGTTACATTGTCATGTCTGTTACTCCATGACTGTCAAGCAGTCATGGAGTAACAGCACTTTGCTGCAAGGTATACCCAACTTTCAACCCCTCCTGCAAGAGCAGTGAATGAACGGGTGAATGAATCCTGGATCTCTGCTGAAGAACAGTGCTGAGTCACAGAAATGCTTGTGGCATTTAATTTAATTGCATATCAGCCATTGATTTGGGTTGCATTCATTTTCAGTCGTTGCAGCTCTGGTCTGGAATTTAAAAGGTAGAATTATGCCCGTCAGCATTATTTTGTCTGCAGACCCAAGTGCGGTATGAAATTGTTCTGCATCAGTAATTAGCCAAGAATCTATAAGAGTGATGACTGTAGTAATGTTGAATTGGAGCAGCTGATGTGGTTTCATGCTATTGTAAATTAGAATTAACTCTGCTGAGGCAAGCAGTACTAACAACCAAGTTCCTTTATTTTCAAGAAGTGATTAATTTTTCTGTAACAAAATCTAAAATGCTATACTTGTGTGAAATGTACAGTGTGGTGAAGTAATAATAGTCATTGGTAAATCTTAATGGAATTCCTTTATTGGATACTCATTATTTGCCATATGGACCCTGAATCTTGCTTTGTTCTTGACCTACTGGATTTGGGTAGTGTTTAGGTATTGTCTTTCTTATTTATGAATACAAGAGTAAAGAAATAAGTGAGTATATGAAATACAGTGTTTGGACTGAATCATATTTTCCTGTTTTAACTAGATTTAAATGCTGGGGAAATTCTTCAAATGTTTGGGAAGATGTTTTTTGTGTTTTGTCAAGAGTCTGGTTATGATACAATTCTGCGTGTCTTGGGCTCAAATGTCAGAGAGTTTTTGCAGGTAAGAATTCCGTGCAAAATTGTTTCAAATACCAGACAGAATTGTGGCCTAGTCAATAGAAATTTAATTTGAAATTTCAAAGTGAAATTTGGACCAGGAGTTTTCATGTGCAACAGATTGCGGGGGTGGTGTGTGTTAAAGACCTGCTTCGCTTACAGTAACAGAAAATGTGATTTTCAGATATTTAGGACATTTCTTCTATTATCTATCTTCTATTATCTCTAACTAATGATAGATACTGGATATTTCTGATCATATATTATGTACAGATCTAGGGCTCATAACAGCTTATCTCTTAAGATGTTATCCTTCATCCATGAACTGAGGGTGGGATACTGCAGAACAGCATGATACTGCACTATAAACAAAACCAAAATGAAAATGATTCTTTAATAGCATGGAAGAAATGTAGGGTCTCTCTAGAATGTTATTTCTAAGTGTAGAAAAGTGGCCTTTTTTGTCACCTGAAGATTGTTCACTTCTATAAGGACCTTGTATTTAAGATTTGTAGTCTACATCCCTCTTGGAGAGAACTGTGTACTGTAATGATGTTAAAGGAATTGAACTGGAGTTTGCCCAAAAGCTGACTATCAAAACTTCTGATTTTCTTTGAATATGTAGCAGCCTCTTGTTATCTCTACCCTTAAAATCTCTCCAGCATTAAGAGAAAAAGCAGAATTGCAGTTTGCTGGACTACTTGAATATTTACTTGCATGTCACTGTCCCAAAACCTGCATCGATCCAGTAACAAAATCTAGCAGTCAACCCGGATGCAGTCAACCCAGACTTCTTGTACAAATCCCACAAACTGGGCAGACAGGGTACGTGTTCCAACATTGCGTATCATAAGGGATCTGGAAACCACTATGGAACGTGAAATCCTTTATATTTCGTAGCTTCATTCACAGGCTGCTCTCAAAGCAAGGCTTCAGATAAAAACAGTTTCTAAAGATAACTCGTACTGAAGTGGTGGCTAAGGTTGACCAAGAATAGGAGAGGAAAAAAAAGGTCTAGCTGGCCCATTGTGTCATCAGTTTGGTTACTCATGTATGGGCCAGAAATACAGGTACTATTTGCTTTCCCTCATGCTCTTTTCCATATTATATACTTCTTTTTTCATTCCTTACCACAAGTGCTGGTGAAAAGACTGGGCATGTTTGTTACACACACAAAGCATCTATAAAAGTGGAAACAGCTTACATTTATATTCTTCTAATGACAGCATTTGAAGTTGCTTTGTTTGAATTTTAATGTTAACAGATGACATTGGCTGTTATAACTTCTCTAAGTTCTAGCAAAACTAACGTATTAGTAGCTGTGCCAGAAATTTACTTTTTAGCTTTTTATTGCAATGGAAAATCAACATTAGCTGTGATTTATTACTTTTGCATCTTCCAGCAGTCATATTAGATCAGGAAACGATTTTATATACCTGTTACAAAAATAGGGTTGGGTTTAATGTCCCAAACTTTCCTCAGATTCTTAAAATACATAGTAGAGTTCAAAAAAGTTCTTCTTGAAATGTATACTGAGTCCAGGATATATACAAAATAATTGAGAACTGCAGCCTTTTTAAAATATATGAAAATAAATCTCACATTTAGGTTCCGTTTCCTTTGACATCTCAAGAAAATGTAGTTTATTCATAGTTGAAGCACAGGTACTTCAAGTTTCGTGAAAGAGGAAAATAAAAAGGGCAAGTACATAAAATACTTTATTTGAAAAACACAAGCATGGGGAATTTGTAAATCATGTTGGAAGACATTGTGCCAAAGGGAAGCAGCATTCAAAGAGGAAGAAACCCGAAGCACCCAAAGTGTGATTTTGTGTTCAGTTAATACCTTTCTTTTGAATGAAAGTTAGAGTGGTTAGTTCTCTCATTTAAGGAAATATTTACATAGCTATTTAGGTTTTCATGATTGCAGGAAATTAAAATTCAGAGGATGAACTCCTCTTTCAGATAAGTCTCCAGGTGCTGTGTACCACACAGCCCTGAACAGCATATCTTTGTATTTCAGGTGCCAGCCACAACTCTCAGTTTTAGACAGACCAGGATCAGCCCCATTTAGTGTGTCTGCTTTTTCTTGCATGGAGGTTCCCTTGTGTTTTCCCATGGAGCTGATCCCTGTTCCTTATAGCTCTAGAACTGGTTCTTTGGTCCCAGCACAAACTCTGGCATACATCTGAGCAGTCTAGGAGCCAAATTCAGGGGGGAGCTTAACATGTTATAATCTGTACCTGAGCTCACCAATGGTGTGTTCATCACAGCAGATGAACATGCAATAAAAAAAGACATCTTTTCTTTCAGAACCTGCCATATCAATTTAGAATGGATAAAAGACAACCAAAAAAATAAGAGTAGGAGTAATAATGACAGTGTCTAGATTTAAGAGTAATTTCAGCTCCATGATCTGTAAAGCATCTCCACTCCTGGACTGTGTGTTGGAGCGAGGTTTTGAATACAGTGAGCTGTAAGTCCCCCACTCTGGAAGATTAGAGAGTAAAAACTGAAGGACATATCACATGGGCTTCACCTGTGACTCTGCTTTGACAAAGTCAGCACTAAAGGAGTAGAAGGGTGGCAAAGTGCTTCTGCAGAATGGAACTCCTGCCAGTTGTTTGTCACACTTGTGCCAGACTTAAATATTAATACTTAGGCAACCATTTTACAGTAATTCTGTCCTTGACATTGGCTGTTCCCTGTTTGAAATCCTTCAGCTGGTGACTGTGTAACTGAAAGATTATTGTCTTTTCCCATGTATCTCCCTAAGAGTTGTTTTTTCCAAAAGGTCAATATATCCCGGCTGTTTCTGAGGCGTATGCACTGAAACTGCAGTTCTGGATCCAGTTAAGGAGATGGTGGGGCAATGTTTCAGAGCCAGTCATCTCTCTCCTGCCCTTTTCTCATCTACACTCTTTCAAAGCAGTCTCTTCCAACTTCATTGTCTTGAACCTTGCAAAGTTCTTACGGAATCTGCCTTCAAGCATTATGTTTTTATGTCAATGCCCACTAACAGCTGGAATGAATCGACACCCAGATTGTTGCCTCTTCATCTTCTAATTTGGAGATGTTGATATAGCAACAAAAACATGAATTTGAAACAAGCTAAAAAACTGAAGGAGGAAATTCCAGGCTAAGTGCATCCCACGGAATTCATAGCTAAGAGTGTCATTTTGTCTGGAGGTCTCCAGAAGAAGAGGCAGCTGTTCAAGCACTTCACAGCTCGCATGAAATCCAGTTCAGTATGCTTCCACTAATTTGATGATCGACAGATGCTCATGAAAGGTGGAGAATTTCCCAGACAGCACATTGAAAATATTTTCACTTCCCTTCCTATGTTGGCAGAACATAGTATGCAAAGCCTAGTGGTAGCAGTCACTTGCAGGGCAGTGAGAGAACAACATTTAAAATATGCAGCAATGTTCTGGACTTAAGACATAAAGGATTGTATGAATTTTACAACATTAAAAAAATTGTGAGTTGCAACTCTGTCCTGCAAACTAGGTAGTTCTTTCCATGTTAAATGTACAGTAAATAGCAACTTGGAGCCTTGATAATTGTTTCACAATCAAAGTTGGAATCTAGTGTTGTGTTTTAAGTGTTACTTTGATCTCACTGTTCTCTTAATGTCCTTATTAGGTATGCCTATCAGTTTATAATATAACTTTCCTCTCCAGATCTGTTCTGATTAAAATTTAAAGTTAAATATATAAGATGTCTGGTACAGTAGTAGGAGAAAAAAAATATCTCTTCCCTTTCCTGAGGAACTTTTTATGATACTTCATTACAGTAGCTGTGATATTTCTGTTTGTTCTGTGAAGTTTTTCATATTCTGTCAAGGAAAGATATATTTGAATTCGGTCATTCAGGCATTTAAATCTTTACTTTAAAATTTGAACTTTGTCAGGCCCTGTGAACTTGATTGTTATGGTGTCAGAAATAGGCTTTTTCATTGATAATAAGGAGAAAGATTTATGTTTATTCAGATATGCTTATTTGTATTTGGCTCTGGAATTAATATTTGAAGAGATTATAGAGACTAGAATTGGAAGGAATGAAACTGGATGAGGTACCAGACTGAGTAACACCCAGAAGGTCTTTAATCATCTGAGTGTTTCAAAATACAGCATAATCAAGCACGACTTCTTACTATCAGGAGTAATTTATAATAGTCCTAATTTTTATGCCATTCATTGTTGAAATGTTGCCACGGTAGATAGAACATTTTGGGCTACCTGAAAAGCCTGCTGTGATGACAGCTCTAGAGAGAAGAAGGCAAATGTGTAGAAGTATGGGGCAGTAGAACGGCATTCAGATTGGATGGAATGTGTGCTAACTTTCTTCATAAATAGTAAGTGACTGCCTTATAATCACGTTTTAATTTCTTCTTCCAGAACCTGGATGCTTTGCATGACCACCTGGCTACCATTTACCCGGGCATGCGAGCCCCTTCCTTCCGATGCACGGACACCGAGAAGGGGAAGGGACTCATTCTGCATTATTATTCAGAAAGAGAGGGTCTGCAGGATATTGTCATTGGAATCATCAAAACAGTCGCTCAGCAGATCCACGGTACTGAAATAGATATGAAGGTAATGTCTGAAGCGATATGCTCATTGAAAATTTGTGTCAATAGGAAAAAAAAAGAAAATCAAAAGTGAAGCGATGGCAAACAGTCATTTTCACTGTTGCTGTCTTCTGTGAAGAAGTGGCAGCAGTACAGGCTCTCAGGAAGAGCCATCATCATTTTTGTTCCTCGAAGGACACATCAGCCATGTGCTGAGAAGGCCAGCTCTTATTGGCAGCCAGACCCAACTGGGAACAATACAGAACAATATCCTCTTATTCAGAAAAGGATTGTAAAGAGGACATATAAAGAAATTAGATATTTGCTTATTTGGGGTACTTTTTTTCTCCCTCTTTATTTTATGTTTGGCATTTATTTCTGTCCACTGTGTTCTCTGAGAACACAGACATCTCCTCTTTGTCCTACATTCTCTATTGGTGTGCAGACTGTGAGGCTGATTTCCATTGTTGAGGACTGGGTGGCAAGCAGTGTTTTCCCCCCAGCCAGCATGTCAGGTTCTTCCCAGAAAAAATATTTCTTGATGGAAGTGTGACTGGATAATGCACCTAGAGCCCCAGAAGTGAAAAAATGTTCCTCAGTGACAGAGTTTATGTAATGACATGTTTACTCGGTTGCTTGTGAAATGGGAAAGAGGCTTCTGCTTTGCCCATACAAAGCAACAGAAAGATTTAATTGATCAGGCCTTGCATATGTAATAGTATAGAATCACTTTGGTCTGAGGTATAGATAGACGTGGAGGGAGAAACAAAAAATGAAAGCTTTTTTCTATTAGTAACATTGAAACTGATACTTTTTTTTTCATCAAGTAGAAAAGAATCTAAGCAGGTACACCAATCATTCTTTGGGTTTTTAAAATATTCCCTAGTCATACTACATTTCTAGCAGGGTTTCATTGTGTGCTTGCTGAGAAAATCCTTTCACTATTTTATCACAAAATCATAACCTTGCTCAGGTAAGAGATTTGCAAGCAATCCAGTGACTTAAGATATTTGTATTGCTGTATCAGAGTGTATTTGCCTTTTAGGTTTCCTGTTCTAAGCTAGCTCAGGTTTATAATAGATGTCTAATTGTGTATAGTGTGATGATATACTTGTGTCCTTGTTTAGATTCTGTTTTGTAGAAAACCACAGCTCAAACTTTTGCAGCAGGTGTTAGTAATCAGATACAGAAGGATACAGCAGAATCAAAACAATCCTCTTTTTAGATCCCTGTTTATTTGAAGTGTTGAGACAGAGAAGAAGGACCGTGCTGGAAAGTTGGCTGCAGAAGTGCTGAAGCTGCTGCTTGACAAGCATTTCTTTTGGTAGCCCAGGCAGCTTAAGCAGTCCCTGTTCTCTCAGTGCTCAGGCTTGTCCTGCAGCAGCTTCTTTGGCTGTGCCTTCCACCTGGTGTCAAGTTATAAAATAAACTATACTGAGGAAATGAACTCGGTTAAAAAGAACAGGATTTTGTGGTTTTTCAGAATTCTTTCTTTTTACCTTCAGGTGTTCCTTTGCATGGTTTGGTGTTCTTTCTGAGGATCACACAGAGGCAAAAGTGATCCATGAGGCAGAGGAGAAATCTGGGCTGCCAAAAGCAGCTAGCAGCACAAACTTTTGATAAATTGTGCTCTCAATCTGAAGGTTACTTTGCTGATAAAATTGTATTAATATCCATCCAGATCTTCTCACAAATAATATGTGTTCTAAAGAGGTTTCGATATCTATTATGTATTTACTTCTTATTTTAATTTGATTTTTTTAGGCTTTTCTGGAAATTTTACTGTTGTACTGTAAGTAAATAGATATTTAATAGTATTAGTCAAATCTACTGTAAATTAATGCAAAGTTTAATTTAAATCTACACTGTTCTTCTAGACTGTCTGAGGTAAAACCACATAGGTGCCTAAATACCGTATTAACCTCTAGACTGAAGAAAGTGTGTATTGTCTTATTTTGTGTGTTACCCTGGTTTTAACCTTTCCCCTCTTTGAAAGTCATGTACCCTTAGCCCTGAACTTTTTCATGTCTCTCCTGATTAATAAAGCCTTTGTCTTGACATCTTTAAGATATTACACACTGCTGTGTTCCACAGGCACTCAGAAGCTTCAGTGGTAGATAAGCAGAGAATTGATTCTCTAAGGTGAGAGTGCTGAAATTTGCAGCTTATCCACAGGCAATAAAAATCTTCTTTCATTACTCCACAGGTCAGGTATTAATCATGAATGGTATGGAGTGAAGGTTTTAAAGTAAAGTCTGCCATTCTAATAACCTAGGTAGTTTTACTGTTCAAAATATTGAGAATAGAAGAAAAATAGATCAACTTCTTTCATACAAACCATTTACATAACAGTTCGACATAGGACTGAGTTAGTAAGCTCTACAGTTCTCTTTATATTATTATAATGTTGATATCTGCAATTTGATGTTTAATACTTTGTTATCCACTCTTCTTCTCCATCTGTTTTGAACAAATGCTTATATAAATCTGCTTGAGACAATACATGCTTCTAAATCTGTATTTTCATGAAGCTGTTTGAATTTGCTGAATATATTACAAGTCTCTGTAAAGAGAGGTAGGGGATCTTAATTGTTTTTGATAATTGTCTTGGCTTTAAAAGAGAAAGGTGTCTGCTAAGGAAGGCTGGAGCCTCCCTTGGAATGTAAAATGTAAACCACCTCCCTCCTAATTATTATTATAATTTTGGAATTAAGGGCTCTCAGGCGAAGATATAAGGATAGGAATAAAAGTTCTTTTTTAGCAAGAAAGAATACAAACTAAAAATTAATATGAATATTAAAATGTGGTAGTACAAAGCAAATACCGACAGAGTCAGGATACAAGCTGACACCCTGTTGGTCACCATGTTGGCAGCAGTCAGATTAAATGGTGGCTGCAGTCCTCCTGCAGTGACAGATGTGATTCTGTTGAAGCAGTGATCCTCTAGAAGGGTGCAGTCCTCCTCCAAAGGACCAGTGGTAGTGTAGAGGGGCCTGTTCTTCCTCTGGGGATTCAGTGGAAAAAAGGTTGCTGATGGTGCTCTAAATTCCAGTTTTTATTCATTTGGAAATTCCTGGCTCCTCTCCCTGGACAAGGGTGGGTGGTGGAAGAGATAAGAACACTGCCCCTCCTGGGCCCAACAGATGGTGACAGAATTCACACCCCTGGCTACATCCTGCATTACAATCCAAGACAGTAATGCTGGTTTTATTTCATGAAGTGGTTAGATTTTGTTTCATGGGTTTACAGAATGCCTGAGGTTGGAAGTGACCTCTGGACGTCACTTTATTCAACCTCACCTGCTCATGCCCAGCCACCTAGGGCCAGTTGTTCTGGATACATCTTCTGAAATAAAGTAGGGCTTCCCTTTTGCAGAATGGTATCATTCAGGACATGTGGATTCTAACACCTAGAGTATGTGTGTGCAGTTGGAAAGGGTGGAAAGTGTAATTTTGTTTCTGTTAGATATTGTTAGCAATGAAAGGAAAGCAGTTTGTTTTGGACTTGGATTCAAAATTCCAGTTGAATACTTCAGGAAAGCCAAATTTGAAAATAATTAATTAATTAGTTCATATCCAATTTGCTTTATTTTCTCTGACATGGGTAATCCATTTGTACTAAGACTGTATAATTTTTGCAGTAGGTATTGTCTCACAATTGTTGCTTTGTTTATCCACTAAGAATATTTGTGTTCTGCCAGTCTCAGTATGAGAAGTAAAAACTTATCGCAGTGCTGGTGACAAACTTTGCCATGAGATGTCTGCTAGCAGCCTACTGGCTACGCCTTCTCTTGCCTCACTTGTCAGAGATTGTTTGTGTATAAATGAGGCTGACCTGTGAAGGTGAAGTCAAGACAGGGATCCCCTCAAGGCTGCTGATGGCATGGGTCAACAAAGAATGCTGTACATAATCCAGCAAAACCCAAAAATCCGTTGGGAGAGCAGACTTCTGCAGTCCTGTCATTTGAGAGCGGACTATCAAAATCTTTTACATAGGGAAGATGTTTTGCCATGCAAAGTGAGAAAAGAACAGGGGAAGTCCTTGACAAGATGGTAATTTCAGGCTCACTAATGGCAGTGTAAAAAAACAAAGTGATGATGTGACCAGCTGGAAATCTGATCTAAAAACTGCTTGGGTATTTGTCATGGAGGACAAGTGGTACTGGTCCACACATTAAAATGCTAACTGTGTATGGAGATAAGTCCATCATGGAGCATGATCAGCCTCTAATTTTGGCACTGGGGCATCTGTAAACTTCCCTATCTCCAGGCACAGTGGTCTGGGGAAGTGAGACAGTCTGCACTGAAGCCAGCTGCCAGGGGAAGATATCCCGTGGTTCTGTGTTTGGGTATGCAAAACTGAAAGTGGTGCCATTTCCACAGTGAGCTCCTCTGTCTTGGGGTCATTCTGAAACAGCTACAGTGAACTTTGTTGAGCAGCATTGCACAGTCAGTTTTGATCAGAAGAGATCAAAAATTTCATCCTATATTGACCTTTAAAGGGAAAATCCCCTCTGTTTCTGTATTAATTTTCACAATCTCATCAAGAAAGATCCCTGTCCAAGGACATTCTGTTCTGCCATTCTGAGATATGAGTGTGTCCTGGGGATATGCTCAGATCTACAGAACTGACTCCTGTAGGCACATCACTGACAGCTTAACAGATAGCATGTGCTCATTATATATTCTGTATCACAGCGAAAAGATTTAATATCTCGTGTGAAGCTCACCAAATACATTAAACTGCACTCATTTTAAAATAACTTTTCTCTGAATTGTCATTCCCTGAAATATTGGTATGACTTTTCACTTGATTAAGCAAGGACAAACTCTGAAGGCACATCTCCTGGAAGGCACAGGCAGGTTAGCAGTTAGATGTTATATATTCTCTTTGAAACCAAGAGAGTGATTTCTTCCTTCAGTTTTAACTGCAGTTGCTATGGAGATTGAGCTCTTAGACATTGTGAACTGATGTCACTTCACCAGCTAAGACTGCAGGGGGAGGAAGAATTAAACTTGATTGCTGGCTTTGTTGCTTTGTGACTGAACTTTGATTTGTCAAGCATTTATTAGAGGCTTCTTCAACAATATTTAAATGATACTGAAATTGTGTGGCTTGCAAACTTTGCTTGCAGAATGAAACAGTAGATAAGTTCTATTCTACTTAAGCTTAGCAGAATATCTAGGGCAGATCCTTATGCAGACAAATATCTGGCCAATTAGGTTGGATCTGTAGGTGCAAGGGTGAAGGAACAGAACTTAACATCTTTTGTTAACGGTCAAAAGTGCTTATTTTAAATTTGCTGACAAGGTAGATAAAGCAATGAGATAAGAAGATTAGATAGTTCATAAGTTGTGTGAGCAGAAAAGACATCATGAAATTGCATATCCATTGGGAAGTTAATTAGGGAGGCATCAGTAGATTTCCTAGCCTGGAGAAGGGCATGATTAAAGTGTCTGTTAATAAGTGTCTCTGCATGAGTGATCAGAACAAAATTGCATAAACCAGCCATGTCCACAGCATATCATGTTTATCAGGAATGTGCAGCTGGCACTGTGTCTGTCTTGTAGGTCTGACACGTGTCCATGTGTTTGGTGTTCATTTGCTGCACTAGCATGTTGCACTGAGGCAGCAAGCGTTTCTGGATGCCCTGGAGACTGGTCAAAAATAGGGTTTCAAATGAACATGAAGATGCTTGGGAAATTTGCAGCTTTGCACAGTTTCTGGCACAGTTCTGATCTCTAAAGGTTAGGCAAACAGCAGAGCATGTGTGAGGACTGCCTTTGCCACTGTGTGAGCTTGTAGGATCTGCAAAGGGTCATGGCTCAAACTAGCAAGACATCTTGAAGCATGTAGGAGTTCTGATTTTATAAGTGTTTTTTAAAATCCAAACCTGAGTTTTGTTTACTGGTGCATCATTCATTTCTAATAAATGAAACAAAATGGGAAGTTATTAAAAACAAACTGTTAGGTGCTGTGTGGTAGCAGAAAAAAGTCTGTAAATACAGGTTGGTAACAATGCTAGCATGTTATGAGTAAGATGTCTGTAAGGAGATAATATCTCTGAAAGGCGATGTACTGTTAATATTTCCTTAAAAATTATTAGTTTCTTTAAAATCAGCTTTGCTGAATTAAGAAGGTTTTGATCCAAAATATGCAGGGGTTTTTTTCTATTTTTGGCAAGAGCAGCACTTTAAAGTAAGATCTGGAAGTAATCTGGAAGCATAGATCAGTTCTAGAAATAAATCTTCACAATTTGAAAAAGATTTCTGTGCATGATCTCACCTCAGCTATCTCTGGCCACTATAACAGTACTATTAAAATAAAACCTGTGGGGGTGTGCATGAGTGATAGAAAGCAAGAACTGAGACTCTTAACAGGATTTGGATCATTTTCATTATGACCACAATCTCTCAAAATTTCAGGAGTAATAATTTAAAGGAAGACCTGGAAAACCTTTAAACACTGAATTCAGAGGAAAACTAGGTGTCCATCTACTGTGTTCCACTTTCCTAGATGAACCCATTTAATGTGCTTTCCTCAGATGACCAGCATTTATTTTTTTTAAGGCTTACCCCTTATTAGGTTGTAATTTCCTACTTCTCATTGTCTCATGCTGGCATATGGATTATCAATACATTTTCTTGAGGCAGTTTGGTTTTATCATCGTCAGCATTTGAATTTATTCATACATCCAGCTTTGGGTACCTACAGTAGCTGGTAAATTTAGTAGGCTGATCTTTATCTAAGTTACTTACATAAGTAAGAGAAAGAAAAGAATAATGCAGCACACAGCTATAGAACACCTAAATCAGGCTCTTGCTCCAAACTGTCCTCCAGAAAAGCCTCTCTTTCTTTCAAGTGAGTACTCAGTTTGTAGATTAAAGAACACTACCACTTTAAATTAAACATAATTTAACAATAAAATATTGGTTTTTTGTTTTATACTCCTTCATTTGTACATGAACAAATAAAGGTATCAGCATTCCCAACCCGTCAACTAGTGTTTGTGGCAATTTTGGAAAGCTGATATTTTATAAACAGTGTTTGTGCATATCTGTGTTGTTTTCAAACTGTAACTGTTAATCTCTGTGGTTAAGACTGTAAAGATCAAAATCAGGACACTTTAGAGATTTTAAGAAAGTTTTTTGCTTCACTTACTTTAGGATCAGACTCAACATGAAAGTAGAATCAGGTGGAACATGTTCCAGAAAATTGCTGCTCAACAATAATAATAAATTGTATTTGGGTGATCTTCAATATGTTGCTCTTGCAGAGAGCAGCCGTGGCTAAGCAAAGGCATAATTTTTCACCTGGAATTACAAAGACTATGAAATCAGAAATTCTTATTAGAATACAGTATTTTTCAAAATTTCAAGATGTGAATATAATTCTTGAATTTATCTTTCTCCTCTAAATAAATTCCTGTCTGCATAGTAGTATTTCAGTCACTAGTGAGTATAGCAGAGTTCTCAGTTTTTCATTTTTTCTTCATTTTCCTAGGTTATTCAACAGAGAAATGAGGAGTGTGACCACATTCAATTTTTAATTGAAGAGAAAGAGTCTAAAGAAGAGGATTACTATGAGGACCTTGACAGATTTGAAGAAAATGGTACCCAAGAGTCTCGCATCAGTCCCTATACTTTCTGCAAGGCATTTCCTTTCCACATCATATTTGACAGAGATCTGGTGGTCACACAGTGTGGCAATGCCATATACAGAGTCCTTCCACAGGTTAGATGATTCTTATGCATGGATAGCCATAGAAAATTCATTGTGATAGATGCTTCACAGGTTAATTATAAAGATGAATGAAATAGATTTAAGATTCTCTATCTAAACAGCATCCCAATATTAGTGTATAATACTTATTAACTGTGTTTCTCTTATTAGAAAAAGGACTTGGAAATGGCCTAATTCTACCACAGCTTTGTGCCTTATGGTCATGTTCATATGCAGTAAGAAAATAATTTTAAAACCTTGTGATTCAATGGAGAGATGCATAAAGTATATAGTCTCTTCCATTCAGTATTGGCATCTAAGAAAGTGAAATATATTGCTCTATGTGTATTTTTTGTTATAAAGCATAACAGGTTTTTTTTTTCTCTGTTTTTTAATATTCTAGCTGCAGCCAGGAAATTGCAGTCTGTTGTCAGTTTTCTCCTTGGTCCGGCCTCATATCGATATTAGCTTCCATGGGATCCTCTCCCATATCAATACAGTCTTCGTACTGAGGACCAAGGTAACTTGAGAATATTTTCCCAGCTTTTCTTTAAGGAAGTTTGCTTTGGAGAGATAAGAAGTGCAGAAAGCTCAGAAGTCTTCAGAAAAAAATTCTCTGCAGTATGCTCAGATCTTTTTGTGTCTTGAGCCAAGAGAGATTCACAGGTGGGAATTTGTGAGTAGCTGTTAAGCAGAATGTTATATAGAAATGGTGAAATAAATGTGTTTCATGTGTGATGCTTTTTCTGCAAGGGGCCAGTTGACTTTATGGTGTTGTATCAAATGTAGAAAGGTAATTACATTTGCTTTTGCTCATTAGAGTGTGGGAGACAAATATGAAATGTGTTCTTGCTTGGGCCCATATGTTCGTTCCTACAGAGGTCTGTGTCCTGTTCTCTAAAGAGGGCAGGAGACAAGACAGGTGATGCAGTGTGTAGAGTTAACACCTACTACATCAAGGAGCTTGTTTATTTAAAGAAAACTGTACCTGAGAGAAACCAGGATGATTTCTTAGAGATGATCCCAGGCACAGATAGAACTTCACAGAGCAGGCAATACTGTTGTCAAAGCTATTGTTAAGAAATTATGTGGAAGAAAACAAAGACTTAGAAACATGAATGTAAAGAAAGAAACTATGCTTTGTGTCTTCAGGGCAGCAAATGGTAGTATTAAAATACAGGTAGTGCTTGGTATTCAAATGAGAAATTAATCAGGGTTTAATGTAAACTGTAACTCTGTTCCAAATATTCTGACTGTTTTAGTGGTGAATGCACTTGCATACTAGGCCTGGTGCATAATACACCACTGGCCTTACATAATGGTGGCTTTTCATCACCAGGAGGGGCTGTTGGATGTGGAAAAGTTGGAGTGTGAAGATGAACTGACTGGCACAGAAATCAGCTGCTTACGCCTGAAAGGGCAAATGATCTACTTGCCTGAAGCAGACAGCATTCTCTTTCTTTGTTCACCAAGGTACTTTAAACCTAGAGCTTCTCTAAGACTGATCTTCATTTCAAAATTATTAATTTTAAGAACACTTGTGAGAGTAGTACTACAGAGACTAATTGATTTGAGTATTGATTTAATTTATTTTGATGTGTATATACTAAAGAGGTAGGAGCCTTTAAACTTTGGAACCTGACTGATTATTAAATACTCAATATAAATATTGTCTTGCTCTGGCCCAGTTTGTACAAATGGTTATTCCTCACATTCTGGTTTTTTTTTTGTTGGGTTTTTTTTTTTGCAAGTTTTATCCTTTGTTTTTTACTCAGAGAATGCTAAGACAATGATTTGGTTTGCTATGTGGATTCATGCAATTTTTTCAGTAGTCTTAATGTAATAGATTGGTCATAAAGGAGTGGTTGGAATGGAGAATTGAATGGAAAGATTCCTTACATAATCTCACTTCGTGTGCTGAAGAACATACATTTGATATTTTCCCAGAACTCTTTGTCAAAATTCTGTGTTTAAACGCAAAAATCAAGAGCAGGGGGTTGAAATGAATGATCACAAATAAGGTTTTGTAGAAGGGATGGGTTGTACAGCTCACCACAAGTTCAGAAGCTCCATCTTTCTACCATTATTCAGCATACTCTGCTGTTTATTTGAGTTTTAAATGCTCCTTTGGCAAGTTGGATTTTACTCATCTTACTGTATATTTCTGTGCTTTGCAGTGTGATGAACTTGGACGATTTAACCAGAAGAGGTTTATATCTGAGTGATATTCCACTGCATGATGCTACCCGTGATCTGGTTCTTTTGGGAGAGCAGTTCCGAGAGGAATACAAACTCACACAGGAGCTGGAGATCCTCACTGACAGACTGCAGCACACGCTGCGTGCGCTGGAAGATGAAAAGAAAAAGACAGACACGTAAGAACCAAATCCCCATTTTGAGCTGAAGCACTCAAAGCAATATATTATTTATAGCTGCCTTCTTTAGAGAATAACAGAATCTTGTAAGGAATATCAGAGATAATCAGGACTGGTAATTTTGGAGTCGAGAAAGAACATTTAATAGGGTATTTCTTTATTTAGGTTGTCAAATGTCACCCACAGTCTAGGCCATTATATGCCTAGATGTTTTGATGGCTCCCTTGCTGACAAGAAAAGTTATAAAAAATGAGCTGACAATTCGTTTTTATTTGTGAACTGCCTAAAATTTTGGAAACTTACATGCAGTCGCTCTAGCGAAGGTGAATTTGATGAAAGCCCAAGTGCTGTTATTTGACAGAGTTCAGTAAACCAACTTTGTCTTTCTGGCACAGGATAATAGAACAGAAAAACATAAACCTTGAAAACAGTTTGTATGAAGCTGAAATTTTGCAATAGCCTAATACTGTGGATTTGATTTAATAATTTCTTACAGAAATGAATTTGGGTTTATCTAGATATAAGTGCATAAAAATAACACATAACATTAAGTGTGCATTGGGCCCCAAACCCGATTCTACGGATAACTATAAAGTCAAATTCAAATGTCATTAGTCTGTGGCATTTCAGCTCAACAATGACTGGCAAATTAAACAAAAGCTTATGGGAGAAGTAGCATGGAGTTTATGACTGACTCTTATTTATAAAACACAGTCCCATCTCTGTATGAATTCTATTGACATACGTTTTTCTGTAATGGAGTAATGGAAATTATTTTAAAAATACTTGAAAGGGAGGGACAGAAGAACCAGAGAAAACAAAGCCTAAGAAGTATTTTTTCTCTTCATTCCTGTTGGCTTGCTTTTTAAAGTCATTTTATCTTCAGGAATTCTAGCCTTCATGGCAGCTGCTGGAATAGATAGTGTCAGTTACTGTATGATGTGCCAAAAGTATTCACTAATTATAACTCAAGTAGTGAACTTGCCAAAAATGCAACTAATGAGGGTTTGTGCAGGAGGCTGTGTACAAAGTGATGTTCATGATTTGTGAAACAGTCAAAGATCTTTAGCTTGTCCACTTAGCTCTGTCAGGAGGGAAATGGACCTTAAGGTAGCAGTTAGAAAGTTGGGGGAATACACATGAGAGTAGGTTGAATTTCTGTGTGTGTGATTGGATTTTATTTGCATAATTCATAATACGAGCAAGTGTTAATATATCATATAGACTATTAATTTTAAAAAGACACTCTAGACCCTAAAAGCAGCATGCTCAACAGAGAGGAAGCATTTAGAAATGCATGAATTCTTCAGAGATGGAAAACTGTTTGATCTCTTCATGGTCTTTTTTGCAGTTTTTATGGTTCTGTGAGCAAAACCATATTATGTGAGCCGCGGATGTGGCAGAAAGAGGCAAAAATTATCCAAGACACTATTAACAAATCATGTCAGAAGAATTTAATACATGTCTCATTTTGTTGGTAATTGAGATGTATTAATGTTTGAAATGGTGTGCTGATGTAGATAAGTTCCTGTTTTCCGAATAGCACATTCTTAAGTAAACACCTTTTCTGTTGCTTGTTGATGGTGGGATGGTTTATGTTATAAACCCTCTGTGGGCTAGGAAGTTAATATATGAAGAGTGCTGCTGTAAACAGCTTTCTCCACATCCTCTCTGTTTTACTTTTTCCTTTCTTTCTTTACCTGTGCAGGTTGCTGTACTCTGTTCTGCCCCCATCAGTGGCAAATGAGCTGAGACACAAGCGTCCTGTTCCAGCCAAGCGCTACGACAACGTCACCATTCTGTTCAGTGGCATTGTGGGATTCAATGCCTTTTGCAGTAAACATGCCTCTGGAGAGGGAGCCATGAAGATTGTCAATCTTTTAAATGATCTTTACACAAGATTTGATATTCTGACTGATTCGCGAAGGAATCCATTTGTTTATAAGGTAAGCATAAGATTTTTAAAGCATCTAATCTGTTGCTTTTCCATAATTTACTATGGTGTCAGTCTTTCCCAGTCTTTTTTTGGATTTAGGCTTTTAAAAAAAAACAAACTTACGTTCTCAGTCTGACCTGTGTTACGTGATATTGGATAGCTGTGGAAGAGTCTGTTGGTTATCTCTAAATGTCTGAAGGAACATAAAAGGCTAGTTCTCATCACTGTTTCTGCAGTCACACATTAGGTGTACATGTAAATGTACTTCCACATTTAGCAGATGTGAACTGATACGAGCCATTTGTGGTTCGTCTGACCGCGTGCTTTAAGTTTTTCAATTCTATTCCTGGGTATTCTAGTTGTAAATTATAACTCATTATTCAGCTACTCGATGTGAATTTTCTTTCTTTGTTAGGAAGTTCCTTTGTTAGGTGTAGTTGCAAATGTGGCTGGTGACAAGAAGGTGCAGAGGTAGATACACATGCATCCCATATATATGTATGTACATGTGTTTGCTTGTGTGTTTTTATATATATGAAGTTCATTCCTAAGCTTTACTAGAACTGAATTTTATGCCCTTGTACCACGTGAATCAAGGGTGTCAGAACAAACATAGAGCTCGGTTTCATTCAGAAGACACCAGAAGACTCGGGTTTACACAATCACAGTGTCCTTTCAAGTTGTTACATTGTGGGTTTACAATAAATTCTCTTCAATAACAAGCAGAGATGACAGTAATTAGGGTGATTTGAATGAAAGGGAACTATTTTAAAGGAGAAGCAGTCTTGAAGGAAGCGCTACATCAATTTTAGTACTCTAAAAGCCATAATAATGAAGTAATTGAAAATTATCTATCTTGATAGGTGGAAACAGTTGGGGACAAGTATATGACAGTGAGTGGTCTACCAGAGCCTTGCATGCATCATGCACGATCCATCTGCCACCTGGCTTTGGATATGATGGAAATAGCAGGCCAAGTTCAGGTGGATGGTGAGCCTGTGCAGGTTAGTAAATGGGGGCTTGAATGAAAAGAAACATTATTTGATAGGAAGATAATGTATTGAAGTAATGTAATGCTCTAGTCCCAGTCCATGCAAGCTTTGTTACTGTTGGATTTTGAGACTGATATATGCAAACAAAATGAGAAGTCACATGTAGCTGTGACATGTGCAGTTCCCAGCCCTTAAAACGCTTACTGTGCTTTAAAAGGTCAAGGACTAATATAGATCCACTTCTTTCATGTCTGTTTTCTGATAATTTCAATATAATCAATGACTTCCTATTGTGAATCAAGTACAGTCTGTTGAGTCTCCTTCAACTGAAGGAGAAGAACAGTAGTATTCCCTCCCTGAAATTTTTGATCATGCCTCAGATCCTCATGTCAGAATGAGAAATTATTGCATTAAAAAGAGAATTACAGTTCCAGAGACAGTTACAGCAATGATTACTGACATCAGTGTATGCTACTGGAATTTCACTCATTGTGGGACTTTCTGGAGATGTAGAACTGATACAAAACTGGGCTAGCAGCATTGACTGTCCTCATGAGAAGGTAGTGAGTGGAAAATTATAAACGAGTGCAATGCATATTTCTGTTTACATGAGTGCTGCTCTTCTATGGCCTGGCTTAGAGCTGTGTACTTCACTTTATCATGGAACAAAGCAGTGAGGTTTAATTTGGGGCTTTACAGTAACTGTTACGTGCTGCAAGAGTGACCTTCTCCAGACCTCTGTCCTATCTCTTGACCTTCTGAATACAAAATACCATGATTTTTCCTTTGAAAAACATCTTTTTTCTTGACCTATGCCATCCTTTTCTGCACCTTCTGAGCACTCATTAAACACAGACCTGCAGAGTATGCCTCTGCCCACTTCTTTTTTTATTTTCACAGTACATAATAACATCAGGGTGCTTGTCGGAAAATTACAGTTTGGTTTTTCATGTAGAAGGCAGAGGCACGACACTGTACTAAAGTTAAAAAAACAAGTGACAAAGCCTACAACAGCTTTGAAGAAGCAGGAGTAGCACTTTGGAAAAATAAACTCTAGTAGTTATAAGTGGTATACTGCCTGTATTTAGTCAGAACCATCAGATAAGTTACATAAATTTTGAATAATCAAACTTATTTTTTTCTCTCTAAAGATAACCATAGGAATCCATACTGGTGAGGTAGTCACAGGTGTCATAGGTCAAAGGATGCCACGGTACTGTCTCTTTGGAAATACTGTCAATCTAACAAGCAGAACAGAAACTACTGGAGAAAAGGGAAAGATCAATGTCTCTGAATATACTTACAGGTGAGTGATGTATTATTTTTATTGGTGTTGACATCTTAAAATAATCACTTTGTCAACATACCATACAAGTTTTTTTGGAGTTGAAAGTGACAGTCCTCCTGCAACCATTATTTTAGTATGTGAGTTCTCATGAAACTGTGTGGCAAACTGCCTAATGATACAGTTATTGGTATGCAAATATAATAATGATGTAGAGATATATTTGAATATTTTGATCGTTTGAACACGTACATGTAGCATGTTTAATATTTTACATAGTGTGTGGCATGCGTGCAAAGGGAATTCATTTACATCTTTTCTCTTTCAATTTCAGGTGTCTTATGACACCAGAAAATTCAGATCCTCAGTTCCACCTGGAGTACAGAGGTCCAGTTTCTATGAAGGGCAAAAAAGAGCCAATGCAGGTTTGGTTTTTGTCCAGAAAGAGTACAGAGACAGAGGTATGAGTAACTGGAGTGTAATTTTGGGTTTTTTTCAAACATAAACATTAAAAATTTAATCTAAACCACAGAGATCCATTTACATTTGCGAAACTAAATGTTCCATAGAAAAAAAAATGAAGAGTTTTGTGCAACACTTTCATTAACACATTTATTATCTTGACAGTACTTGAAAATCCATGATTATTTGTCTTTGCAGTTTGTGCAGTTCCTGAAAGAATACTTTTGATTTCAGAAAGTCCTTGAGGGAATGCCAAGTGTTTAAATATTTATATCTCCCTCTTACAGATTTCTGCACTGTACTAGATTTTGCAAAATAATGTCGTTTTCTGTTTAGCTGACATGTCTGGTTATCAGCACTTCAAAATTTGCCATTTGCTTTCTTGCAGTGAGTGAAAAAATGTGCCTTCAAATATTTAGGCAACAGTCAAGCAACTGTTTGCAAGCAGGTTGACACCTGATGTGTGTGGTGGTCTCTTAAGCCCAGATGGCCCCTGCTTGTTCAGAGAGGGTTGCATGGCAGAGGTCCCACTTTAGAAATGTACAGGGTCAAAACTATTCCTTGTAAATGACATATCAGCCTAAGTCCTCCTCTCAAAAGGAGGCAGGGTAAAGCTCTTCAAGCACTTTATGCCTCACTTTAAGAATTCTGGGCACGTATTATCCTGAATTTCAGTAAAAGCCAATGAAATCTAGACTCAAAGTGTGCTTGCTACAGACTTGGACAATGAGGTCACAGTATGCCAGCTGCTTTGCCATAGCTGAGCAGGTGCATGCACTCCATCCATTGTCAACAAGAAGAAAAAAAAAGATAAAAGCAATTTACATAGCTTGAATTTTGCCCTAAAGTAATACAAAAAGAATGCATTTTCAGCTAATGTATTTTATCTTGAAAACACAGTTGACTTAAAATAATGAAAGTCATCAGTTACCTTGGCTGAAATAATTCTTTTAAGTCAGAAGATGTTATTTATGTGTCTGAACGCTCATGTAGTTCTGAAAATGTAATTTAGGCTGTTAAACTGTTTAGGCTTTTTAAGAGATCTAATTCAGATTTATTACCACTGGTACCCAAATATATGAATATTGACTTTTTAATAGTAACTCGCAGTATTAACCTCCTGTATTTTAACTCTGCATTTTGATTCTGTATTTTAATATATTTTACCTCCTGGGTGCCACTTTTGAGAATACTTTTTTATTCTTATTCTACGGTAAGGTAACTGTAATTTCACATGGCTACCATTAATTTCAAATTTATTGTTGTATTTAAAATATATTTTAATTAAACACCTTTCACTTTTTTTGTGTGTTATAAATGTCCTGTCATTTGTAGCAAGGCACATAATAATTTTAAATTTCCGAGAAGTACTGAGTTAGGTGGGTATTATCCTTGTTTCAGCTTAACACATGTTTATTATGAATATAAGGCTCAGGTAGTTTAAGGCTTTAAATATTGCAATTGCTTTTGAGAGATCTTGTACAACAGCTGGTTTTCTTAATCCTCACAGCAGTCCTGAGCAGTCCTCACTTGCTGATCCTATTATCCAGTCATTGAGCTTTGTAGAGGGAGACATGGGGGCAGGAATAAATCTGACTGGGAAATACTGTGAGCCTCATTTTCAGGAGCACTTCAGACTCACAGTTTAAACACCCTCAAAAAGTCCTTTCTCAGGTTGTTAGTTTTTGTTAATTCTGAAATTCAGATATGGATGTAATTTTTAGAGACAAAAGGACTTCTCCCAAGACAGCTATCTCTTCTAAATTGTTCTAAGTTTGGGAGTACTGAAGATTATAAAAATACATTGATGTGATGATGTAAACTGGTAATCATTTTGTCAGAGGTGATTTTGAAAAGTCAAAGAATATATTCCTCTAAGCTTTCGGTTCTTTTTCACTCCCTGCACAATTTCATCTGTCCATACACAAAAAATGCACGAAGTGTTATTCCTTTAAGATTTTCTGAACTGTTTCTCCAGTGAAGGTACTCTTCATGTTTTTTTCTGGCACTTTATAGGCTGCGCATAATAGTTTTTATCCAAAAGCAGAAATCAGATAGCCAGCTTTTTATATTTGATCACTTTAAAGTAATCACTTTGCTTTCTGCACACATGTAGTCTTGGTTTTCTTTCCAGAAGTTTTTCAGAATGCTAATGTATTATTGTGTGCAGTGCCATTTATTTCAGGGGGACTGCACATAACAATAAGGGCATGTTAACATATATTCAGAAACTAAATGATAAACTTCCCAAAGGGTCTCTCCAGAATATTGCAAGAAGTGGCATATAGAAGTAAGCATTTAAATATTTCTTTAATGATCCTGAAGATACTTCTGATAATTATGCTTTTACTGTGAAGTTTTCTACCTCCAATCTAGGACCAATGCACATTAGTGATACATTTTTCTTTTCATTATGTCCATTAGAGAGTTATTAGCTCAGCATTTGAAAATCTATCAGCGTAATATTTTACTCTGAAGACCAGTAATAAGGACATGGTGACAGAATATTTACAGATGCCATATGAGATGTGATACCAAGGCTTAAATACCCTTGCTGAACTAGGCTGGTAGCAAAAGGATAGGGCTGAAGCAGCTCAGCATGCCTTAAACACAATTCCTGGGTTGACATCTCTGTCATGAGCTGCAGTTACTTCAGATAAGAGTAATTTACAGTAATAAGTGTTGGTTTGGAGTGCTGCTCCTTCACCTTTTTTCTTCTGGTATTTCTTCCATGATACCAGTACAGTAATAAGTAGAATTGCATCAGAAATACGCATAGAACAAAGCAATTGTGACCAATTATTCATTTTGCATCTGCTTGTTTGCATGTTATAAGATTAATTATTACTGTCTTCATTATTTTAATGGAAGTTCAGCTGAAGTTTCTCTCTCGAGAAACAGATTTGTTGTAAAAAATAAGTCTTGCTGAGAGCCTCAGATGTATGATGCAATTTTGCTCCCTCTCTGATTTTTAATATCTTTCTCTTCTGCCTGATTCCCACATTACTGATGGGAACAAATTGAAATATCTCGGGCAGATCTGGTAGTTCACCACGGCATGTAGGAATTGTTTCATTCCTACATACAATAAATATGAGAAAAATACATGCACTGTCTATGTTTTTTGTTTTGTTTTGTTGTTTTTTCTTCTTTTTATTATATACTGATACTAGTTGCAAGTTGTAAAATGTATTTTGTCACTGCATTAACCCACTATGTTGTTGCTTCCAAGAAAATTCCTTACCTCTCAAATTCTGCTTGCATGCTCTCAAGGAAACCAAGCAAGATGCTTTCTGAGCTGAGGGAAGAGGAAGAGGACGCTGGATAGGGTGCAATACTGTCTCCAAATAGGGTGCCAGGCAGTAAGGTTATGTTATGGATGTTCTCCCACATTTTATCTTCCATTGCCATGTGCAATACCATTGTCTTTTGCCCTACTCCTGAAACCTCCTCCATTTTTCTCTGGGCTTGCTTGCTAATTTTTTGTCCTTATTGTTTGGTACTGTTGTATCTCTGCTATGAGCATGTATTTCAAGCTTTCCTTTTTTTGATATGCATTTTTGCATGTCAGTCATGTGAGCATCCCTGCCACCAGATAATATTGAATGAAACCGTGTAGTACGCACGCCACAACTAACCACTTCAACCTGATGTTCACATCTTCATCTTCATCTCTGAAGTGCTGTGATGGTTCTGTGAATTGATGACATGTCTGGAAAGATAGGTATTTCAGTTGGTAGGCAGAACAACGAACTTAAGGAGCTATATTTTAAAAAATTACCTAAAGCAGCATTACGAAAATTATTGCATAAATGGTATCAGATTTAGTTCTGCTATCACCATGCTTATCATTCATTTTATGAGTGACACTTGATGCTCTGTAAATTCCTGGTTAGAAAAAGGTTTCTCATTTGATGCCGTCCTGCATTTTACCTCTGTAAACATCTTCTGTATTGGAAGGGGGCAGCTGTTTCTCTTATACTGCCATTTGAAGCATGTGCCAATGTACTTCTACTGAAATGCTGTTCACTTGCAATGTATTTCTCATTGATGTAGATAAGCTAAATTAAATTATCATATTAATAATAGATTGCTGGACAGTTTTAGACCCCTCATAGTGCATTGATTCTCATCTGATGTAGCCCCTGGGGTTGGAAGGCATGCTTCTAGGATGTGTTTGACGTGGTTGCCTTTTAGTTTGGTCTCTCCAGTTTCAGAGATGATCTTATTTTATTCCTTGAGAGAACCTGATAATATTCTAGGCATTGTGAGATAATTAAGGGCTGTAAAGCTTGGAAAGGAACCTAGTGTGTTTCATCAGCTGATACAGTTAGTAAAAGTGGACAAGTTTTCAGATGCATAGACCTTCCGTAACTTTAATATATAGTGCATTTTTATGTGAATAGTACCTGTTCTTATCTTACTGATAATTTCTGAATATATGCATTATAAAATAGAATAGTGCAATTACTTTGTGTATAAAAATTGTCTATATCTAGTATACCTTATTAGCACAGAATATATATGTATAAATGTTTCATGTTAATGTGCAAAAGAAATTGCAATAAATTATTTTTTCCACTGACTTCCAGAAATCTCGTGATTTTCTTCTGGTAGGAAACTTTTTTTCATTATTTGATACAAAACAAGTATTTTCTCCATTAAATAATTCACAGTTCAAATTTAAATAAATTATTGAGTCATTGAGTTTCAAAATTGGAGATGTCCAAGTGTCTCACACATCCAGGTCAATGGATCACGTCCCCACACTAAAGTAGTGTTCAAAATGTTGAGGTTAATGCTTCAAAAATAGTAGATGAGGTGACAGAAATGTATAAAACCTTCCTTCGAAACTCCTGGGCAATATTTAACCAGGAGAAATGATTAGCTGTACACTTTGAGCAGGATGTACCTTAGCAGCTGAAGCTTTAGGAATGGGAAGCGAGGAGAGGAGACCGGATACTTTTCATCCCCATCCTCTCACTGCTGGACAGCAACACATCCCAACCCATCATCAGAGGTTGCCCTCTCTCAGATAGGTACACAACAGCAATTTGGATTGATCAAGTAGTTCAAGCTTACAGAAACTTTATGGTGACTCTGAAAGACGTGTAATTTGTGACAGCTGTGGTTGTGTATTGACACAATTCATATGGAAATGGTTCTGAAGAAACTGGAGCTCTATCACACTTCAAGCTGATGGAAGCTGGTATGATATTGCTCTAGGTTTATATTGTACTTTCTTAATAATTTCAAAATATTAAAGCTTTCATTAAGCTCCTTTGTAACATAACCAGTTTCTTAAAGCATAGAATAATAGCTCATACTGTGTTCATGTAAGAGCTTTTTATCTCAGAACAGTGTAGGCACTTTACCTTTTCTGTTATTAAAAGTTGGTCGTCACTTAAATGCTGCATTCGACTACTAAATTTATAGTTTGGTTAAATATTACTCTCAGCTAACAGTTAAACACTTCTATAGGTATTTAGTTCTTTGTTCTACTGCCTCTTTTATTTTACTGTAGAGATTTTCTTTTTTAATAGAAGCTTTCTAGATGAAACAGAGGAGGCAGAGTACAAACAGACCAGAGTCTGTTTCAAAGGTCTTTATAAATGGATGTATTTTATTCTGGTATTTTTTGTTTAAAACAACAACAACAAAAAAAACTCCTCTCAAAACCAACCAACCAAACAAAACAAACAAAAAACCCAAAAAACCATACAAAACTGGAACAAGGAGAAGGGGAGATCAGCCATTAAATTTCAAATTATGGAATGCTTAGTTGTTTACTATCTCCTGGATCTTATGTGTTCTTTTGAATTCAGATGGGCAAGGGAAATTGATTTTCAGTGGTGTTTGTGCTTTGGCTGGGGACTGTATGACTTTACTGCTGCCTTAAAGTGGGCTGCAGCTGGCTTCCAAACTGCTGCTTCAGTCCTTGGTAGGAGCAACCTCTGGGAACGTAACTTCATGTTTCATTTTCTTTTTAAACAGAATGATAAACAATGGGTGAGATGCTCATTTGGATATCTGCTCAGAGGATTATCACAAAAATGTCTTTACTGAAGGGGTAGTCGGGCACTGGAACTGCCCAGGGACATGCTGGAATCACCATCCCTGGAGGTGCAGCACTCAGGAATGTGCTTCAGCAGTGACCACAGCAGTGCCAGGTTAACAGTTGGACTCAGTGGTCCTAAGAGTTGTTTCCCAAACTGATTCTCTGTAAAGGACATCCTCCAGGAGGGACACATGAAGACAAAACCAACGAGGCTGTGTGAGATTTTTTAATGACATGGTTTCAGTGTTTAAGGTTGTAGTACAAATCACATCGATTGGTTCCAAGCTCACTTTCGAATGACAGTCATGTGCTCAAGAATGAAATAATAGGGAGGGATGTCCTAGCATCTATATCAATAAAATCTGTGTGGTGCTGGAGCCCCAGAACCTTTGCTTTGAACAAACCTCTAGTAAAATCTAAAGCTAATAAATGAGTGTACTGCAGGCACTTTGTGCATTACAATATACAGTCTTGAACTCTGAAATGTCTGTGGCCTTGTCAGGCACACCTGTCTCCATGGAGCCAGGGCAAGGCCTGAAGAACCTGTATCCTAAAATTTGTTGTTCATCCAGCATGTAGACACGTCAGCACTTTACTGTATCATCACAAACTGTAAAATGGTTATTGGCATTTCCAGAGCCATCAAATATTGGGAAAAAAAAATAAAGAGAGAAAAAAGTTGGGTCATTGGGTTCTAGCACTATGAGAACTTGAAGAGAATTCAGTATTCAGATTCTCCAGGCAGTCAGCATGTTGGTACAAATGGGAGCTTTCAGGAAATTGTAAAGTAATTCTGCCAGTCACAGTGTTGGCTGATAATCTTCAAGTAGAGGGAAGTTACTGGATTTACAGTCATGTTTTATTTTAACAAGATTTATTTTGTGTTTTAACAAGATCCCTTCTTTCCTGGGGTAGCAGTCTGAAATGCTTGTCATTTCAGGCACCAACCTAATCATGAGGGGGGGGGAGCAAGTAAAGCCAGTAAACAGAGCTGTGCTAATGTAACTATAATTAAAAAACAAACCAAAAAAGAGGTTCAGTTCCCCTATAAATGCACATGCAAGGCATTGGGGTTTTTTCTACCGTTCTTGAGATGTCTGTCTGACTTTGGGTGACAGTTCAGAAAAACTGCAACAACACATGCTGTCTCTACCAATTCATTCTTTGTTATTAACAGGAAAAGGCTAATGTTCCCTTTCATCATAATCAACGTGTCTTTTTGCCAAGATAACTGTTTTGGAGGTAATGACAGCAGTGGAATGTGAAAACAATATTGTAATTTTTATTCTGGGATGAAGAATGTGTGATCTCTCTTATAAAGGTTTTGTTCCAGGCTATTCCCCATATCCAGCATTTAGATTGGAATTATCTTTGTTACTGTATTTTTTTCTTTTCCAGACATAATGATGCACCTCGTACAGATTCAACGCCACAGGACAGCTGTACTTTCAAGGGCAGCAGTTTTGTGTGCTGAGGATCTATCTGTTCATTCCAGGCACCTCTGGCGGGAAACCTGTGTGCCTTTTTGTATTGTAGGTTCTCAGGGTCATTTAGCCTTTCAAAACTGATTTTACACTTAGATAAATTTGCTGTCCTCAAACAACTGACTTGTGGTTAAAATGACAGAACTTTGCTGAGCCCCAACACAAGGCTGGAAATGTTCACAGTTCCTAGGTAGTGTTAATCATAATCCTGAGCTGAGGACCAATTCAGCCAATAGTCCTTGAGGCTTTGTTTAAAAATAAAACCAAATGAAACCCCCCATGAAAAACTACATGGCCATAGTTTTCAGATAAGAAATAAAACTCTGAGTTCTATATTACTGCCTTCAGCAACTATATGAGTATGAGTGTAGTGCCTTAATGAAGTGTGTGAAAAATAAACCACCTTCATAAATCACACTGAAATACGCTGTGTATTAAGTTTGAAGAAATCCACAACTATTTCTTGCAAGTTCTAAACACTGTGTGTAAGTTCCTGGAAAGAAAAGGCAGCCTGTTATGCCTTGTTATTTTCAGATATTTTGTGCAAGTCAATGTAATAAATTTAAGCTTTCCTATACAAAGTGTTCAGAAACAACCTAATTTCAAAAAAAAAAAAAACCCATATAAGGAGGTTGAAGAGTAAGTATCCTTTTTCCACAGAGGGCACAGTGAAGCATTCAGAGCTTCAACTACCTGTACAAGAAATCAAAGCCTTGCTTTCTGTCACATACATGTGTTTCTGGGCAATTTTGTAATGATCTAGATCATGGAAATAACTGCTGTTTTGCTTTCAGACTATCACTGGAAGAAAAGAAGAAAAAGAAGGTTATTCCAATGTAGGTCATATTTAAAGAGGCAGTTTGCTTTAACCATTTAAGAATTACAAGTCAAAAATACTACACTGACTTTCTGAACATTCAAATTCATCATTCATGTATAGTTTCTCATACAAAGATTTTTGGGTGATGCACATGTGGCAAGTGTAACACTGCTGCAAAAAGAAAAAAAAAATCTGTTAATTAATTGTTTGAAAGAGCTTGTCTGCACTTCAGGAGTGGTTTCTGTTGTAGATTGCTCACTTTTCTGCTAGGAGTTTCTGCTGACTAACAGTATCACTCCTGATTCATAGTCCATTTTTGTGGACTTTATGTTCTTTATAAAGTCTTTCTGTACTTTATGTTCATTTCCTCTACAGCTTTCTGGTAAATACAGGAAAAGTTTATTGAGACAAGTGCTGCCAGAAGTGTCTCTGAACTGAAGACAGGAATTAAAAATACTTGCAAATCAGGAAAAATATTATTTCCAGTCTTTTGCTCATTCCTGGAGGATGCCAAAAGTTCCTTCATCTGCTTCTATTCTGTCCTCCAGTTCTGCAGCCTTGAAACTGCTTCCATTGTTAATTGTGAGGATGTGGATGAACTGGAGAGGCTGAAGTTAAAGAGACTTTGCTTCTTTCCCTTATCTATTCCTGTAAAAATTTCCCTTCTATCCATCTCAGCAATGCAGATTTGAACTTTGGGTTGCATTTATCAGAGTTTTACTTGAAAACATCCACAGGTCATTAGAGGTGCTAACTGCAGTCACTAGGTCAGGTTGGAACATCTGCTCCTAAAGAAGAAAACATAGGCTGGAAAGTTTCCTGCTTGTGGAAAAAAACAAAAAGCGGCTTTATTCAGACTGATACACAAGTGGGTGAATTCTATCAGTGCACAGCTTGGTGCAAAAAACCAATTTAGTAGTAATCAGTGGAACAGCATCCTGAGTGGGAAATTAGACGATGAAAGGAATGGCCCCCGCCCACCAGCACGCAGCTTAGTCGGGCCATAAACTTTAAGCACTGCCGTGGCTTTTCCAGCTATGCTTCTTTTCTTCCTGCAGGGGCAGGTGGAACAGGGAATCAGGAGGGTGAAGAGAAAGAGACTTTGTTTCCTGAGCACCGGGCCTCATTTGGGCTTCTCTCGTTGTCTGCCATTTGGGATGCCCCTGCCATGCCCTGCAGCAGAGGCAGTGTGGCTCTGCGCATGCAGGGGTCCTGGGCGAGCTGCTGGTGGCTCGGGGCCTTGCTGAGGACTTTGTCTTCCATCAGTATCCGAAGCAGCAACAGTACCAAGCAATGCTGCTGCTTTTCCACCTTTTAACAAGAAAACGAGGGACAGAATTTGGGCGCTGACAGATTCTGTAAGAATGGCCGGAAGAATTGTTTGGGATTATGGATCTGAGAGCTTCCTGCCATTTGGTTTCTGTCCTGCTGTCCTTCACCTCCTTAGGGCAAATACTCATCTATTGGTGCATGTGGACTATACATCGATTTTAATTATCATGTCCTGTATATGCTTTATTTAATTAATCTGCTCTTAGTAATACAAAACCAAATGCATGCATTCAGAATACATGATAGAAATCCATTCCATTTGTAGCTTTCTCAGCAGGAGAGCCATTCTGTTCAGCTGATTGCTGAACAATCTCAAAAATTAACCCTCAACCTCTTTCTGCTTATTTGAAAGCAGAAAGCTTTTGAGTAACATAGTATTTATAAATCAAGACAGGGAGACTGAAAAAAAAAAATAGTCAAACTTTGTCCTTGATGTAACCCTCCAGAATTTTGCTTGCTTTAACCAGTATTGCATAGACATTCATGTTGATAAGTAGCTGTTGCATATTTTCCTTACAGGGCTTCCTAGGTCTGGTCTTGATATGTAAATTACTGATCAGTTTGTGAACTTGTTTATATTCTTTATTAAGGCAAAAGTTTCAGAATTATGCAGTTGAATTCAGAGCTATATTTGTTGACTTTACACTGTGAGAATATGGTGAGTGTTTTATGTAAAGGTTAATTAATGGAGCCAAAGAGCTGAATTCCATGGCTGGGTGCAAACTGAGTAGAGGGTTATACTTTTAGAAGGTTTATTTCCTGTTTGGCAGTATGAAGGACACAGAGGTTAAGAAAGCAAAAGTCTCTGTTTCCCTTAGCACAGGGATCCAACTGTTTGGATCCTCAGCCCTCCTGATTTTCCTCACAGGAAATACTCTTCTCCAGTTGGAAACTACCCCTTCCTCTTCCCCAAAGAGATGGTTTTCACCCTTGGATGTACCTTTGGAATTGAATACTATTACTGATCTGCTAATAATTGTCTTGATTTTCAGACAGAGTTTTCTGGCAGAAGTTTCTTATTGGCTTATTGTACTGAAAACCTCCCATGGAATCTGCAGAAACTGGCAATGCCAGGCAGTGAGAATTCAGTCAAGTGTCAGCAATAAAGAATAGAATGTCTCCAAATATAGATGTAAACCTCATAGTGCAGTGTTCTCTTAGTGTCACCAGCAGAGCTTATGTGGGTGAGTATTTGCTGGAGCAAACCCAAAGATGTCATTAAAACAACTGGGTGACAGGATACTCTGCTGTCCACGAAATCCAAAGCCGTTGTTTCTCCACCCTCTTCATACACCAGGTGCAAAACGTGTTTGCCTTCACAAGGGAGGCTCAGGAGGAGTCACATCTATCACATGGCAGAGCTGTTGCTGTTCTCTGCTCACTTTTGAGGCCATTTGCTTTGAGACATCAACACTTTCTGTGCAAGCAGTAAAAAAGAGAGATAAGGTAGCTGCCCTTTCCTGCCTCACCACCTTTCCTACATGAGCATGTGAACTGGCATCCCAAACACACAGGTGCTTTGAACTGAGGAGCAAACCAGGTGCCTTCCAGTTTTCTAAAGCTGAAGGAGCTTTGGAACAGGGTCTGCCTTTTGTGAGGTACTTGACACAGCAGAGTCCTTGTCTGAACTGGAATACTGGAAAATAAAGAACAAGCAGCAACTTAGGCTTCTGCACAAATGACCTCTAAAATCTGGTGCTGTACTTCATCTATGACTTTGCTTCCCTCAGGTATTTTTTTAGATTTATGTAGGTCTCTTAGTAACAGTATTGCCTTTTAAAAAATATTTTTCTCCTACTTGTTACTGTTTGCTTGACTTCCATATTTAAACAGTGAGCAGCTTCTTATGATTAGTTTTAAAACAGGCATTTGTGATGTTTCTCCAGTCAAATAAGGATTTTTTTTTCATTCCTGGTCTTTTTCATGTGGGGCATTGTTTGCCATTTTTGTTCATACGTTGCTTAGATGTTTGTACTAAAACAACTCCAGAAAATTCCATTTATTCAAGCTCCGGGAGAAGATTAAGATGTGATGCAGCACTTCCAGACTGCATGTACAATCTGTAAGTGATGTATATTTACATGGACATGGTGTGCAGTTGTTTGGCATTTTAAGGTTGGAAAATTTCTGCTGAACTCTGGATCAAAGTGTGTAGCAAGTAATACGGGTCCTACGCAGTGGAGCTAGAAACATTTATGTGAAATACAGAGTTACAAGTGTAGTGGGCCTGGTGACAAACAGAAAAATATTCCTGGGCTACTCCTGTTAGGCAGGATTCACAGTAGGCCTTCTAAGTATGTTTTCTTTGCAGCTATTGTACACAAAAATCTGTTGGTTACCCCAGGAAAAGGGGTTATATTAAAATTCTTAGCTAAAGTTATTGGGAGTATCACTTATGGAAACTGCATAAGAATTGAGTCATTGTTGTGGGAGGCATATGGGTTGAGTTTAAAAACACCAGAAGAAAATTTTCATTTTTAATGAACTGTTTTTGCATGTTCTGTGGTGAGTGTGCAGCCCTGACAAACCCACGTTTTTTACAGCTTATGCAGGAAAGCATTCCTTGTTGTAACTGTTCCCATTTCTTATCTTCAGCTGATTTGCAGTATGTGAGGGGTACAGCAGGAATGGTCAAGCGTGGAATGATCAATCCTGCCCTGCACGTCTATTTGCCAGGTCTTGAATAGGTAGAAACACATAAGGGAGCCCAATGCTGTGCTCAGATTGAGACCCACGAGGGATACAACCTGTGTCTCTTTAACTCAAAATTATTGGCTAAGGTGAGAGTGGCTTTGGAAGTGCCACAAAGTAGGCAGAAATACTAACAACTACAATGTGGACTATAATTATGGCTCTTTTATTAAGGACCTTGAAGTGTACTGGAAGTGTTAGTAAATTTTCTAAGGCTCAGGCTTATTTCTTTGAAAGTAACTCCTAAGCACTAGCAAGGCAAAAGTAGGTATGCACTTAACCATGAACTTAACAGGCTTCCTGTTGCAAAATTACATGCTTCTCTGGAAACAGAAATGTTTTAGAATTTCACTGGGGAAAGAATAGCTACATGTGTGAACCTCTGTCTCCTAGTTTTGTGAAAATTGTCCTGATCCCAAAACATGCTAAAAAATAAACAAAAACAAAACAAAACAAAAAAACCCCCACACAAATCCCATCGTCTTGGGCATTTTTGACCTTAGACAAGAGATAGGTGGGGATTTCCTGTTTAGACATCAATTATGTGTGTAGTGGGAAGAGCCATTTGGAAGTTTCTGTGTTCTAAAGAGCTTTCCTTCTTGTGGTGACTGCTTTTAGTGAGGAGTCAGCAAAGGTGAGCATCTCCTGGTGGATAAAGGGACAGAGTGCAAGAGGGTTAATAGTGCAGGATGGCCATAAGCAACATGAGCAGGATGTGATGCTAACCCTGGATCTGCAGCAGTATCCTCACCATACGGAATTTATCATTTATAACCCTGTCATGTTTCAACGTTACACTAATTAATATGGTGTGAAGTTGGAGATATTTCCTGTATCCTGAGTTTATGAAGCACACCAACTGCCAACGCAAAAATGTGTTTTAACTCTGGATACAAGAGTATGACAAGATCTACTAATGTTTACAGCCTAATAAGGGATATTCACATCTGTGTACAGAAGTATGTAGTTCTGGAAACATTTCATACTTCGAGAGGCAGTGTGAGTGAAGTGCAATGGTTTATGTTGGTCTGGGAGTTTTTAGAATTGCATGATGATGTTTGGATTTCCAAAATACTGAGCAACTGTGAGGCAATGTTTATTTGTAAGAAACTTGGCTATTTCATGCTGCCATGAGGTACTGCTCAGGTGAGGAAGTGTTCTTTTTTGAAGTTTTGCCAGGTGCAAACACTTATATTTGGGCTAGGGTGTAGGCACAGCTAACTATCTTCAAACTTTAGTGATTATATAGGGAAATACTTTATTCCTCCCCTGCATGGTTTCTACTTAAAGAGTTGGTGAGGCTAATTATTTTACCCTAAACACTTTCTTAAGCAACATTTGATCAGCTGGCTTGTATAAGGTACTGATGAAATGCTTTGATCAATTTATTTTGATGCAGAGTGGGGATAACTGTATACTTTTCCTCAGAAACCAATTTAAACATAGTGCTGCAAAGATGAGGTCTCTTAGCTCAGGCTAAATAATGGCAGGTTTGCCAGCAGCTCCTTTGAAATATTTCCCCAGCTGATACATCATTAACCAGAGGGAAACAATCTGACTTCAGTTAAACTGAGAAGTTCTATAACAGCTACTGAGAAATCAGCTGTGCAAGAGAAGCCTTGTGAACAGCAGCCTAAGGTAAGTGGGGCATCTACTGGTGAAACATTGCAGTGAATTCGTCTACTCCATGAAAGTCTGCTCCAAATCCTTCTGTACAGGCCATTTTGTGCATTCTACATCTTGCTTTGTCAAATAAGCAAGTGCCAGACCAGTTTCCTGAACTCTTTGGGAAAAAAATGCAATTTCTTCTTGAGTAATTCCACTTTCTGACACCCCTTTAGAGATGTCTGCCATGTACATTGCAATAGTAGTCTTGTGAGACAGTTGGAAGCAGGGAAATGAGCTAAAGGAACTTGTCAAAAGGTGTGATTCTGTCTTTGGTTCTCTCTGACCTTCCCCGTCCCAGTCTGTCATGGTAAGTTCTCGGATAGTTTATTAAAGCTGTCTTCCTTGTGGCAGGAGCTCTGACACTCTGACCAGCTGCCCAGGGATTGAAAATGAACACTATGTAGAAGAGAATCAAACTATACTCTAGGAAAAATACTCATGGCATTCATAAGGCAACGCAACAATACTCTGTAAAATCCAGAGCTCCCAAACACAGGTCATTATCCACATAACTAAATTGCCTCCCTCTGTGCTTCAGAAAATGCATGGGACAGTGTGAGATTCTCTACAGCATTAAATAAAGTTTAGTGACTAATGCAGAATGAATTTTTTTTTTAATAACTTTTTTTACAAAATTCTGTTGCATCTCTTTTTGCACATTAAACAAGGACTTGGGAGGAGCCCAGGGGGGCTTTCCCAGTTGTGTAAACTAATTTCATTGTTAGGACTACCATTGTGGAATCAATTACTCTGGGATAAGCTTGCCAGTATGTTTACTTGGAGCATGGATGTGCACTTGTGAGAAGGAGAACTGAATAAATAAGTGGCAAAGTATTGCTAAACTGGGAGGTGATCTGTTCAAACTGGTAAAATACCTTGCTCTTGCTCTCTGTATAGATAAGATGTTGTCACCCATCCAGTAAAGCCAGACATTTCCTTAACAATTTTAAAATTCTATTTCCATACTTGAGGAGTAGTCATACATCAAAAGACAAAAGCACCCTTACTTTTGCTCTGCTGCACAGCACGCTTGCTAAATTTAGCCGTGCTGGGGAATCAATTGCTTTATATAATCTTATCAAAAACCATTGCTGAAAAAAACCCATCCAAGTCTGTCACTTGACCTTGGGCAAAAGAAGTCTTTGTACTTTCTTCAGAGCTGCTTCTGCCACGTATGTTAAAAGAATCTGTAATCAAGCCGTGATTTCAGCTGTCCTTGTCCAAAGTCAGTGGAGTAAACAAAAGTTGTTTAAGTTTTGTTAAACAAAGCAAAGACTCCAGTACCTTCGCTTTCTGGGGACTGGTGCTTTTTTTGGCTGATTTTTTTTAGCATGTTCTGTGCTTCATTTCACTTCAACCTTTGGACAGAAACAATACCAGTTTTGTTTTGTTTAGTCCTTACAATACTAATGTTCTTTTATTTAGCCCTTATTAATAGAAGCAAACAAAACAAATCATTGTGATTGATAGCTACAAAAACACTTTGATCTCTGAAATACAAGGTGTGCTAGATTACTGTGTTTAAACTTTACCCTGCTTTTCTTTTTATCCAGAAGTCAGATAATACCTGGTTACTACTTCCAAACCTATAATTTCCTTTGCCTTAAGAATTCCACAGTTAGAAACTGTTTGAGGCTGGGAGAAGTCTTTGGAGAAACACTGCAGTGTGTTTGCTTTGTTCTTTCCATTTTTTCCTCTGTGTTGTCTAATGCATGCCTGGGACAGTGGGGTTAGAATGACCTTTCTATAGGGCTGCTGAGCCAAATGTGCCTGTGCTTGGTGAGAAAGAAAAGTCCCAGCAGAAGTGGAGTGACCAGTAAAAATGTAATGAGAAAAAACAAAATCTTAAAGTTACGCTTAAGGTTAAATGATGAAACTCAAGGCATCGTTTTCTAGGAAGCAAAATCATTTTCTGTTTCCTGAATTGCAAATGCTAGGGTTTGTGTTGAAGGGAAGCTGTTGCCAATGATGGCCAAGTGGTAGCATTTTAATTATATCTGACCTTGAGGACTTGGCTCCTTAGTAAATACACTTATTACTTTATTTAATCAGCACAGTCATCTTAAAAATCATAAGACTAAACTACTGCTCTGTAGGTCCAAACAGATGCAGGAAGTCACAGAAGCTTTTCTGAATGCTTTTAAAGAAATAAATGTTCAGGAAGCCTGAATCGGCACCAAAGCCACAAAATTCTTACATTCACTAATATTTAATAAGACTCAGATGAAGCCTTAAGCTTTTATTTTCCTCTTTCATGATATTAAATACCGAGCTGGACTCATGTTTGCTGACTTTTGGATGCCTTGTGGTTCTCTACAGTAGCTGGCAGGCTGATGAGATTTTTTTTTTTATATGTTTCAGATATAGTACTGTAAATGCTATTGCTATTCTGCACATTCCTAGTTGTTCTAGGTGAAGCTACTGTATTCTCCACTGGGATATGTTACAATGATAACCTACTAGAAGAGTTGTTAATAAGAAACCTGCATTTTAAGAATAGCAATGCTCCGTATTTGTGGTGGTCAAGAAATTTCTGTGAGGTAACTTGGCACATGTATTATTCTCATCACTCAAAACACAAAAGATAAAAACTAGGTCATGAATGCTCAATTCTTTCATATGTTTAGCATCACTTGCTATACTATTAAAAAAAAAAAAAAGTTTGCATTTTCCTGTATATGAGAAGGAAATTGAGACTTTGTGAAATGCACTCTTTAAAGTTGTTTAGCACAGTTAAATAGTTTTAGAGAATCAAAGGGAGAATAAGGAGTGCAGAGAAGGGAGCAGCGTAAAATACTATTGTCTCTTTTCTGTTTTAAAAAGAAAGGGATTTTGCAAAACCAATTAGTTCCGGACTTTTAAAAGCCACTAACATTCTTGTATTCCCCTCTTTTTTTCCTTATGTGTTGGTTGGTTCTGGGATGGATTGTTCCACTGAGGCATTTCAGGAGCTTTCAAAAGAAGAAAGATGCACATCCAACAGAAGTTAGTAAAAATATATTCTAGCAGTTCTATGATTGTAATCATACTGGCACCACAAAACAATCCGAGCTGGCCACCTACATCAGCTGTAATAGAAGGAAATAAACATATGTCATCAGAAGCATCTGGTTTAGTCTAGCAAGTAAACAAAATCCTGCCAGGCTCAAGTGTTAAATAAATTCAATATGCATAATCCATCACTTTAAGAAAACAGAATTAATATTCTTAAGAATGTTTACTGAAGAAGACTAATGTGTTTTTGAAAATTCTAAATAAAGCAGATGCAACACAAGACGTCCTACTGTGAAACAGATACTTAAAATATTTACTACTTCTATGCCTTTTTAGCTGTTCCCTTGCTTCTCATCCCCATGTTCTCGCTCTCCTCTCCAAATCCCCAAAACATCACTGTTCTTAAAGTCCTGCCTGTGATAGAGTAATAAACGAATGCCAAACATAATTCTTACTCTCAGCTGCTGTTCATACAAGAGCTTCTTTAATAGAATGACAGGAGAAAGTATCAAAAACAACCATGAGACAGACATGATTATTACTATTATAATATAAAAACTATGGCTTCTTGTTTAGAAGGCCACGGAGTTTTTGATTTAGGAGGACAGAATATTAAAGAATCAGTGTGGGAATTTTTCTGCTGCTTTTAAAATTATTATTTTTAGATTAATAAACCAGTCACTTACCAAGCAACTCAGAGATAGTCAAGGCCTTCTGCTGCTGTGTTATTTTGTAGCTCAGATCATGATATTTAATCTCAATACGCACAAGGTTTTGCCTAGTGAAAAATAAATAGTTTACTCTGGACAGTCAGGAGTGCTGCTCATTTTTAACAACATCTGTCAGCATGGTCTGAGTTCAGGGAGAGGGATATTGTCCTTTAATGAAATATCAGATGAGTTCAAATAAGTTACATGAGAGAAGGAGAAAACCCGAAGTCCTGATAACAACAGCAGTTCAGCAGGAGTAGATCTTCATTCTATTGAAAAAGTAGCTCTAGATCTGTACTGTGGGATACTTTTTAAGGGTCACTGAGAGAAACTTGAGAGGAAATGTCAAGCACAGCATAGCATTGCACTCTTTATTCTGTGCAACTGCATTATTTAATTGCAATTATTTAATTGTCATTTCAGTTGGCATGTTTGTGCAGAGCAGTGCTTGTCCTAAATTGGATGTTCAGTTCTACCCTCTGCTGATAGCCACAACTAATTATACTCTTGCCTGCTCCGAAAGTGGAAGAGCAGGTAAATCTAAGTTGGAGGAAGACCTGTGTAATGACTGAGTAAAGAGCTCCTCTTTGTGATACCTTGTCTACAGAAAGGCTCTGCCTCTATCCTAAATTCAATATTCAAAAATTGGTTTGGAAGAAAACAGACACGAAAACTGATCGCACACATGATGCCAATGGCTCAATGTCCAAGTGGAGTATTTGGAGCACTGCTGTTTAATATCTTTTTTAGTGACATTGGCAGTGGCACTGGGGGCTCCTTCAGCAGGTTTGTCATGTCAATGACACTGAGCTCTGTGCTGTGCCTGATGGGCTGGGGGGAAGGGATGAGAGAGACCTGGACAGGCTTGAGAGGTGAGCCTCTTGTAGTTCAGCAAGTGCTAAGTGCTGAACCTGGGGCAGGGCAAGCACAGGAACAGGTGTAACAGAGAATAGAATGAGAGCAGCCTGAGGTGGAGGGACTTGGGGTGTTCATTGAGGAGAAGCTCAACACGAACCAGCGATGTGCAGCTGCAGCCCTCAGAGTCAGCCTGGACTGCATCGGAGGAAAAGTGACCAGAAGGTCAAGGGAAGGTCCACAAGAGTGGAGTAACTCGAGGGGCAGAACAGTACACCTGGAGTGTTTCTTCCAGCTCTGGGGCTCCCATCATTAAAAGGATGTAGAGACAGTTCAGAGGAGGCCATGAAAATGATCAGAGGGCTGGAGCACCTCACCCATTACGACAGGCTGAGACAAGCCTCTGGAGAGAAGTTATAGCAGCCTTCCAGTACTGAAAGGGGGCTTAAAGAAACACAGAAAGGGATCTTTTACAAGGACACGTAGGCATAGGACAAAGGGGAAGGGCTTTAAACTGAAACAAGGTGGGTTTGGTTTAGATATTGGGAAGAAATTCTTTACTGTCAGGGTGGCGAGGCACTGGAACAGGTTGCCCAGGGGAGTTGNGAGAGAAGCCTCTGGAGAGAAGTTATAGCAGCCTTCCAGTACTGAAAGGGGGCTTAAAGAAACACAGAAAGGGATCTTTTACAAGGACACGTAGGCATAGGACAAAGGGGAAGGGCTTTAAACTGAAACAAGGTGGGTTTGGTTTAGATATTGGGAAGAAATTCTTTACTGTCAGGGTGGCGAGGCACTGGAACAGGTTGCCCAGGGGAGTTGTGGATGCTCCATCCCTGGCAATGTTCAAGGCCAGGTTGAATGGGGCTTTGAGCAACCTGATGCAGAGTCTGGTATCCCTGGCCACAGGTGTTGGAACCAGAGGATCATTAATGTCTCTTCCAATCCAAACCCTTCTATGATTCTTCAGAAGTGTTAACAGCTACAGGGTTTTCATTTGAGAGTGGCAATGAGCTCATTACAATATTCATTTTTAAAAGTGCTTTCTATACCAAATCTTCCCTTCTATCTCTTTGGATGATAATTCTAAAACTCAGGTAGCACTAATGCATAAAAATGATCTTATTCTCCTAGATTCTGTTAGTAAGGCTCATGCCCTTGTAATGGATTTGCTAGCAGAACTATCCAATTAGTATTTAACTTTTTCCTCCTTATATCTTAAGAAATAATTACATCTCTATGTTTTGTAGTTTGGAATGTGTACTCATTAATGTGTTGGCAGGATTCCTATTGGCTAGGGCCTGGTAACTGGGGAATTTCCTATATGTTCCCTTGCTTAATTGAATAATTACTGAGTTGAGCATGATGTTTGCAGACAATAAAATAATCAACAAAGATAAAATATCCTCAAGAGATTAATATCTTTTCCATATAACAAGAGGTTTAATTTTTATACTGTTCAGCCTTTTTAATAGAGCCTGTAGACATATGACTAGAGGCAACAGCTGTAAACTAAGAGAGGGTAGATTCAGATTTAGGTATAAGGAAGGCATGTTTTACAAGGGTAGTGAAACACTGGAAAGAGAGGTGGTAAATGACCCATGCCTGGAAACATTCAAGTTCAGGTTGAACCAGGCTCTGAGCAACCTGATGTAGATGAAGACGTTGGACTGGTTGGGACCATCCAACTTAAAGGGCCCATCCAACCCCACCATTTTATGATTTTACAGTTCTTGTGCATGTATAAACATATGCAATCATTTGTGGGCTGATGGCTTCAAAAGTAGGAAAACTAAAATCACTGAGATATTTCATGAATCAAGTTTTCTACAGTTGTTTATAAACATAATTTGATGTTGCTTCTACGATGAGTTCACATAGCACCTACCTTAATATTTATTTGTACTCCTGATATCTCTGGCTGTGAGAAAGAGGCAATTCAGTGTATGAAACCATATTAAATTTTCTTTGACAACTAGATCATTCCCTTCTAGCAAAAAAGAACCAAACCAAAACAAAAAATCTGTAAGTAATTAGATTTTTTTTTTTAGATTTTTATATATAATGCTTGTGTTTGTAAGGAACTCTGGCACCGATCTGGCACTGTAACAGTAAGGCACGTGTGGTGTATTAAAGCCTAAGGACACATGGCATCTCTGAATCTAGAAGTGTGCAGATGAGGTCAGTGCAGTCTGCATACTGAGCAGCACAGCTCTGTGCATAACATAAATCCTGTCACCTTTTCCTGCATAAAAGATGTAGTCAGTGCTGTTCAGGTGTTTTCACACTAGAAGGAATCTTCTGTTGGGTGGAGAACTTTTTCTGTGCTTTCAATCACACACAACCATCCTATTTCACTCTTCTGTTACCTCGTGAGAATTAATGTGGTACCAAAGATTTTCTAAATAACTTTTATAATATAAAAGTTAGGTGTTAGGGAATTATATTGACAATAGAAAATATTATTAAATCTGCATGGGTTGCTGCTACAATAAAACCCAGGTCTTCAGTACTTACAAAGCTTCCTTTGAGAATAGGCTGAAAGGAGTAAAACTTTATACAACATCTATTTGTGTTTTTTCATTGCCTTAATTTGTGAAGATTTTTTTGTCTCTACTGAATTAACTGTGAATAGATTTGATAACCCTGCCTTTTTTTAAAAATTCCTAACCAAAACAGTGATCAAAAATCTTTGTTATAAGAGATTAGTGACAGAGAAAGTAATTAAGAATATTACTTTGTAATTGCATTATCTATTCTTTGTTATCCAGTCATAGGTGTATCTAAGTATATTATATACATATATATATATATATATGTATCTATGTGTATAATACATACATGCACCAATATAGATATGGATTTGTAAAATCTTAACCAGTTTTGTCCAATAGATTATTATCTCACAGACAATAATAATAATAATACCACACATAAAATATATTTTTTAGAGGTCATTTTTTCCTCATATGCTGCGTTCCTCATAGCATGGTTAAAAGGAAAGCATAATTTCATTGTTAAACAAGGTGTTAAGCAAAATTACCTGATGTATTCTGGGCTTTTCTTCAGTTTTGTTGAAAAATATTTTATGGCATTTTCTCCTCCAAATTTTGAATAGGTGACAGTGGTGGGATAATCTGTTTCTTCACATGGGGTAGGGCAAGTGGAATTGTGTGTTCCTACTGAACATAATCCTTTTATCTCTATATTATCTGAAATTTCAGAAAAAATAATGTATATAATATTCCTTTAAAATCATACAGTTTAATTAATTTTTTTAATACTTAGTAAATTAATTTTGTCTTTGATAAATGTGTGGATTATTGTCTCAAGGAAAGTGGATACTTACCAGTTTTGAAAGATCAAGTAAATATTTGCAACTCTCATTTAGGAAACTGGTGCACAAAAACAAGGGTTGAGATACTTCTCTCACTTTTTCCAAAGAAATATAGCCCCTCTAAGTCTTTCTGCCTTCATTATTTCTCACCCACATTTAAGCAAAAAGACAACAGAAGACTCTCCATGTTCCCTGCTAGCTTTCTAATTAAATGCTAAGGTATATATTCTTGTTCTTGATGCCTTAGTGCCTGCCCAGCTCATTTCAGTGCACAGAAATAGCTTCCAGAGCAATTCCAATTGTAGTTTGCTATCATCTGATAACTATAAAAACCTGGCTAAGCTAAGCTCACTTCACCTTAACCCCTGCCTGCCGTTTGATAACTGGGCTAAAGAAAGCTAAGAAGGCTTAGTCTCTTCAAATAATGAAGAGAAGTCATAAAATTCTGCAGGTCTGGCTGCTCATGAAAGTGGGGAGCCATTCATCTAGCAAGGAATTACATAATTACAAAAAGTAATCATACCAGAAATCTGGGAAAGCTGGAGAAAAACGATGTGGGTGAAATATTGTAAGGCTTAAGTATTTCCTAAATGATAAGCCATCATTGTGAGATGAGTACTGTAACATCCTGCTTGTGATGCTCTATTTGTCCTCTTTGTGGGGCAGCAAAGGTTGTGTCTGTTTGCTCTGCTTGTGGGCTTCTCACTTCTGCAAAGCACAGAGGAGGAGATATCTCACCAGCCTCTAAGCTGATGATTTGAAATGCTCTCCAGGGAATGTGGATTTTATTCTGGAAAGGCAGCCTTTAGAGCTCCTAAAATAATGTTTTTAGAGTGTCCTGCAGGTATTGGAGAAGTGTGCTGTTGCTTGAGATTTTGTTATCTCTCCTACACTGTCAAAGGAGAGTCAGTCCCTAAAATGAGATCCTGGGGACCATATATCTACAAACCTCCTGGGATCCAGCTCTGAATCCTGTCCGTCCTTCAGAGCAATTTGGGGTCATTTTTGCTTATTGCTCTGTGGTTTCTTTGAAATTCAGTCACAGAATATCTATTAAGTAGAATAATATACATATTCCCTCATTACAGGCTTTTAAATATCATGGTTATATAAGAATGGGAACTTAGTGGAATACATTTCAAAATAGCTACAGGGAAAAAAAAAAAGTAGCTGTTCACAGTAGTAGATCTGGCCTGAATATTGCACACACCTTATCAAAACAGTCCCCCCCACCAACTTCTGAGTCTGCTAATCACTCAGAGTCGCATTACACAATAGAAGCCAGAGCAATTAAAAAAGAAAGCTTTCTGAAGTTCATGAAAAGTTGCTTCTCAGATTACTTTTGAAAGTATTTTCTAGTCTATTGTAGTGACTTGCAAATTTCATACCCACTGTGTGCTGATTATTTGTTTATGGAAAAGAATTGCATTTGGAGTGATTTCAAAATATCTAATTTATTTTTAAAAGGATAAAACCTTAAACTCCAGTGATTAATGTTTTTCTTTTTTTCCAGTTAAAAAACCTGTTATTACTGTACTATTCACTCTTCTTGCACAAAGAATACAACATTGGATCTAGAAGGTGTGATCCATGAAGATGTGAAAAGGCTAGCCAGAGGCTTGGTAATGGAAAACAGATTCAATTAATGGATAGTTGGATGTTCTTCCATTTCTAAACCATTTCTGATTGCTAAAATGAAATCTTCTATTATTTTTTAATATATACATACATATATACAGACTTTTTGAGGGGTTTTTTTTGTGTGATTTGTTTTTTAATGGGCATATATTTCATGCTGTGTGTGGTCTCTGTTTTCAGAATATTAAATGAACTGGGATGTGCTCCATTTCAGATTACTTTCGGTATTTTGGCTTAATAGATATTGTCTACTATTTGGAATTGGTTTGGAAAACATGAATATGAAGGTATTACTTACAGACTGCTGGATAAACACATTTGTAAAACTTCAGCAAGTCACATTCTGTTCCATTTCCTAAAAATAAAAAAAAAATTAAAATAGGAGCTTCAATTAACCATCTAACCCTTAGCTCTGTTTGTACTAAACTGAAATGTAATGTCATCAAAGCCAGCTCACCACGTTAATGATTACCCAACTGAGAAATCAATTCATTTGGGCACAGTGCAGTTGCCAACACCAGGTGGGGTACAGAGTGAAGAGGCACAACAGACCAAGCCAGGAGGCTGCTGTTGGAGCAAACGTCTTCATTATGTGTACCAGCCTCAACTGCCTTTAAGCTTGGGGCTCACTCCTAGTGTTAGCTTGCTAAGGACAGGAATTTCTGCTTTTGCTAGTGGAAATGAGAAGGAAAACAAAAAAACAAAAAAACAAAACCAAACCAAACAAACAAAAAAAACCCCCTAACAAAGTAAGGTAGATTTGATATGTGGTTGCATCCCATGTATTTCTGCAGGTATTCTGAACTTCATGGAGGAGTCTTTTGGAGACCTAGGGGGTAAGATAGTACATTGAGCTAGAGCAAAATGTTCAGATTTCAGATGGCCTGGATTTCACCTCATTTTTCATTTTTTTCCTCTTGCGTGGAAATGTTGTGTAGCAGCTTGGCACAGAGTTCCAGAGGGCATTGCTCTCCTTTATCTGACTGTCCTTGTATGAAGTTGTATAAAGCTGTCACCCCAGGCATGGGAGACCCAGACTTCATTGTCTTGGCAACCCCTTTTCCACGACAGTTTGCAGAAGATTGCCAACCTCCTTTCCCAGGAGCTCTCAAACAAACAGGCTGGAGATTACACATTAATGGGTCTGCTTTAGTAAGAGCATTTTGCCTTGCTTGAACATATTTTAAAAATACAATCAGTTAGAAAGTGCAGTCTTTCTTGTGGCTTTTCCCGTGATCTAGTGGCTTTCTTGCCCAGCAGTTGTGACAAAGAGGTGGAAGAGCAGAGATTTGGGCTCCAGCTCTTGCTTTAGGTGACAGAATTGTTGCTACCTTTAGTGCAGAAAAGGTGTGAGAGCTCAGTGTAACTACTTCAGATTTCTAGAGTGATTAAGAAGCCTGGATGCTTTAGGGGAGCATTATTGCAGCATGCACCTGGTGCTCCACATTTGAGGCTGATTAGAGGGTTGCATACAGCTTTTGGGCTTTTGTAGTGCCTTTGCTGCTGCCAGGCTCTTTCCATGGCTCGTGTAGGGGGCCTCTGATTCTGTCTTCAAGCAAGCTCTTCTGCTGTGGTTGCTGAATGCCTGCCTGCAAAGTAAGTTGTCTGCATTGCATGTGAAATTATATGCCTTCTTATGGATTTGGTTCCAGCTCCTTAGGAGGTCAGGTTGAAGACTACAGCCTGTCTCACACTCCTGAGGCATAATTGTTTCTTTCTGGTTTTTTTGGGCTGTATCCTAAGAATAGACAATGACCCAGATGCTAGGTCTAGGCTTGACCAAATACCTTGCTTGTTTCCTTGGGATTTTAATTAATCTCAGCTGGAGATTTCCCTCAAATATGTACCCTAGTCCTTGGCTATTCCATAACATGTGAGGTCTTCCAGGAAGAAAATCAGTGTGTGGTATGATGATATTCCTGAGAAATACCTGGAAGAATGAATGGCAAACAGCCACACCACTCCTGTATGTACCGGGCTTTGCATTCCAGCAAACATCCATTAGTACTATAAATCTTGTGGTACTGAAGCTTTATATCAGGCTTGCACTCTCCCCATGGGTATTCTTGGATAATTGACTGTAGGGTAATAATAACAAAAGATACAAATTTTTGGGATGTGTTTTAAATGTGGGTATTGTTATATTCACATTTCAAAGTTCTGCCTGTTGAAGACATAAGCTGTAACATTGTGATTTGATTAGAGGCAATCACAGTTCATGCACTTGGGATTAAGAATTCATCTCCCCTTTCTTACAGCAAAAGCAGGGCCTGATCAGACAGCTTAGTGCAAAATGATACTCTGCTCTGCTTGGATTCTGCTAGGAATGGGAGACGCCTTTAATGGCAGCAGAAGGTGTTGACAGGGAAATTCTGTGGTGTCCTTTTATCATTATCTGTCAATGAGGCTCTGAAGTTACAGGAAAGAAAGGCTGACTTTGATAGAGACAAATTAGGAAAACCAGGGATATCCTTCCCCAAACAGTAGTAATTTTGTTGGTGTCTGGAGAAAATGTTATTTTTTAGAGTCACTAAGGCATAATAAATATTTTACATTCCAAAACATCCAATTCATTGTCAGTGCTTAAGAAGAGAGTTAGAGACACTAAAAACCACTACTTCCAGTTCATGGAAGAATTGACATAACAATATCCTTACCTTCAGCTGGCGGATTGCAACCTGTGCGTGCATCCCTACTGGTGTCAGTAAACCTAAACCATCAAAACGTGGAAGCTCTTGGGGTGAATGGATAGCAAAAGTTATTCCAGCATCAGTGAAACCAAGAGTAGGTTCGTCAGTGAATTTGTCCTGATACAAAAAGAATTGTTCAAAGTAGTTTTGGCTTTGCTTAACACCTGAACCTTTAGCTATATTTATTGTGCTACTATGCTATTTCGTAACGTTTTTGGCAATTTACAGGAAAGTATAGAAGCAAACTGACTTGAATTTTCTTTGTTCATTACCTCTGTGGATTTCCTTCCAGTTGCCATAAACTTTTTATTCATTTTTATTCCTTTTGGCATCCCCTAATTTTAAATGCAATAAGTCATAGATGAGCATTTACTCATAACTTGGAGATTTCTTTCTTTTACTTGCAACTACCCATCACATTTCAGCAAACATTTCATTTCCATTATTCTCTTCAGAACTTTTCACTCCCGACTCACACTTTATGGTCACTCACAACCTTCTCCCCCTTAGCTGGGGACAGAGTCAATAATTCTGTCTTTTAAAATCTCCATTTAGGTCTTTCCTTTAAAATACCCTCTCACTTGGAAATAGTCGTGATTTTGAATTTTGTGCATAAAATTCTGGAGGTCTGTGTAAATGCAACCAAACAAAAATCCCAAACCAAACAAAAAAAACCAAACAAACAAAAAAATCCACCCTCCGCTAATTTGTAAGTTAGTACACGATTCATTTCATATAATCCTTAGAATAGCTGTACCTGCTGGACATCAAAAAGCAAATGTAAGCCTCTTCCAGACAAACTCACTCTTCTTGCTGAAAGATTATTGTGATTAAAAGTAAAGCAGTTTCCATATTCAGTGAAAACATGTTCAAAATCCTTCAATAAAAGAACATAGGCAAGAGTGAAATGAAAGAAAGAACACTTGCAGTTTCCTTAGTTAATTACAATGCAAGAGAGGGACTACTAGGGTTGTTTGGTTATTTAGTTTGTTTTTTTTTTTCCTCCAAAGTGCTCAATATTGCAATTAGAAAAGTGGTAATTGATGAAATACCAAAAGTATTTCTGCCCCTTCTATAGAAAATGAAGTTTAAATGAGAAATTTCACTTTGTCAATACTTATGAGCTGCTCAGAATAATTTAATGAGGTCCTGTGTTATTTCTATACCTGTTACATTACATAGCAACTATATATTCCAAAAAACTTTAATTTTTTTCCATTAACTGCTTAGTAAAGCCTCTTTCAAACCTGAATGTCATGTTTCATATGAAAGTACAATATTTTCATTTTCTCACAAAACCACCTTGTAATTTAATGTTACTGCATCCCATTGCTTTAATTTCAGTTCTTAGCACTAGTTAAGTCTCTAATGGCTAATTTTAGAAGCTACAGCATATCTAAAGGTTAGATTCAACTGAAAGGATATAGACCTGACTTATTTGTTCCCATTTTCTGCTTAAATTGGACATGTCTTTAGAGAAGAATTGACATAAAAATGGGATGACCACACTTTTTGGCTGTTGTCCCAAATTCCCAAAGATGGGCTATTTTCATTTCAGTATTTAAAATTCCTGTTGACTCTGCATATAATTGCATAGAACATCTATGGTCTTGACCTCAAGAACAAAACTACAGAATCACGTCATGGAAAAAACTTTGTTCAAACTGTCCTTCATTAGAGGCCACTGATGGAAAAGGTTGCTGGATACAGCCTGGAGATATGACAGCTTTCAAAGGCTGCTGTCTGTGCAGAAGTGGCATTAGGCAGAGAGGAATTTAAACTGAAATCCCTGAAATCTTGCAGCTCAGAGAGTCCAGCAGACTGTCTCTGTAGACAGTGAGAGAACTGAGATCCTCAGGGCAGTTTAGAGCAGGACTTTTGTTCTCTATTTTTTGACTATAAAGCAACACAAGGGAGAAGCTGTCAAAGCTAGATGTCTTAAGCTGAGTATAATAATATATCCCCTTCTTCTCCAGCTACTGTTTCAATAAAATAAACACATTTACCTGTGGATAACATGGCTTTCCAAAAAAATCACATTCTAGCAATGTGCTGCTGTTCAGATAAAACCCATTTTTCCTTGTGAAGTCTTTGATGCTGAAGTTCTGGTTCCCAAGGAGGAAATCATTTAACTCCTGGGCATATTTATCTTCCATAGCAAATTTCTGGAGAATTGCAGATACAATGCTCCAAATGAAAAAAATTACTTTCAGGTTGTTCACAGCATGAGCTTGAAACCTGTGAGTTAGAAGGAGAAAGAATTGCTTAGGGTTCTGTAGTTATAGGACAGATCTCAAGGCTGCTCTTGACAAAACTGTGACACAATTTGCTGTCTGCTGACAAACTGTAAGTGATTCTTGCCCACCAGGTTGCAGTTTGGTCTCTGCAAAGTGAATAAACAACATAGATGCAGTCTCTAGGAATGTATCTTCCATATCTCAATAGAGCAAATAGACACCTTCCCACGGCTATTCTGGTCAGCCATATAAAAAAGCATTTCTGTTGTGTGTGGTTGTTTATTAAACATTAAAACCCAAATCCCCTGAGTAGATTAACTATTCACATAAGCCAACAGCCAGATTTGTAGGATCGATGACAAACTGAACAATTGGATTTACATGTGAGAGGGAAAGATTAGTAGGAACAGCTGAATTCAAACAACTGAATTTGAGTCAAAACATAAAGAAAATTGGAGCGCTGTACCTCTTTGTCCTGCTAATGAAAGAACCCAGTTAATAAAAACAGGAGGGGAGGATGAGGACAGCACGACTGGCAGAGGGATATGGCAGAAAACTGTTACTTAGATGGAAAAATGTCATGCTCAGTAGCTTTACTCCTTACTGTGCTGCTGCTGTAATTACAAGAAGGGAAGCACATTTATAGCAGCCAGCCCACTGCAGCCAGAGGGATTTCTGTCTTCTTGTGTGGAATACCCAGGGTAGCTTTGTGCAGGTAATGGGCAGGTGGCATTGGGAGGCAGAATGACTCCAGCTCTTTGAGATCTGGACTTCTGGCTGATTCTGCCAGTAAAACCATACAAATTAAGAAATCTTGCTATTTTTTGAGGAAAAAAAAAATAGATCAACTTGCTGTATTTTCAAAACTGTTCCTAAATTATTTATTTGCTCTAAAAATCAGGCCACGATTTTATTAAACTGTTTTTGAAATGGCTGCACTGAATGTTGGACACTGTCTTCAAATGTAGAAATCTGTAGTGAAGTTCTTGCTTAGACATGTGATTTCCAAGCAACCCAAGTGCTTTCCTATTGCAGAACCCCCACACATCTGCTGAAGTTGTAAAGGCTGAGCACCTCTGAAAGAAGAGTATCTGTTTTACCTAAGATTTTTACCTTTGCATGAGGTTTCTATTTAAAATAATTTGCTAATCTTGTCTGTTATTTTTAACTTCAACGTGGCTGATGGCTGTCACATAGTTACACTGGAAAGCAACCCTCATACAGAGAACACAACCACCAGAGGAGTTTTTCTATTCCAACTTCTGTTGTGAAACTTAAAAACCATGTTATCTGAAAGAAGGGGAAGATTATAAAAGCAACCTCCCTTTCCTGATTCTCCTATTTCCATCTTCATGTAAGTAGCATGTGGTGGTGAGGAAGACATGCCCCTCATAGCCATATTTTCCATGGCTTATGTGATTTTTCCAAACAAGTTGTGGAACCCGACTGCTTTCAGATAAAGATTCGTTGTGTCTCGAGAGCAACAACGGCAACAAACATAATTGTTACCTGTTCAAGTTGCAGAAGGTCACAGCGGGGAATCTCACATTCTCCACATACTGAACCACCACTGTAGTTGTGGTTGGCCAGCTGAAGTAGTAGATGAAGCGACTGCAGATCTGCCAGGTCACAATGGCAAGGCAGCCTGCCAGTGTCAGCAGCCACAGCGCCCTGCGAGCCTTGCTCTGCGTGTGGACAATGTGGTGCACGCCGTGAAATGAAGTGGAGGAGGCAAACGCCTCATGGTATTTCCTCCTGTCTTCCAAATCTGGCAGCAGTTTCTTTACGAAACACAGTCGTATCTTTTCCAATATTCCTGGATTTGGAAAAAAAGTTAAAATTTTAAAAAGCGTTTAGCCATCATTTTAAAAAGGAATCTGCATAATTTGCATAATGAAAAGCAGATGTAAATTTTCCCTTTTGTTCTAAATTCTCTCTTTAAGTAATGAACTTGCTTCTGAGGATGGAAGAGTTCTGTCCAAAGAGGTGAGCTCAGTGCTGCCCTGAGTACAAACTGTATCTTGCAGTATTTCAAGCCCACAAATTTTTAAGCACTTTAATTTAAAAGAGTAGTTCCACTTCTGGGGGAAAGATTGGGTTTTCCCATACCTCGAGGGTCTAAAACCATAGGTTGCTGTGAGCTTATGTGAAATGTTATACATCTAATTTTTACAGTAACAACCCAGTAAAGGACTGGTCCTTCCCACATGCTCTGACAAATAAGATTAAAAATAAATGATCTAAATTATAGAATTATATAATTTGTATAATTTTATATCTAAATTATGGAATGATATAAAAGGGAATTTCACTCTTTCACTATTACAGTTTTCAGGATAAGACTTGGAAGGCTGCAGGTTCAAAAGAATATCTAGTCTCATTTTCTAAGTTTCATACTTTTCTGATTCCATAACTGTGAAGTGGGATGGGTTTAGTTTTCATTTGTGCTATATTTTCTATAAATTGATATTAAAACCAAACCAAATAAACCAAAATTTTAAAATCAAAGTTTAAGGGCTGTAACAGTAATGAATGTAATCAATGCTTGGGACTACAGTAGCTTCCTTATGCTGAATGCTGAATAATCTTTTGCACATGGATTAAACATCATTTTCTCTCCCAAAGTATCAAAATGAGGGAAATTTCATGAGGCCTTTTCTGTGATTTTTTTATAATTGGATCACTCTTTTTGCAAAGTTCTTCATTTATGGATTGCTGTCCACTACTTTATTTTGGCATTAGAACAGTAAATCAAAGAAAGCTTTTGAGACAGTTCCTAATATCTGAAAATGTATTATTTAGATCAGCAATTAAATGCTTCCCTTCTTCTGTTTTTTAACAAAAAAATTAGGTTTAATAGTTTGCATGTGTGGTAGGAAGAGAACATAGCCTTTTTAAGACTGACTTACTCGAGGCTATTACAGCTGGGCAAAGAAACAAAGGGATGTAAGAGTCGTCTGCCAGAGCCACATCAGCCACATCGTGACCACATCCGTACTCTGGGGCGTTTCTTTGGTCCACAGGCTCTGGACCGTGATAATGACATCCCAGATGGTGCTGGATTTCAAAATGTTTCTGAAGGGGAAGAATTTACTTTATGTTGTTATTTTAAGGTCTGTGCAAGTACTTTGATCAATATTACATAATTTACTATGACCTCATTTTACCATCAGACAGTTTTCCGCTATGAAACTGTTCAAAAGTTTTTCTCCTAGCTCTAATGACTATTGGAGCCCACTGCAAATCTGTTCAGCCATGCGTGGTTTTGTACATCGTGCTGGAATGGAGATTTTTGGTGTTCCTGTAGGCTTCTCTCTCACTAGCACGTGGGCAGTGGGACAAGTTCTTTGTATGTTCCCTGAAAAGGAGCAGAGGGAGAAGTACATTCCTAACATGTCTGCATCTGCTGCCTGTAGACTTCAACAGGAGATCGCAGGCAAGTCAGATCCTTTTCTCCAAGGGTAATGCTGTGGGTGTTTATTTCTCCTTTTTGCACTGGCTAGCTATGAGAAAGATAGCCTGGCCCTGGATAAAAGTGCAGTGCCATCAAAAAACACACGTTACCTTACTCAGCAGAGGTGTAACTTTGAATCTAAGCAAACATGACATTAAGCTGTCTTTCAGCTCTTGTGTATAGCTAGTACAGTAAATAGTAGTTAGTGGAAATGAGGTTTCACCTGAGAAAAACATTAAAGTTTTGCTTTTAATGTGTAGGATTATCTAAGAATAGCATGCTGCTACTTTCCTTAGCACTACTTTGTGAATGTCTTAAAGAATCCTTACTTCCAGATTTCTTTAGAAAATTCTATTTAGCAATTGCCTAGTTAAAATTGTATTAGCTTTATTCTAAACACACAGAGGGCCAATAGTTAAAGACTTTTAAAATTTCTTATGTAAGCATACAATTTGATTTTTTAATGAGCTTTTTCGAGTTCTCCCTTCTTTGTTGTATCTTGAAAAGGTACATTATTGCTACTTTTGGACAAGATGACAAACGACAAAGCTCTTGGTGAAGTACCCTAACACACCTAGTCACGTACCTTTAGCATCCAATTGAAGGAATCTCCTGAGCTGGTCCATGAGGCTGTGCTGGTTTCAGTGAGGAAGGGATGGATAACAAGCTGCCTTTCCACTCTGATCACTGCTAGGTAATGGCTTTTATAGAGCACTAAATGGGAGCTGATCGTTGATGACACATGGGACTGAGTAATTTGCCTGCTGAGGTTGCTACGTTTTGCCTTTTATTAACACAGTCTGCAATGTACAGGAGAAGATAATTTTGATTGCAGGATAAGATGTGCACATTTATGTACATTTCAATTACTTGTCGTGCTAATAGTAGTACAAATGCACTTGTGTATTGCGTCACCATACAAATTTCTTTCATATGTTTTCCTTTTGTTTTAGAAAGGACAGTTATCTTTGCTAAAATATTGTGCTGTTCAGAACTGAATAGGTTGTCATGAAGTAAATAAGGAGCCCATTCCTGGTCTGGAGGGCAGTAAATGTCTCTCACTAGGTTCCCACCAGAAACAGGATGCTGTTCATCCCCACTTTGAATAGCTGTCTCATAACCAGCTCCAGATTTCATCTTCTTTATTTCATGTGTTCACATTTCCTGTGGACATTTCAGCAAAAATGAGCTGTTACTCCTAAGAACTAATCCTGTAGGCAAGGATGAATATACATGCAGGGTCAGTCATCCCAGCAAGGCCTTATGCAAAAGCATGGAGACTGCTTTTGTGTTAATGTGCAAAATCATCTTGTTTGAAATTTATTTCAATAAAAGAACTTGTGACCATCTAATAAAAGCAAATAAAAATACTAGAAGATTCAAACCTGGGATTTAATTAATGCTTTAAAAAAAGAAAAAAAGCCCCCTCACATTTTCTTTCTGATCCCTTTATTTCTTTCCCTCTGTTAGAATTTTCCTGTTGGTCACCTACAGAGTTCTAGGGTTACCCAGGTGTATCAGCTTGGCTCCTTGGTGCCTCACTGCCTGGTTGGTTGCTATTTTCTGGCTGTGTATTTTCTGCTGACAAGGCAAATCCACCCAACTCTATTTAGTTATTCCTGGCTGACAAGATTCTGTACTCTACTTCTTAGAATTCCCAGCTCCATTCGTCGCTGTTGCCTCAGTGGTGGGACTCTGCCAGGGCAAGCTTTGCACGCTGGTCACTGCTGTTGACTCAAGCAGTTTTTCAGATCTGTGTGTTCCTCGGGTCCCTCTGATGCTGTTTCTGAGCACTGCAGATCCACTGACTCCTGTAAATGCAAACCACTCTAATTCACAGAGCCCAGTCAATGCCCCTTGCCCGAGCTGCCTGAGCTCATAAGACAAATTTTGTCAATCTTTTATACTTTTGTGTGCGTAGAATTAAGAAGTATGAACTGTAAATTACTTGGCTCTCTACGAAGCAAATTATGTAACTTACATTTTTATTTTTTTAACTGTGTTGCTGCCTTACAGAGAATTATGTTTATGTAATACTTTAGATGAACAAGGCTTATGTTGTCCCCTTGTGTTTCAAAGAAGAAATTGATTTTGAAAATTTTCCTTTTTTATGGTTGTTTTATATTAATTCTTAAGTAAACACTAAGGGGCAAAGACCAACCATCTTTATGTTTGCTCATCCTTCCCAAATGGCTTGGACAAACAGGTTCCAGGTTGTAAATTGGTCACAGGCAGCTTGCTCTGTCCACTCACTCCTAGCATATGTGTCTTGTTATTTAAACCCCATATTCCTTAATACTTAATGCAGTAAAGATTAGGAAAATAAACTGTTGGCAGAGGTGGTCACCATTTTTTGTTGTTCACGAATAATGCAAATTCTGTATTCAAATTATTATTTGAAGTCAGTCTTAAGTGCTGTTCAGTTCTTATATTATGGTGCTAAATTAAAAAATAATGCTGCAGCCAGTGTAACTACATAGCTATTTCCTGAGACAAACAGATAACATATTTCTGATAAAGTTAATTCTTTATAGCCTAGTTTCAGGAAAATGTCTTCTGAGAATTCTTATGGGTTGCGGAGATTAAATACATGCATACACAAATATGTATTTAGTGTATATTTAGCTTTTATTGGAAAATATTGCAATTTTTTGAGTATGTTAAAGTGTTTCTTTCCAATGCCTGTTACACTGCATTACCTTCTATAAGTTCCTTCTTGATATTAATGCTTCTGATGTTTTGCTTAGCTTTCTCTTTTCATAGAAGGATCTCAAACTTCTACTTTTAAGACAGAAGGTATGCATTTGCTACTATGGCAGACTACAAGTATTTTTACTCAATTAATACAAAAATGTTAGCAAAAAAAGGAAAAACAGGAAAAAGCAATGGAGTGATCACCACCTGGATTGTTATGATATATTGTCATTGCCATTTCAAAGAATGCTAGTAACTAATAGTAAATGCAAGCATCTGTTTTGCTCCTTCCTTCGAGCATGTACTGAAAGTGGATTCAGCAATGGGGGCAGAAGGGGCTGCAGCAGGAGGTGCTCAAGGAGAGTTTGAGGGCTCATTGACTCTCTACATTAAGAAGGAATCAGCTATGACTGGAGAAATTATGAACTCCCATCATTATTTTCTAATGCTTAGAGATACTAGAATTTTGTTTTGTTTTGTTTTGTTTTTGTTTTGTTTTGGTTTTTTTTTGTTTTGTTTTCTTATGCCTGTGTTATCCTGCCATAATTTAAACTGGTTACTCCTTTTCCCGTCCTGTGGTGTACTGGAGGTTGCTTATGGTCCTTCCTTTTGAAAGGAAGTGATTTCTCACTTTTCCACCCACAGTCTTCTCTTAGTCATACAGGTCAATTATTTCCATCTTTCTTAAGGAACCATATTTTCTACATCAAACAGTTGTTGTTCTTGCCATTCTCTTCCGAACCCTTTCCACATTGTCATTCTCTGAAGAGTGGTGCCCAGGACATAATATAACAGATAAAGTCTTTCTGATGCTGGGTAGAAATGAGGGATCCCAGACCATGTAGAAAGTTGCTGTTTAAAAATTCCAGTATAAGATTTGCTCTAAAGAATTTCTTATTTGCAAGTTTGGTTATCACAGTTGAAGTTCAAAAGTGCTGCTCTTTACATCACAGAAGCTGCACATTATTAATTTCAGTGCATTAAGGTAATTTTGAATTCTAGCTCCTATCTGCCAGCATGCTATTAGGCTTTCCAGGCTGTTGTCATTTGTCAGTTTAAGAAGTGCACAACCTATTCCATCACCCCAGCTGTTAATGATAATGCTGAATAGGACGAGATGAGCAAAATTTTATCGACATTTGTCCTAAACCAGCCCTTTGTTCTTGCCAGACAGCTGTACCGTGGAGTAAACAGCAGCACGAACTCAGCCACGTGGAGGCATGGGAGTAGCCTATGGCTCCAGGTTTGTGCTTCTCTGGACATGACAGGGAACCAGGATTGGGGTGGAAAGCAGCCTTTACCAAAGAATTGCACCCTGCAGTGTGTGGCTGCAAGGCATTCACAGAGGATAGGTTTTCCTTGGGACAGCGCTGTGGAATGTGTTCACTAAATGTTGTTTCTCCTAAATTTACAATTCTGCCTGGAATTGATCCCCTTCAATTGATGAAAGTGGTGTGTTTGGGCAATAGAAGTGAAATAACATTTTTTCTATACTTGAGGAATAATTATTAGTCAAAAATCATCAGCACCATGAAACAAATACTGCTGCATTCTGCTGAGCCACAAATGGGAGACAGTGGGGAAAATGAAATACAAATGGACAGTGGGATGTGTGAAACATAAAAGGAACTTAAAATTATACTGGGAAGTGATGACACAGTTCTTTTTGTTCAAGAATTTGAACAAATACAGTATTTAAAAAGAAAAAAATAGTCTTTCCAGCACTATCTCGTCCCTTTGTTTGTAGTTTGCAAGACCTTGAGCTCTGTTCCTCCCCCAGGTACAAATGTCTGATTGGATTATTAATATTGCATCAACTTTAAGCTTGTTTGTTTTAGCCTGGAGTCACCAAATTTTTAGTTTTCTTAAAACCAACTGCTAATTTCAAGTGCTAGCTAGATAGTAAGTCCTGTTTGGAAAATCAAAAACACTCACTTCAGCAGAAGACACATTTTGCTTCCAAGTTTCTCTTCTGCTCTTCTTTTTATGTGTATTTATTCACATATTTTTTGCTATGTTATTAAATTAGGTGAGTGATTTTTTTTTTTCCAGTGCTGGCAGAGTAGACAGCCCAGTGAGGTTCTGGCTTAGAACACTGGGGGCTTCACCTCTTAAATTTGAGTTGCACTTTGTCAACCAAAACAAAGTAGTAGCTGCTGTATTGCATTTCACTATTATAGTTGTGTGTTTGTTAGCAAAATTATTTCATCACTATAATTTTATGAAATTAACAATGCAACATCTGTACATAGAGAAGATATTTTCCTTTTGAGTATTTTGTCTCACAAATGTCACAGCAAAATCTGCACAAATGCAGAACAGGGTGACTGGGACTGCAAAGGAATAGTGCACTTATTTCTCATTAGTCATGAATTAGTGCCAAACAGAAATGAAATTACTTTGGCAGGAAATTTGAAACTTGCACAGGGAAAATCTCCTTCACATGATACGTACTTCAGTTATGAACTTGTTGCTGTAGGCTGTGGATTCCCAGAATCCACAAAAAGGTTTTTAAATGCAAGGACTTAGGTATCTTAGGAAGTCCTGGGCTACCATAATTGGAAAGTTGCATAAATGTTCTGGAGAAATTATTGCCCTCTAGGCTTGCTTGTAAGCTTGTTTTTTAGTTTGTTGGGTTTTTTGTTGGTTTGGTTTGGTTTTATTTTGCTGATGGTGTTTTGTTTTGTTGTTTAATGTTTGTTTCTTTTATTCTAATAGCGCTTCCCAAGAAATCTTTTACTTTCTCTTTGACACTTTTCAGCATGGCATGACCTACTTGGATCTCTGACTCACTGCAGGCATTGTTACATAGGTAGAAGCCATGTGTGCTGGGTAGCTGCTAGTCTGCAATTGTTGGACAAGAGCGTTGGAAAGGTTCAAGCGTCATTTGTTTGCAGTCAGAAGTTCTCTGAGCTCTTTCTTCAAGTTAGCAAACACTAGACAAACAAATTGATTTGTGAGGATTTTGTAATCAGAATGATAGTTTGAGCAGTAGAATGGGTGACACTGTCCAAACCACCTGTGTGTGTACTTTTTCTTCTCCATAAGGGATTTAATGTAGGAAAACTTGAGATCTGGCTTGGGTGAACAGGTCCAATTCATACATTTTTTGAATTCATGACAGTACATAGAAGGTCATTCTTACTCACCTGTCCTCATCAGACTGTAATGTTTCAGAAGGAGAGCCCCACAATGAGAATGTGCAAACTCTTGGCTCTGGCAGTATCCATAAGTCATGCTGCAGGCCACCTTCTGCCTTACACTGACCCTCCCTCGGCCAGGCTGGAGAGAGGCTCCCTTTTTCACCTGTATGAATCCCTTCTGTCAGTTGAGTAAGTTCAGTTTGTCTCTGCTCTGCAACCTTATTGCAGCCAGTCCAGCCACCCTACATCCACCTGGGGCAGGGTGAATTATAAAGTGTGCTTAAAAATTCCCATGCTTGGTCATGAAGGCTGTGACAGTTCATTTGAAGGCCACAAAGAGCAGTTCTGGGAAGCTGTGGTGATTTTTATCTTTGGTTTCTTGGTGGTTTTTTTTTCTGCTGTATGTAACTGTTGACCTTGTATTCAGCCCAGTCACAAAACAGAACATTCTCACTGTCTGCTGAAGATTAGAGTCCTCTGTGATGAAAACAAGGCTTTTTATCTGTCTTTCATGCATTAAAAGTAAACAAAAAATAACTAAGTAAAAGCTCAAGGGCACACACGCTCTTGGTTTTCACAGCCTTGCTCAGTCATCTACAGCATGAACAGCAAGTTGAGTGTGTGGTTAGATCGGCTGCTTTGTGGTTCTGAGTGTTCAACATGAAAAAGGGAAATGAAGGTGCATTTTGAACAAAAAGCAGTACCATCATTTAAAATTAAGTTTATGTTTTGCTTTCCCATTGAAGGTACATTCCCATTGAAAGCCTTTTTCATCAAGACTTGTTTATGATTATGCTGGTAGGGAGAGATGATAAAGTGGCTATAAATCTCTGTCAGGATGTAAAGGACACTCAGATAAAAATCAGGTCCCTACAGTGAGCCCCAGATTGGAGCAGCATGGCAGAAGCACTTTTATTTCTAAGTGTGTTTTCAGCCATGCCAGAGTTCAAGGCATGCCAGAGTTGATCCAAACCTGAGGGCTCTTGTAAGCTGTGCTATCATCTACACTGCCAACAGGCAGTTTCATAATCAGGTCATACAAGCCACTTAAATTATTTCACTACCAAGTTCATTAGAGACTTTGAAGCCTTACTGGGATCAGATGAAGGCAGCCATTAAGAGTAATGAATGATCTGTGTTGTCTGTGGTTTTATTTCAGGGGTTTTCAAATCCTCATTGAGACATCTTTTTCCGCTGAGGGTTTGAGATCTATTGTAGTTGCAGTGGTTAGAGCTGAATTCAGCTAGTGTGAGATTAAATTTTCTTAAATGAATGGATGCAAATATTATCCATAATATTTGCATTTCGGGAATTGGTCGGTTTGCAGTTTGGGGACCAATCAGCTATGAGGTTCTTAAACAAGGAATGAGTTGGAAATGTTTGGAACACTGGAAAACACTTTCTAAATTGCTCTTGTCTGGCTGATTTATTTGACTGAAGCCTGTCTGTTGCTAAATCGGAGGGGGAGTTTGTATAGTTACTAGTTAGACAGTATCCCCAGCTAGATTTCAAGTGAGCTTGCTAACCCTGAGTGAATTAATGGTACTATTACTTCCCAAATAGGGAGTTAATGTTTTGTTAAGTACAGGGTGTAAAAGGGCTCTGATACTTCAAAGTGCTTTGCCTACTGGATAGGCAATGTAATTCCACAGAAGAAAATAAAACTGCAAAATAAACCACACATTAACATATTTTGTGAGGTTAAATGTTCAATATTTTCCATCTGTCCTTATTTTTACTAGTTTCACATTCTTTCTTTGTCCCATGAGGAAAAAAAAAAAACAGCTTGATTTCATTATGCAAGCTCAGTCTGGATGTTTCAGGTGAAGACATTCAGGAATGAGAAGATAAACTTTCTTTTTCTTTTGAGATCTGTGGATGTGCAAGATTTCCACGTTTGTAAATCAAGCTGTTTGAGTGCAAATATGTGAAAAGTGGCTTTCAACATTTAATTTCTGGTGTCTTCACTTTCATCTCCACATCACTGAGCACACGTATAGTTGTGTGTGAAGAGAGGATTATTTTCTTCTGCCAGGTTTTACATCATGAAGGCAGAACTCCTTGGCCTTGCTTGATGGGTTGCTTCAGTGAAGTCCTACATTTCTTGTGGCTCCACTTAACTTTAAGCTGATTTATGTAAAGCCTGGCTGAACAGGGTGTCTGTCCCATCAGCCACATCCTACATCTGCATGTTTTGATGAGCAAGCTTCTCTTAAGTGACTGGAACAGCTGAAACCACCACAGAGACACCACAAGCAGAATAAGTCTTGCAGAGAGTAAATGATCCAGGGTCACAGAGGTCTTGTAGTTTTGTTTGCAGTGAAACTGAGCATTAACTTTTTTTTCAGAATGGGCTGGCAGGCAGAAAAAAAGTGTATGCTGGTTGCATGTTACTTCATTGTGTGTTCAGCTGATGACCAGATAGAATTGAGTAACATTTGTCAATAAATGAGAGTGAAGCTTTTGTGCAGGGAGATTAAAATTAGGAAATTATTTTGAATTAAATACTCAGAAAACCAGCATGAGTGGTTCATGATGCTTTTATTTCTTTACTTAATCTGTGTACATTTAAAAAATTATATTACTTGAATTCTCTTTGAATGAGCACTATTTAGTCTGCCACAGAAATATGTTTTTCCACTTCCCCCCACTCCCCTTTTCTCTTTCCATGTGTCTGATTTTTTACACATAATAGGACCCTGATACAAAAGGCTGCAGGTTAAAAACCCACTTTAACAATTCCTGCATTTATCAAATATTGCCTTTTTAATGACACACAGACCCTTCATTGACTTACACCTTACACACTACTCCTTACATCTGCATCCAAAGAAGCAACTGGTGAGAACCTTGCAGTAAAAAGCACAAAAAGCTTGGGTCACAGGAAAAAACAAGCATGCCATCCATTCATTTTTTTAACTGGCAGAGAAAAACACAATCCTGAAGAGCCAACAACACATGAACTTCCTGACCTTTGTGCTGTGATAGCTTCTGTAATTATTGAATACTGGGGATGGCCTGAGGGCTAAGGAGGGGAATTTGGGGGCTGGCCTTGGCAGTGAGGTCAGGCTACATATAAGGGAGCTGCAGCAGGTTTGGGAACACTAAGAGGGTATTTTCCCCGGTGTGCAGCTGAGTGAGTTTGGATCCTGAAATCATGAGCCGCTGCCCCTTCGCGGGGAAGAATTACCTGTGAGTCCTTCCTCTCTCTGCTTTGCTTTATAAATTCAATTCAAATGATAGAGTGTTAGTGCAAAATATGAAATCTTAGAGAGGAATTACTTATTATCTACAAATAGCTGTAGCTATCATTTAATAGCTATCGGTAAATGAATAGAGATAATACAAGGACTTGTGTGAGCACTTGTTATTTGATGAAGTAAATGTGATGTTACCAGCTGTTACTGTGACAAAAGCCTGCTTTGCTGGTTCTGTTCACCAGAATAGAGCCCTGTTTGAATTGTAGATGCATCTGTTAGTTCGCATATTTACTTCCTTTTCTTCTTAGATTTAATTTTAACAAGCTATCTTTGGAAGATGAAAATGACGACAAATCTCAAGAAGGAATAAACAAAGCCAGCAAAGGTGGGCTTATCTATGGAGAATACCTGCAAGTAAGTTTAAGGATTTCATGTTTGCCCTCGTGGTTGCACTTCCAGCTTGTGTTTGACACTTCTCCCAGCAGTTGACTCAGTCAGTCACTAAGACAGATCTCCAGGTATAACAGGCACAGGTGCCCCTCTCAGCTGGGACCTCAGGACGCTGGGAAGGCTTCTCAAACTGCAAGGAGGATGGATATTTTGGGGGGTTGGTAGGGAACTATCCATGTTGGCAAGCCTAAAATGTAAGCACCACTAAAAGCTTTCTGTGGCCTGACAATAATTGCTCGGCAATTTCTGCACATCAGCAGGCTCTGTGGAAGGTCCTTGAAAGTTCAGAATACTTAGCTGGAAAAATCTATTTCAGAAATCTAGGGGGTAGGATGATGATGGGAGAACATAAAAAAAAAAGCAACTCAAACAAAAACTGCAAATGCTAGAAGTAATTAAGAAATAAATAAAAATAAAATACGATAGGTAATAAAAGAATCCAGAAGTTTGGGGATTTTTTTCTTCTGACAGCATGAGCAGAAATGAGGGCAATTACTCTGTGCTTTTGAACTGATTTTTTGACATAATCTTTAGAATCTTGCAAAGATTATTTGAAAACAGCTATGATCAGATTGTAAATTTGACTAAGAAAAAAATTTAGTAATGTCAGAAGTGAAATAATTATTACTGCCTCAAATCAGAGCTCTTGCGCTGATGTTTTATGATCACTCAGAATTTTACTATAGAAACATTGTTTTCATGGGACACAACAGTTTAGATCTAAAATCCGGAAAAAATGCTGGATAATTTGTTTTTTC